>VMKM01000406.1:215000-360720 GCA_008360985.2 Macquaria ambigua | reverse complement strand
CACTCAGCCTGTAGGACCGAGGATTTTTTGTGAAGTGCCTTTAGTGTCAACAGTGTGTCCTGTTGAAAACTGCACTGAGGCAGTTCCACCCAACATGATTTATAGCCTTCCTGAGTGTTATTAAAAGGCTAAATGCAACTCTAAACAGATTTTACATAGTCGCTGCCCTGCAGAGGACCTTTTATGTTCAGAGGTGAATGTCCCATGTTCAGAAACATTTACACAGTTTATATAGTTGGAAAACATTGCTGTCAATTTATTTTTATGAAAGTGTCACAGATTATTACTTTGGAGTTAAAGGCCAGGGGCTGAAAGATGGAATGACAGTGACTATTTTGCACCTATCTTATGTTTAAATAAAAGGTGCATTTACTTGTGGTGATCTGACTGTTCCCCACTTTCAGCAGAAATCTGATTTCCATGCTGCAAAAATCTGGGTTCAATTTCAGGTTAACTGATTAAGAATAAACCCAGTTGGCACAGCTAGATTCCTGCTGGAAAAAAAAATACTAGGTCATGTCAAACTTCATGTGGGTTTTTCAGTTTTCCAGAGGAGGACAGTTATGATTTTGAAGTGAAGAAATGCCTATAAGAAGAACTAAATCTCATGATCTGTTCTACATGACTCCATCCTTGTTTAGATTAGACCCTAGAAGGCTGATAGTGATGCCTGCGCTGTTTTTGGCAGGGGGGAGGGAAGAATCTGAGGGCTAACAAAAGTGCATGTAAACTCATGTTGTAGAGTAATCAGACGAACACAAGTACGAACCCATTATCCAATTTCCTGCCTTCACCTGATCACTTACACTAATCAGGATTTTGTGAGCATGTAAATGTAGAAAGAGCGTTGCACTTTAATAGATTTTAAAAAGAAATTGATTAGCGTACTGTATGTGATTTGGACTGCATTTTGTGAGCCAAATAATCACAATTCCAGGTATTGCAAGTGGCTGAGAGAAGATACAGTTCCTTAAAATACAAACCATGCATGGATATATGTTTTTATTGTTGGCAGGCTTGACATCTTTTGTCTTCCATGTAAACAAAATCCCCTTGCTGTGGCCAGGGGAAGCCCTGACTGTTCCTGGAAATGTTGGCATTTGAACCACAGTGACAGAGCAGTGACCTCTGACCTCTGACTGGAAGCTCGCAGACTGACCAGTAAAGCAAACAGCGGCAAATAAAGACAGACAGCCGCGCCTTTCAGTTTCTTCCATGTCGCATTTGCTCAGTTGCTTCCACAATACGGCCATATTATATCCACTGGCCAATGATCACAGGGTACTGCACTCATCTCTTCACATTTGATTACAGTTGAACCACACTGTTATTCCTCTCTGACCATTGTCACTACAGCAAGCCAGAAGAGAGACAAGACTCCCAATGATATCATCTACAAACATATCCTGGAGCTGCTTCATTCCTGGTGAATAGGAGGTCAAGTTTGTGGAAGTACAAAGCATCTTAATGGGCGTCATCTTCTTGTCCATAACCGTTAAGGCTACAGTGAAGCTACGATTATTTGGATGTACAGAAAAAGTCATACAGAGCAGCTGCAGCTCATCTCTGACTGGCAGCGGTTGAAGCTTTTCAGTAGTTTTCTGGTTTCCAGCAGTGGGAGGGAGTGCAAAAGCAAATCAGTTTTGCTTCATGAATAACAGTATTAGCATATAAAATTAAATTTTCAGGGTGGATTTTGCCTCTAAACTGTGCAGCTAACGTGGAAAAAGATGCAGTCATTTCCACTTGTCTATTTCCAGATATGAAGTAGCAGGGGCTTGGCTCTCCTCCACTCCATATTTGATCATGAAACTCCATTTGAATAAGTTATAGCTAACTCATCCAGTTAAGTAACGTGGATTAACATTCCTCCCTACCTAAGAGCAGAAAGATATAGAGAAGAAGGGATGGCAAGAGATGGGCCATAGTGGAAAGCTTTATACTCAAAGCAGCATATACTGTACATCTCCATTGTAAATAACAGCCAAAGGCATTTAAGGAGGACAGAGATAATCCAAACAAACCCCAAAAAACCATCCGGAGATAATTCATCACCACCCATCTAGGAGGGGAGGATTGTTTTATACTTACTATACTCTCAAAAGCCAGAGAACGGAAAAAAATTTAAACGCTTTCCACGAGCAGCTTCATAAACAATTCAAATTTAATTCAAACTGAATTCAATCATACTTATATTGGTCAACCAAAAGCCAGTTACATATACCACCAGGTTAATACCACACACTCAGCCATGTACAGTAAAAAGGCAAAGGACATATAGTTCCTAAGATTATTGAATGAGCAAAAAAAAAAAACTAAAACTTTTAACCTCAGTGCACAGACAAATAAACTGATGATTTATTTGAGTGTTTGTTTTGTAAAGGCAATTAAGAGAAATTGCAGTATTGTTTCCTGGAGGCCACAGGCTGGCCTATTTTTCCAAAAGCTGTCCATGCATCCTCCTCTTACTGCCTGAAACAGCCACTACTCTCTTATCATCAGTCAAACCTAAATGGTTAACAACTGTTTGCCTTTTAATTAAGACTTCATGCATCTCTTATCTTTAAACCGACCTAAATTATTGGGGGGGGGGGGTTGGTTGGGGGCACAATAGCTATCCAGCTGACTAGTTAAGAGCCCCCCTATTGTCTGCCAATGGAGTCAAGTCTTTCCCCGTGCAGAGGCTTCAGAATGACAATAGGGCGATAATCTACAAACCAAAGATAATTTACATGAGAGGGGAGGCTGAATGATGGCAAACAGCTCTGCTTTGTATGGATGCAACAAGAGTTTGTGAACATTTATGAGATGATTTCAGGATCGAAGAACAAACAGAGGGGTCTTAAAAAACACGCTGTAATGATGGATGACTTAAACTGTCTTTAAAGTGCGATAAAGTCACCAGATATCCACAACCGAGGACTTTAGGCACACGCTGAAAGTCCCAACAAAGATTTTTTGTCATGACAGATTACATCGTTGAATTCACGCGTGTTGGGATGAACCGCAGAGTGAGCAAAGCCAGCAGAGAAAGCAGAGGAAAGACGGGAATGATTACCGAGGGAAGGGAAAAGTAATGAGACTCACCAGACGCGCTCAGGTCCAGGACACTTTGGAGGAGCAGGGCGATCCAGAGAGCGCAGGCTGGACATCTCCATAGACGCGGGCTCGCCGCTGCCCGAGTTGAATACATTCCTCCGGCTCTGTGTTAAACCGTAACCCGCTGCTCACATCCACTACACTCAAAATCTAATTTCGAGCCCCTCCAAAAAACGAACGATTCAAAATGCAGTGCCTTGATAACGTGTGCGCTGTTTTACGCTGCTCTTTAAAAGCGCACCAAAACCCCTCTCGGTAAAAAAAAAATATGTGAGAGTCTGGAAGAAAGTTGTCTCAGTCTCTCCTGGTTTATGTCTCTTCCCTCCTCGCTGGAGCCCAGCTCACTTTCCCCCTCTGTCTCTCTCTCCAACTGAGCGCAATCCTTCCTACAAACTTCACTGGGGAGGCTTGTGCCCACAGGAGCCACATGGCTCTGATTAGCCATGTGTCGCCACCCTGTGTTCACTACAGGAACTGTCAGAGGGCAGGCAGAGATATATTTAGCTGAACTGAAAGTGCACAAGACACACCTCAAGTCCTGAGAAAATGGAATCTATAACTCCAACTGTGCCAACTCAATTTACTGAAGAAGGTCCTGTAACACAGTTGAAAGCTTCAGAGAAGCTACTAAATGTACATTATGGTGAGACTGTTTTGTCAACTGTTTCTAAGGTCAAGAATGAACTTTCTTTTTGGTTAAAAGTCAACTTAGCAATGTGTAACTATTCACAGCAATGATTAACTACAAATTATGACAAGTTAAAATGACTCAAAGACTAAAAATGAAAGAAATAAACAAGCACATTTTTGAACTTCAAGATAAGATTTTGTTCCGCAGCCCCAATTGCACTCCCACACTTTATTGGTTATAATCCCAAAACTTATGTGGGAATTGGGGATACTCTTGACACCCTGACAAAATCAGGGAGTGTATCTTTAAATACCTAAATTATGACCAAAAATGAATGAAGTAGTAACCCAAAGAAAGCCTCTCAGTCCTCTGCAGGCTGAGGGGCACTGAGCAGCTGCTTTGTTCGGGCTGTCTCTGGTACACTTGATTTACAAGGTCCAGTATTTACGAGGAGGAAAATATTCCCTAATGAAAAAACATCACTAAAATACACCAATAATGAATTCAGGGAATGTGAATAGTGAATTCAGCATGGCCTTATACACATACTTGATTGCACTAGTGATATTTTTGAGGATATTCCTATGCAGGTTTAGCTTTTCTGCAATAATTGTAAAACATACATTACATAATTTATTATCATAAAACTACACTTTTTTAAAAGGACTGTCAGAAAATGATCACTGTACATTTTGCCACTTAGTTCAGTATCTGCTTTGTTGAACAGTGCTGAAACATTGTCGTGTCACTGGGTTGTACTACTGTACTGCTAGCTGTGACAGTTTCACCCAAGCTTATAAAAATAGGCCTGTCTTCAAAGACACACATTCCTATTGAATTAATAAACAACTGTTAATGGAGCTGAAATTATCTCTCTGGATTATCTGATAATGATCCATCTGGAGCTGGTTAGACGATCACGCGTGGTGGTGGTGACCTTAGCAAGTAGATCTACCTTTTTATAATAACTAGATGAATTACCAGCCATATTGAAACCATATCCAAATGTTTAACTCAGTGAACTTCACTTGAGTTCCATCCATGCGTTACATGTAGAAAGACAAAGACAGATGAATGACGGAAAGGAAAGAGGGAGTGTAAAGAGAAGAGAATAAGGTTTCTTGTGCCTGCAGACATGTTAACTACAGCAACACACACACACACACACACTACATACACACACCTTTATACAATTATTAATTCCAGAGCCTTACAGCATTATTAACCCAACTCACCTTTTCCACTATAACTCCACACCTTGTTTCGTTTTACTCTGCTCACTTCTGGATTTTGACACATACTTTGTCTCTGCATGTGTGTCTGCGCTTTGAAAGACTAATACCGGCATTTCTGGGGCAGGAAAAGAATGGTAGCAATTTAGCATCTCCGGTTCTCCCATATTGTGACCTACCCCTGCTCATTAGCGGGAAATATCATCCTCTCTGGAGTATGTTTTGATTGAACTGTTACAGAGTACAGGAATAGCATGTATAAATAATGCTTTAGACTGGATTATTTTCAATTGAAGATCTGGGAGAGGGTGTAGTGGGCTGCTCACGAGTGTCAGGGCTTCACCTCTGATATCCCTGCTCCTGATCAGGCCCAGGGGTCCAGGACATGGTCCATGGCTGCCTCCTAAGGACTCCAAATCAAAACCTTCCTTCCCCTACTCTCCTCTCCCTGCGTACTTAGAATCATCCCTGGAGAGATGCTGCTAACCAGAGCTTAGCGATAACACTGCACAAGCTTCCTGCACACCATGTGATAGGATAAGGGTGTGTCCAAGTTCGCGTTGGGGGAAATAAAACCTTAAATTTTCCAAATTTTGGTCAATAGGCTTCTGTGTTGGTTCAAAATTTCCTGTATTACTGTATACTATATGTCAACACATCTTTGCAGTGTCCCTGGTCCACCGTTACTTGAGATGTTGAGGAAATTAAGAATATGGTGATTATGAGGGCTGAGGGATACAAAGCAGCAGGTTGCCATAGCTGCCAAAGCTCTGATCAAAACCAGGGCTGCGGTCAATTCAAGCAATTCAACATGTAAACAGAGACTGCAGTTCATTTACTAATGATGATTGAGCGTTCAGTCTCAGTTTAATAGGTTGGACATAATTCTTTCATGCCAGAGGTTGTGATTTTGAAAAAGTTTAATTTTTAAGAATATAATTCTTCTTGATTTAATTGAATTGTAAGTGAAATGGGCCTAACATTGAAATATGTACACTCTTAGCTCTAACTTCTTAAAACTGCAGTCTGCAACTTCAAGGACTTTGAGTGGTTTGAGAGCCTATTTCTGGTGGATCTGTGCTTCTTTTGGACCGCAGGGGAAAAAAAAGAGGCGCACCAAAAGTGTGTGAGAAATGCATGTGCAGACATGGCATGTGTGTGATTTCACATAACATTTCAATCAACACAACAAAGGGCTTTTGTGCTCCAGTGATATCACGCGGTGAGCAAATTCAAACAAAATAACTCTAAATAACTGTCAAAGCAGATGAAATTGGGCATGACTGATTACAGTTTGGGGAAACGTGTGAGGTGATGTACATCATGTCAGCTGTGTTTCTTACTTTTAAATTTGCTGTTTAAGCAGCCAAATGAATTTAACCTAAGCTGTGTTTAGATGGTTTTCTCTGTAATAAGGATCCTCAGAGGAGTGGAAGGGATTTCGGAGGGGGAAGACCTCACCACTGGGCCGATCAAGTAGCGAGATTATTTCTGACATTGGCCTATTTTTCCTCCTTGATGTCTATCGACTTCATTTTGCCTAAAGTAGGATATGATTATTAAAATTGCAACCATGCATGGTGAAAGTCATCTAACTTTCATGGTGGAGTGGATTAGGGTTCTGAAGGTCTCTTTGAAGAGCAGATCCCTGAGGCTTTCTCCAGCAGCCACAGCACATGGACAGGGAGGCCCTTTGTTACAGAGCTGGCAATGATGTCTGAGTCAATAAAAGAGAATGAAAAGATGAGGGTGTTGATGGCCTTTCAAAAATATCTGCCACATATTCCCAGTATTTTTTTTACATTTCTCCCCTCTTTTCCTTCACATCCTCAGATGACTAATAATTTGTGCTTCCATCTGATTTTCCTTGCATTCATCTGAAAATGTGCTAGCATTTTGCGCATTCTTCAATCAGCGGATAACTCAAGACAGTTTAGACATCATTAAATGGCTGACAGACAATATTGGCCTCACTGCATCCTTTGCATCCCCTCCACCAATGCTTGTCCAACACCCATCTCCGTCAAAACCAGGGTTTAACTCTACGCTACATGTACCATTTTCATGGTTTACTTTTCAAATACTCTATTCCCATGAGGCGTCTTTTGGAACATACTGCAGTCAGTGCTGATATACAACAAATGCAGGATGGAGGGAACTTTTCCAGGCCAATACTGTAGTCTCCCTGCATTAAAAGAAAGGGAAATCTTCACTGCGAGCAGGCAAAACTCATGTGTAACAGATACAGTTTTACAGAACAAACAATGGACACCGCAAAAGCATTCAATTTCCTGAGATTTATTTCAAGAAAATAGGTAAATGTATACACTGATGCTAAGGCAAATTTATATTCTCCCGTTCATGGCCTCCAAATATGTGAACTTCCAGGCAGCAGAACAATAATTGCTTGCAGTTGAACACATGCAACACACAATACATTACTGGGTTTGATTGTGTACTACATTTTCCTTCTTTTGTTTGTATTTTTAGTGCAGCACACATGGAAGGGGGATACATAAGGCGATGAGGGAACAGCTTTTTTGTTTTAAGGTTAAATCAGGCTGAAAGAGGACATAAACACATTGCACTGCTGCCTGTCTACAGTTTACAATATATTCTAACATGTTGAGTATTTCTGGTACAGTATAAAGCCTCAATATCCAGTTTCTCTTTCATCTCGAATCCTAGAAAAGGTCCAAATGGTCTCTCCATTGAAACACACACTTTAGAGGACAATGGACCATAGAAGTGTGGTGTTTCCTGAAGTATTTGTCTTCTTATTGACTGAGAGCCAGAAGAAGAATGGATGAGAGAATACGGGGCGGCCTGTAGACACAAGCCAGCCTCTACTCCACTCTGCTTGGTTCAACTGTGTGGTCAGAAATGTTCCAAGGCATCTCGTCCCGTTGCTGAACAGTTTTTATGGCCTCACACATCATCCTGTACACTTCGGCTCCAGACCCAGAAAATTGAGAGTGTTAAGATGGCGATGACTCATCATGCGGAGCCTCTACATCTGTTAATGCCAGGGTTTTTTTTTTTGGGATTGTCTGAGACTTTGTCAACCTCATGCACCCTGTCAAAGCTTGTTCACATCCAATCGATGAGCTAGAGGTGATATCTTGTTTTAACAAGACAGACAGTTCCCCATTTTCTAGCTCTGGCTTAACATCATTCAAGTTTACAAATAGCACGGGGAAATATCCAGGAGGAAGGACATTTTGGAGGGAAAACACAAAAAAGTGTGGTGGGGTAGTTCATCGACCATTCATTTAATGTTAACGAACATTAGCTACTATACTGTAATTAGATTAGTTTTTCTTTAAGGAGTAGTGTATTTTGCAATTTCAAACCCAGTAATCACTTTACAGTTACCTATAGCCTCCTTTATTCTGATTTTTTGGGTCGTTAGCTTGTTTGTTGTCTTACCAGGAGTTAGGAGGGCTGACATCAATTTCGTCCCTGTGCGTTCACTGGTCCAGGGGATGTGCTAGCTTGGCGCTATAGGCTGTAAGGCTGAATCCTAGCTTTGGATCTCATCTAGGCTGGTTTACCAAGCCCCAGGGTCAATGGCTACTGATTCACAGTACTTTGGTCAATTGTAACTGTTTGGTAATATGGACCACTAAAGCACAATATCTACATAATAAGGGCCTTCAGGTGGGTCCTGCTTGAAGAGTCTTGAAGAGGGGCCGTGAGTGAAAAACTAGCTAACTACCTTCATTTTTTCAGCTGATACTGTGCTTACAATGGTATATAATCCTAAATAAATGTGTGTTTAATCAGATCACCACACAGCAAACGTGGAGCCTTATACTAGTCCAGCCCAGGAATGCTGTACACAATGCACAGAGTGGGGGGAGCAAGGGCCCCAGCAGCTCATTTTTGCCTCTGGGCCCACGAGAAAGTTATTTCTACCATGACAACCATTGTAACATCCTGGAGAACAATGTTGTAATCCTGGTAACATAGTATACTATCCTCATTGGTAGCATCCTAAAGACAACACAAAAAATGATGGCCATTAAAGTTCTCGAGTGATGACACTAAATGGGAATTGAATTATTAGTTTTGGAAGAGACAGACTGGGATAAAATTAATACCCTATATTTAATTGACACTTGACGCAGAAAATTGTGCGTGAAGGAAAAGACTTACAGAAAGAACCACAAGAACCAGAAGAGTAAAACCTGATTGCACAGTGCAGAACCACAGCCTTTCCTTAGTCCTTATTTGAAGACTTTGAGAATGATGTCTTTGTCCGCCGTGTTGCCCTCTTCTTGCAGGAAAGCAATGAGCGGGCCACTCTAAAAACACAAGGCTCCATGCCAGCTCCAGAGAAAGCCATTTGGACATCTAATAGCTGTGGACCAGGCCAGCTTAATGTAAGCCTTATTGTGATTACCTGATGTAATGACAGCC
This sequence comes from Macquaria ambigua, assembly GCA_008360985.2. Taxonomy (NCBI): domain Eukaryota; kingdom Metazoa; phylum Chordata; class Actinopteri; order Centrarchiformes; family Percichthyidae; genus Macquaria; species Macquaria ambigua. Next base: position 351,336 of record VMKM01000406.1, on the reverse strand, counting down.
AATCCAAATACAGCCTGTAAGCCATTAGGAGCCGAACAAGAGGAACACATTATGTATAGAGCTATATTAGCCTGACAGGGTCTGAACAATGCTGCATGAAAAAGTTTCCACCCTGTTATTGTGGCTCCTAAGGGAATAGAGAGGAACTGTTTAGAGCAGTTATACATCCCAAATGCCACAGACTGTAGCTTTGAAGCCCTATCCTCAATCTTAATGTAAACACAGATAAAAGATCTGAAACGTTTATTCAGATTTAGCTCTTAATAGTCGACAATGCCATTTGAAATGTGTGTCTCAAAGCTTGTGTCAGTAAAATTACAGGAAAGGTAAAATAGCAGTGACGTAACTTCGCCATACATCAACTTTTCAAATATCTGCGAGAAAATACAACTTGAATGGTCAATTAGTTCCAGCTCAGGAACTTTTACTATTTACCATGTGGTTTTTTAGTGCAAACAGGTAGAGCAGATTGTGTTGGTCAGTATGAATGACATTGACATACGTGACAGAAATTGGCGAAAAAATGTGCCATCTGTGATTGAGGCCAATTTCCCCGTTCATGTTCAGGAACACGGAGCGTTCCCTGTGCTGTGCGTGGGTGCACCTGATTTTCCACCCTCACTCCTATTAACTAAATTGCAGCCAATTTACGTCCAGATATGTTAGTTGTGTGAGGAAAATGTTGACACCAATCCAATACCTGTAGAGTCTCAAATAGTCTAAGCCGCTTCAAACATCGTTCACTCATTTCCCTTGTGAAAAAAACTACATTTCAAAGCATTAAAGAAAATCTGTTTCAGCTCTTGTCTGTTTGTCTTTAGATATAGCCTGTGGGATCCCCCCGACCTCCTGACACTTTATAACTCTACTCGTTAATCAGGATTACAGTGACTATCTCATTACACGAGAAGACTTGCGAGGGAGGTAGAGAATTCATCAGTTTATGCTTCTCTGCTTGCCTCAGGAATGTCTTTGGAGAGGCATTGACTTTTTCGAAAAGCACTTTATTCTCCTGGAGGCTTGTCCTGCGACTTGGCTCACTCGCTGCAGGACAGGATCTTTGCGTTTATCTAGAATAATTTCCCCGACTGAAAAGAAGCTATCATTAATACCACCCCACACACTCTTGTTTCAGTCTCTCTTGTGAATGCTCACTTTTCTAAACCCAGGTCTGCTAAGGCAATTACAGCTAGCCCGAACACTTAGTCAAGCACCAGCTGATTTCTTGAAGGAAAGGAACAGTATCTTTAAATACTTGGGAGTATTGTGTGTTTGTGTGCCTATGACAGACATCTGCATATGAATTAAATGCATTAAATATGGTGCAACCAGAAATAAAAAAGACAAAAAACTGATTTAAAACATGACCACAGTACTTCTTTTATGTAAGGTTATTTTATTAATAGTGGGCGTGTTGGTTCTCAAGGCTTTAGCTGTGTGTCGTGGTTCAGGTTGGGAGGCTGTTTTGGTGGTTTCGGAGAATAGAGGGAGGGGAAGGCACCAGGTCAGTAACGGAAAAGTGAAGGGAAAGGGGTGAGGCTGCCCCAAATTGCTGATTTATGGTCAGTTTGGCGGTTTCTCCATTTAATGATGTAGTTCAGGAACAGATCTGGACAATAACATAGTTAAATGTGATTCCAGAACATGACATGAGGCACACTCCATTTAAGTTTTTCAGTCCACTTTCGAATGTTTAAAATTTTGTTTTCCTTAAATCACATTTACATCACTTTTAAAAAATTTTTTTTTTACAAATTTGTAAAAAAAAAAAAACATCCTTATGTCTGGCAGGTCACTTGAAAAGTGTCAAGATACATTTTCTGACCACTCTCCATTGTTTTAAGTAAACAGCATATTAACACTCACTCTAGTCTAACACTAAACAATGGCCTCATGTATTTTCTTGTATTCAACCTGCATGGTGAGTTTCAGTTTTTTGTCCAGCTCTGTTTCTAAGAGGGCCAGGAACTGAAGCCAAGACAGCATTCAAGGGCAGCGTCACCCCCTGAGAGAGCGGAGGTATCCTGTTGCTGAGGGTGAGTGGAGGCAGTGTGGCAGGGGAATCATGTGATCACAGTGGGGCCAGTGCGTCCAGTCCTCTCGTGGAGCTGAGAGACCTTCAGGGCGATGTCCACCAGGGGGGCCAGCATCACCTGCACAAAGAGACAACACAAACACACAGAATATATGACTTCCTGTACAGGTCATACTGTTCTCACTGATCCTCCAATACATGCATTTTCTCATAGCCTTGTACTGCCTGCAGGAGTTAAAATGTTAACTAAGGGCCCTTTTTACTACACCACAACACTTAAAGGATTAGTTTGACATTTTGTGGAATTCTTTTATTCACATTCTTGCTGAGAGTTAGATGAGAAGATCAATACCATTCTCATGTCTGTACGCCAAATATTAAGCTGAAGCCAGCAGCCGGTTAGCTTAGCTTAGCACAAAGACTGGAAACCAGGGGAAATAGCTATTCTAGCTCTGTCCAAAGATGACAAAATCCACCAATCAACGCATCTTAAGCTCACTAATTAACAAGTTATATCTTGTTTGTTTAATCCGTACAAGAACCAAAGTGTGAAACTACTTCTTGGCCGGAAACAGTAATATCCATATGGATGCAGAAACTGTGAAGTTACTGCACTCAGCCAAGAAATAGTCCAGCAAATAACGTTTTTACACTTAAACACAGTGTACGGATTACACAAATGATCAAAAACATGTTAATTAGTGAGCTTTGGAGGTGCTGGTAGGCAGATTTTGTTACCATTAGACAGAGCTGGGCTAGCTGCCAGTCTTTATGCTAAGCTAAGCCAAATGGCTGCTTATGGTAGCTTCATATTTACTGTACAGACATGAGAGTGGTATCTTCTTGTGTAACTCTCAGCAAGAAAGCAAATATGTGTAAGTGTCAAATTATTCATTTAATGTAAAAAAAAAAAAAATCATCCAGTGAAGAGTTTGAGTAAAAATGCTTTATATAAACGATGTGATCATGTGAAGGAGCTGGTCATGCATTTCCTTTGAGACAGCAACCAAACTGAGTAAATGTCCTGACCCAACATGCGATTACGCTACAAGACTACACGATATAATGACCATATTTTCACACACCAAAGCAAACCAGGAAAGAGCAGAATGTTCTGTATTCACAAAACAACTGCTGTTGGCAGAAATGTGAAATGTTTGTTGTGAAGTTCTTCATCTTTCCTTCAAAACCTGCTTATATCTTAAATTAACAATCTTGGTATGTAAATCAAAGCTACCCAAAGTCAGCCAACTAAACCATTAACCCACTGGCCATTTATCTGTCGAGTTAAGATTCTGAAGCAATGTGTTCCTGCTTATCTGTTCGTTCATGTTGTGTAAGCACTGAAGAAGATAAAAGGCTTGAGAAGAACTTTTATTCACTTTTTTTTTGGTCTTGTCTCACTTTCTTGTTCTACATCACCTCGCTGTCCACACGAGTCAAAACGACTTTATGAAGTGTCTAGTTGGAACTCACACTCTTTATTTTCCCCCTGTGCTATGTTTCCCTCTCTTCATACTGGCCCTGATAAGCTGCCATAACTCAAGACTTGGCCAAACATCTCCATCATCTCCCATGTTGAATACAAGCTCTGGAACTCGTTTTTGGAGAGCTCCACCCAGTGCATGCTGGCTGTCCTACAGGTTAAAGATCATTCCGGCCAGCCTGAAGGGTTTGGGGGCCCATGTGAGCTCACCTTTGACTGCTGTAACCTAGGTGGGGTGACAGACATATTCTCTCTTTTCTTTTTCTGTGATTTTTCATACATTAAAATATTCAAGAGAAAAGAAAAATTGGTGATGACTCTATGAATGTTTATTTTCCTATCTGATGACTTCATTGCCTAGTCTTTCTCTCACTGGATCTAGCTGGCTGGAATCACTCCTTATAGTCCTGACCTGTGGGTCCTTGTAAATCTTCTGGGGGTCCTTCTCATAGCTGTCAATGTAGAGCCTGATGGTTGCTCCAGCGCTGCCTGTACCGCTGAGACGGAAAATAATCCTAGATCCATCAGAGAAGATGATCCTGAGGCCCTGAGAGAGTGAGAGAAAGACAGGGAAGAGATTATGATTAATGAAAACGTACATGAACTGGAAAACATGTGGAGGTAAAATGTATGAGGTGCAATAACACTGTTGCATGCTGATAGTTATTCATTGGCCATAATCTCTTGTATATGACTTCATTATGTATTCATTAATCAGCCATTTTAAACATGGTCCGATTGCTTCAAAATATTAAGGATTGATATATATACTTATTAAACTTATTCATTGATTGGATTACACATGCTATGGGTTTCATGTTTTTAGAAAAACAGTTTTGCTCTAATGGACCACATCCGATGATAGATGGAAAACTGAGAGAACACAGAATACATTTTTAATGGGCTCTGCCTTGCAGCCTCTCACCTGGTTTTTGGACACGCTTCCGTCCACGGGGTCTGTGTAGGCAAAGTTGTCAGACACAGCGACCTCATAAGTCTTGTCACCCGATGAGAACTTCTTTCCTACGAAGGATGGGTCAAACATTGCTGTCTCCAGATCCTTGACCATCTTGTTGGCAGCATCTGAGTCGACCTCCTCATAGTCGTACCTGGATGTGAAGTTGGATTTGGTTGATGCAAAAATATAATCTGGTGTCTAACTGCCTGGCATCAGACAATTGGTGATTTAGATAATCACTTTAACTTTGATTTGAAGGGATAGGGGTGATGGCTTTGTTATTACTTGTGATTTTTACTATTTGCAAAATAGAAAGAAAATTGATTTAGTCACAATAATCACAGAAAAACCTGAAACTTCTAAAAAGAGAGTCCTAATAACAGCTATATGCATTTAATGTCCCTGGGTTTTCATATGCTGCAGTTCTCTTATTTAACACTAGAAGGTGCCAGAGTACCATCTGAGCTACCAACATCCCTGCATAATTCCAGTAAGTGTTCTTACAACTTTTTCAATTAAACAAAATCCTGGGATCAGCAATGGTAAAAAAAAACAAAAAATAAAACATTCTTTCCACTGGCAACCTACAATACTCCTCTTTTGGGACTCAAGCTCACATTTCATAAACCAGTCTACAGGGATCATTCCTGACCTGGTGAAAAAGTTCCTGCCAAACTTCTGCCAGTGATCCTTCATGATCTCTTCCACACTCTGTTTCCTGGTGGCTAAGATTGACAACCATGCAAGCACCGCCCACAAGCCGTCCTTCTCACGGATATGATCTGAGCCTGGTTAGTTAGCAGAGGGAGAAAAGAAGGGATAAGTGAATGAATGAGTGAGGTGCGCTTTTGGCTACTTAAATATGATGACATTCACTCACCTGTGCCGAAGCTCTCCTCTCCGCACAGTGAAAGTTTGCCAGCATCCATCAGATTCCCAAAGAACTTCCAGCCAGTTGGAGTCTCGTACAGCTGCATCTGCAGAGCTTTAGCCACACTGGAACAGATTGGCACACACAATAAACCACATAAGAAAAAGTTGATCTGTAACTGATGGGAGTTCAGCACTTTTTCAATTTACCCAAGAAGGAAAACTTTAGATTAGCTGTCATGTTGTGTGGTTTTTTACTTGTCCAGGGCTCCACTGGTGGGCATACTGCGGGCCAGTCCTTTGACACCAGTCTTCTGGAAGTAAGGGATGCTGGTAATATTGGCAGCAATGACAGCCACTGAGTCTGAGGGGTTCACGAAAAAGCCGTGTTTACCCAGCACCATGTTGCGGTCCTGTAGAAAGGGACACGAGTGCCACAAACAGGGGTCATCACCAGTAACAAATAGACAGGATCTGTGGCATTTAAGAATTAGTTTCCTGAGCTGTAGTAAGTGGTTGTTAATTGGCAACAAAAAACTTTAGTGACAGCCCTTCTGAGGTTTTCTTGTGGAAGATACTGAATCCCTATGGATGATGTTTTATTCCTGATTCCTTGTAGAGGCAAATGTGAAATTCTCCTCAGAAGGGTGTCTCAAAAACTAAAACAAGAACCATTTTTGTTCAAATATTTCTTACGTCTCATTATGTTTTGAAGGTAGTAGGAGGATGACAAATTGACTGATCACCAATCCTGTTATATATTAAAATTTGGTCTGTTCCTTTCACGAAGCATGAGAGAAGTGTCAGGGGGAAAGCTAGAGAAAAACAGCTAACTAAAAACATTCACTGTCCTCAATAAATGCTGTGCCAAAGTCAAAATGAGTTCAATTCAGTCTCACCCCAGTGCCCAGGCCCATTATTTGGGTTACTGACTCTGACTATTAAAAAGACAAACTTTAAATTAAAAACTTAATAGACCAGAGTTTATTAAATTCATTTTATGTGAGCTGACATCATAGATTCAAATCCAGTTCAAGAACTTCACAACTCTGCTCTCACCTCTCCCTAATATACTGTCTGATTAAACAGCTGTAATATCACCTTCCCAGAAAACAAAGTTGACTTACACCATCACCATCAAAGGCGGCTCCAACGTCATATTCTCCTCCTTTCATGGCGTTGACCAGGTCTGCAGCGTAGGTCAAGTTGGGGTCAGGGTGGTGGCCCCCAAAGTCCTCCTGGGGGACACAGTTGACTGCAGAGTTGGCAGGAGAACCCAGCTCTTCACAGACTATTTTCTTCACATAAGGACCAACCACTGGAAGGAGAGAGAGAGTCTTTAAAAGGGACCTATACACTTTTTAGGTCCATAACCAGTCTTTGCCATCTATTTTGCCAGTCACAAAAGTCTGAAGTTGTGCTGTGCTGTGTCCTACCTCCGTGCATAGCGTCCAGGCGGACGTTAATGTGATTGGCTCCAGAGAGAAGCTCCTTCAGTGCAGCAAAGTCAAAGATGCCCCTTAGCATCTCAGCATAGGCCTCCACTGAGTCCACAATCTCCACTGAGACAAATGAACAGGAAACAGAGCGCAAATAAAATAGCAGTAGACGTCAAGCTAGGTGGCTGACTAATTTTCATCACACAGTGGTCACACTAGTTTTATGGATGTATGATGGATTTCATAAGTCACTAACTACATTCATTCATTATTTCAGATGACCAGATCATGTTTAAAAGCAGCGAATAATTTGTCTGTCTATTAAAAAGACAAACCAACATTTTCTACCCCGTTGCAGGTATCTGGTATTAATTTTCAACCCTGACAGCAAAGAAATGAATGAACTGTCATAAACTAGTTCTCTTTCAGGTGAGATCAGGACTCTGCTCTCTATGCCACTATACCTGTGAAGGGCTTGAAAGTGTCCACTTCAAAGGTCTGTTTGCCGATTTTGGACAGATCCACTTTCAGCTCTGGGCAGATGTGATACTCCTGCAGGCCTTTGCTGATCTCAAATATTTTGTTAGTGATGCCCTCTGGAGCAGGTCCTGGGGACAGAGTAAAAGGCTGGTTAGACATTATGTACTGACAGATAAACTATGGCAAACAATGCACAATGTAGTCTCCACTCACCTCCACTAGAGATGTTGTACTTAATGCCAAAGTCTCCACTGGGGCCTCCAGGGTTGTGGCTGGCTGTGAGGATAATGCCACCCACTGCCTTTATCTTGCGGATCACACAGGAGACTGCTGGGGTGGACATGATGCCATTCTGACCAATCACCAGATGACCAATCTGCAGGAGGGATCATAAATACACAGGGACACAGAGATTAATGCACACATGCATACACACACAGGTGAAGAGAGCAAGTTGAGCGCAGGAAAATGCCGGCTAAACGCTTGGGGACAGTATGTAAAGATATACTGATTTTGATTAAGGCTCTACACATTTTGAGTGTGTCTAGTAGTCCAGGGTCCCATTAAATTATCATTGGCTATAGCTCAACATTGATGATAGCCTAAAGCATATCATCGTTACCTCAGTTGCAGTCACTGTGACAGTCGGCAAATCAGAGTGCAAGCTATTATTAGGATACTGACACAATCTCATGTTTACCTTCAATAATTATGCCATTGCTACCAACGTCTAAAAGTCAAAATCCATTTTAAGGATGCCATTGCTTCATATTATTCTAATGTAGTGCTTTTCTGAAGTGTTAAAATGCAGCAAAACTACTGAATGTTAAGGTAGGTTGTAGAAATGCCAAGAAAGGTTACATAACAGTAGAATATGTGTATCTTGTAGATGTCTATTTTTAAAATCGTGTCACTATCTCAGTCCAGGAATTCCTATTTAAACATGCGATGGTTTGCTTTGTGTAAACATAAGTGAAGTGCCCCTGTCTGTGTACCTTTGGCAACAACAGCTTCCCCACTGCTTCATTTCCTAACATCAATCACTTGTGGAGAAACTGAAAAAATGTGCAACCCTGCATTTACCAATCATTGCTTAGCAGTAGCTACAAGAGACACACAGAGAGAGAGAGAGAAGGTCAAAGATTGAGTCTAGACAGCAACCATAATGTCCTGTCCAAATGTGACGAGACTACCTTATGCTTGCAACGGTGTGTACTACAGTTGGGATTAGGGCATAAGACTGTAAAATGCATATTATGTCAAATAAAACGCAAACGTACTATATGTACTACGTATTTATTTCTGCTTTTGACCGTGCAGTTCCCATCTATGCTAGACAAATGCAGGGCAACGTGACTGGCTGCACGTTGCACGTTGCACGTCAGCCCCCTCCGCTTGTCTAAAATCGTTTCAGTAACAGAGTGAAGGCAGCCAGTGGCATCTCACCACAGCGTTAGGCTATAACGCTTCCTTTTACAACACTCAATCCTGTTTTTGCTCATTTGTATAACTGTGCATGACTACACCTAAGTCGTTTAGAAATCCACAAAAATGGTTCGAATCTCTCGCGCTCAAGCAAAGAAGTAAGTTGCCGTTTAGTGTCAGTATGTAGCGTTAAATGTCAAAGGTAATCGTTTGATATCCAAGTGGCCTCCTTCGTGCACTTCATCCAAAAGATCACCGCGGTCAAGCTGGCATCGGAGACAAGTAGAGGCAGGAATGCCATCATTGCTCCAACACTGTTCCTTGCCATGCCAAATGAATGGGGGAAGCTTGCAAGAGTATGTTAACCCAGCTTTATATTCATTTTATAACAATGCATCACTTAAATTGTTAAACGTTGACTGAATGCGTTTGATCCCTTAGCAAAACCTTGAATAGCGCTAATGTTGACCAGACCTGTGACCGCATAACTGTTACAGTATCTTACATGACATGTAACGTTACTTTCGTTACAAATAGTCTATCTTTACTGACCTGTAGCTAACTACGTAGCTACACTAGCCCACAAAATATCCCACAGTGTACAACAGTGTAAATAATACTTAAGACTAAAGTTGACAAAACTTGACAGCTAGCTTGCCGTTAATTCGCTAGCTGACATGCTATTCAGCAGGAGTATGTAGGGCAGTTGGTGTTTTCTTAGCTAGCTTGGCTAACGTTACACACAGAGGGGGAGCAGCAAAGGTGGACAATGTTTCCTTCTACTACTGACCCCGTTGGCAGCAGCAATCTGAACGATCAACTGAATCGCGTCTTTCATGAAAAACCTCCCATCTCCTCCCACCACCACAGTGGCAGCCTGGCGCTCGGCAGGCTCGATGACAGAGATTATGCTCTGGATGAAGTTTTCTGCATAGTGCTGGTTCTGTTGAAACACCGTCACCCTCTTCCTCAGACCGCTCGTCCCGGGCTTCTGGTCCGTGTACGGCTTGGTCTTCACTGTCGTTATTTTCACCATTTTAGACCCCCAGTGAGCACCCGTGAGGACCGTAGTCTAGCCCGTTGAGGAGGCGACTGCAGTGGCAGAGCAGCCAGCAGCCACACGTACACACCGGACAACCCCCTTCCTCATAGATCCGCCTTCTCAGTTTAAAGGGCAAGTTGAGACCATGGAGGATTTCTTCACACTCAACAACAGGAATGTTTCAGAGATAATTGTACTTCCCCGTAATTTAGTATCCATAGCCTTATTGGGTATTGTAAATTAATAAATAAATAAACAAATAATAATTTTGCAGTATGGTACCCTAATGGTGCACAGGGCCTAGCCAGGATTTTAGAAATAAGGCCATGTCCCCCTGTAGCCCCCCACCACCCACAGATAATAGTTTTCTGGCAGTTTTTGTCTATATTTGATAGGAGATAGATTAAAAGTGAGGGTAAAGAATGACTTAAAACATGGCCTTCTCATTCATTTGAATGAGGCCAGTCAGTCGGTGCAGCAGGGGTGCCAATGCAAAGGGCTGCGGACAAAATCCCCCAGAAAACACAGGGATTGTCTGGCAAAAAAAGTAAAACCTGACTCAACTTTTGATAGACCACAACACAACATTGTCCAGCAACACACTGCCATGGCCAATCAAATATGTGCAAGCACATGTTCCTGGTAAATAATTTAACATCAATGCCATACTACTGTTTACCTCACAATTGTCTGCAGAAGATAAAATAATTGCCACAGTGATAACTTTCCAGAGCTGTAAAATCCTGTCTCAGAGTATTATAAACTACTACTGCTAGTGTTTTGGAATCAGATAAGACTTCAAACTCAGTGATCTGGTACTCTAATTGGACTTCCTGGACCAAGATCTCTTTTTGTTAATTATTTTGATTTGCTGATTCATATTTTATTTATTCAATTAACTGTTCAATTATATTTTCTGTAAATTGTGTTTCCCAACATGGAAGTTGAAATGGTGTTTATAAGCCTTAATAACATTTTAGGGAAAAATACTGAAATCTTTGTCACATATTTATAGTTTTTTTTTTTGGCCTAACAGTGGTAAACTTCAAACATATTGAATCAGCCTGTAAAATGCCCACCATGTGTAAGTTTTGAACTGTAGAATGTAAAGTCCTCCCAGATTTCAAAGACTCCAAATTCACAAAAACTAAAAAGAAAGAAAAATATGGAGGACAGGACAATGTCCTCAGTGGTAGCTCTGGCCCTGATGGTGCAAAATAACATTCCCTAACTTCAAGCTTTGTGTCAGCATACAGCCACCCTGCTTAAGTGCCCTTGAGCAAGGCATTGAGGCCCTTACAATCTCCTGTGGTAGGTGACATTGCAGTCTTAACCTCCATATAGAAATGCAGGTGAAAAAACAGCAGTTTCCTAATAAACAATCCACGAAACTTCACATTTATTCATGCTTGAGCAGACTTTTGTACCCTTAAGGTCAAGTCCCATGCACAGAAGGGTCACTAACTGCAAGGCTTGTTGTCCAAAACATTACACCAGCTGGAAAATCTGGATAGCAGGTAAATAAAATAATTCAATCAATCAACACAATTGAAATATCACAAAGTTACCCCTAAAAATATACTTAGAGAGAAAGATATCACAATACGGCACTCTATTTGAGTGAAAGGGTGAATTTCGCAGGGAGAATATTGTGACATAGTCCACTTCAGGCCACTGCTGTTTGCCTGTTGCATCACAGTGTGTTTGATCATCATAAGCAGAACAAAGTTTAACATCAGACCTGCCACTGTGACAGTGGTGTGTGTGTGTGTGTGTAGGTCGTTCTTCAGTATGTATATGCATAGAATTGTATCTCTCAATAGCCTTAAGAGCAGAACAAATGTCAAGTAAGAGCAGAGTCAACTTACTCTCAGTTCTATCAATTTATAGCATTAGTTAAACCTACATCTTATTGACACGTGACTGATTTCCTGTTCCCATTTATTGCCACTGTTAATTTATTGACAAATTTATTTTATTGCACAATTACTTTAATTTTTGAATTTTGAAGAAAATCATGTAACAGAAATCATAGTGAATTAAACGTTCTAAAACATCATTACAGCATGAAAAAGAAACAAAGTTAAAACTTTCTTAAAACACATTCATAATGATTTTAAATGCAGAATGACACAAACACAAAGTAGATATTCAAATTGGCTCATAACCCCTAAAGCCCGACTGCCCTGAGCAGTCAAGTGTTACTAAACCTCTGTGTTGGGAAAGGAAGAGCAGACAGGGGCTCAGGACATTAAATACATCTCACATGCCATGTGACATTTAGTTAGCTGGCTCTACTGTTTCAGCAGTGAAAGTCAAAGGGCAAATAATGGCCTGAGAGGTAAAAATAGGAGGTCAAGACTGTTCTCAACTGGAAAGGCCAAGGACAAATAAAGTTTAGACCTGAGCGCAATGCAAAGGAATGCATTTCATTGCCAAGTCAAAATCCCCACAGCAGCATACTGTATTAAGAGTATAGAGAGTAGTGGGTGACCAATAGTGACACAGTAGCATATATTTCAGACTGTAAATACAAGAACTAAGGTACAATCCTTCATTTAAATGTAAAAAGTCCTAACTACAAATTAGGACCAGCTTTGGGCTCTTCCTTACATGTCCAGAAGGACAGTACTGAAATACAGTACTATTGCAACAACTTATCTGTTATATGTCACCTAAATGTCCAAGGAACGTTCACTTTTGATACTCAGCCATCATTGTAACAAACGATACCAACTGGATGTTCAATCCACCATTGTTTCTGTTTATCAAAGATTTTGCTGTGTTTTTTGGAGAGCTGAAAAAATCCAGGTTTCCCACGATCCAGTGGATACAAATCTGCTGTGTTGACTTTCCAGGGAAGGTAATTCAAACACTGTAAACCTGCCTGATCACAGTGAAACAGGATTTGGAGAGCATCTGCCTTTATTTTATACATTTCCTGTTGAAACAAGATGTTGATGTGGGGCATAATGAAAGGTTGCATTTAAAAGTGTAAACCAAATAGACATCAGTTAAGGAAAATCTGTGATAGAAGTATTATAATAATATTTACGTCTACATGATGAAAGTGATAAAATAATCAAATGTTTTCTAAGTTTGTTTTGGCCTTTATGATTACATGACTGTATACTGTGACAAGAAAAAGTAGCTAAAAAGGTGAAAATCATCTTAATTGTGATTGTAGGACATTGTTGGAGAGCCAAAATTGTGATGCATAAACCTACCTGTAACTTACTGAACATTAATATGGTAAATAACACTCTATTTTAAAAATAATTTAAATTACTATGAATCACGAGTAGACTTCTTTGGAGATTTTATTTTTTAAATGATCTACTGTCTACTGTCAATTCACCATGACAGCCTTCATTTAAATTATGAATAAATGTGTCATGTTGGCAATTTAACCCTTGATCCAGACATTGTTTACATTTAAAATGTTAATATTTGTTAAGTGAATTTTGAAATTCTCGACATTAACCGAAACATGTCACATATACAAAGGCACAATAAAAGCAGTAACTTGCTATAATCAATAGTTAACACCTCTGATACTCTGACAAGACTTTCCAAAATTGAGGACAATTCTCAATGTTGGCATGGTTGTGGGAGCAGGGGTTCTTTGTTACATCTATTGTGGGAGTGCCCAGAAGTGCAAATTTATTGACCTAAGTTAATTTCAGATATGCTAACTTTCCGGTTTGTCCTGTACTATGTTTGCAGGACCAGAAATCTGAACCGGTTAATTTCCTACGAGCCGTCTTTTCAAAGAATAATCTTGATGAACTGGAAAGAAGGCAAACCATCCTGCTTTGCAATAAGTACCAGGTTGGTACTAGGACTATCTTGATCGGTTAAACATGGAGAGAGAAGCAGCCCTTCTTAAAAGACTTTGATAAAGGCCTGAGCAGACATTGGGACATGGTTAGGAACTTCATGGAAACACACCATGTAACATAGCCTTCACTGTATTATCCCATCAGTTGTTCTCTCCCCTCCTTATTGTGTCTGTGTTTGTTTTCTTTTGTTTGTAATATTTTGTCTTGTGTGCAAATAAAATCTTAAAAGGAAAAAACCCTCACCTCTGATGCATAGAGTCTAAGAGCTTCTGAAACACCATTCCTTCAGGTGGGCCTGATCAAGCTGCTGGCCACAAGCAGGCAAAGGGTCTCAGCTCCTGCTCTTACATATGAGGCTTTACAAAATACACAGGTAAGCTTTGAACATGGGGCTTCGAGAAGTTGAAATGATTAGGTAGTGTTCCTTTTGGACCTCATTTGGTCAGACCAGTAACAACAGTTTTCATATTGCCACTGGATCTAGAATAACTTCTGTTCATTATGTATCCTATTTTAAACCACTGGTTTATTAATCATTTTTGCCCATCACTTTTCTGTATCTCTAGCATAGGTGAGCGCTGAATTCTTGATGGGAGTACAGCTTTACGTGGAGGGTAGTATGGTCTCCACGCAGTTGTAGGTCCAATCCTGTCTCTCGTTGATGGGCAGGATGTGTTGGCACACCTAGAAGACAGGACACACATCTTTGTATTAGAATCCAAAACACCATGTAGTCATTTCATTCCATTGTACCATCATATCAATTATAACCAAATGATTTTCTTACCCAGAATGAACAATTTAATTGTACATTTGAATGTTGTAGAATGGAACATTTTCAAAGTCATGGTTTAGGATTTTTGTCTTGTCATAATAACCAAGACTTCGTACCATCTTTGTCCTGGCTGGCACCTCGACAGCAAACACACTCATGCCTCTGCTGCTGCAGCAGTTCCTGCTCTGCTCGTTGTTCACATGGACAGTCACTTTCTGGTTGGTCTGCAACACAAAGGGTATTGGTCACTTCATTAATCAGCTTTCTTCACTTAAATGGGCAACAACAGCTAAACAAACAGACAAATACTGTAGATACATAATTCGGTCTCTATAGTCTAAAACAGCAGCCTCTTTTTACTCATAAAAAACAGGAGTTATGAGCTTTATCAATATACAATTGTAAATGAACAGATAACCTTATGCTAATCTAAGAAAAGATTACATCACCATGTACCGAACTGTTGCTCTGTTTGGACACAACTGTAGGCTGTGTTTATAAGACTCTACTACACCCCACTCATGAACCCTCAAAGTTCCTAGTGTCATTGTCAAGGCAATGGCAACTGCACACAAATTTTAACAGTTTCCTCTGTTCAGTAGCTCCTTTGTATCACCAGGTCATTCCTCCTGAGTGGCTCCTGTTGCTATGCGAATCAATACGATGGCTGCATATCAATTATAAACAGCGTGAATGGTCTCTGCAACTATATGCTGTAGACAATGTCTAATACAAACCCTGGAAAGTATTATCATTACCAGAAACTGTCTAAAAGACTAAAAGACTTGACTAAAACTGTGTAGGCAGCTTCATGTCTATGACACTGTATGTCCTTGTGTCACATGATATTTTAATTTCAGAATAAAACTACCTGAACAGTCAAATAATCACTCCTACACAATTTTTGTTGTCTACCTTGTTGGCTATGAGGGAGGTGATCCTGTGTTCTCCTCGGTAGGTGTAGATGAAGATGTTGTCTTGTCCCCTCAGCGCTTTGGCCCCTGTCCTGGCTGTGATGGACTTCTGGAGGGCCTGGTTCAGAAGCTTGGGCCCTGAGTCCATACTGAGTGGCTGGATGGATGGCTGAGTACCTTCACAGTGTACATCTATCTGGAATGGGCAAGCCTGACAGAGTGGGAGGTAGAGGAATTAAATTAGTTAGTAGGATTCAAGTGAGAAAGCATGGATGTGTTCCTCTCTGTATGCGTGTGTATTACAACCAGTGCTTTTGCTAGTATTACACATTTGCACTTTGATGCTGTGGTCATAGAAATCAAGTGGAAGAAACAGGAATTGAGAATCAATTCAGTAGCTAGTTGTGTAGAATGGCTTACTGAAGGTTGAAATGTATTCTCTTATCACGTGTCGAATGTAAGCCCTAAATTACAGCATGTTAGGACTATATCATGTCATGTCATGTTAAAACTGATTGAAATCTGTGTGATTACATGTGACCGTTTGAAGTGAGAGCAGGTGTGTAAACTTACCTCTACTAGCTCCAGCATTCGGTTGTAGCCCATGGCTTCCAGGGTGACCCACAGGTCTGCAGGGTCTCCATCTTTCTCCGTGGCCTCCATCAGGTTCAGCTCCATGAAGCCCTGCCGTGTCAGCTGGTTCTTTCTCATATCAAAGTTCTCTGCACGCCCAACAAAAATAACGAGAGCCATAATGGACCTCTCCCCCTTACATTATATTTTACATTCATTTTACATAAATGTAACACTGGCCATGCGGTGTATCAGCGCCATAATGAGAATTATTACCTTTGCAGACAGCCCAGGCGTCCTTGTCACATTTCTCTCCGCTGGTCCTTAACTCAAAGAAATTGTACTCCTCCAGACTGAGCAAACCATTTCCATCCATGTCTATCACCTCAAAGATGTCAGACAGCACCTCCCTGTGGCACAAAGGGAGCAACACAGAGAAATGTCAAACAGGACTGTATCTCATTTCATTATTCTGTCCAAATGTATCCATCCAATCATTCATCCATTCAACTGCTGTTATGGGAACGGACTTTACTCCAGGCCTGAATCCACTGTAACCCTCATGGCATTACTACTTTTTTACATGAATGCACAATCTCAATTTTTGGTCATTAGCCAAAGCAGGCGAAATTTGATAAATCAAACTTTGCAATGTTGTATGTTTTTGTACAACTGATGGTGGAATGAAGCAGGCAAAAGCACACACACACACACACACACACACAAACACACACACACACACACCTGAGCTCCCTGGTGAGGTCTAGCTCTCCAGTGTCAGTCCTGTAGACAAGCTCTACAGGTTTATTAGAAAGGCTCTTTTTGCTCCTTTTCTTTAGTTTGCAGCCACTAGTGAAGGGAAGCAGGTTGTAAGTCCCAGCATTCAATTCTCCTTTCCAAACATACTTCTGTAGGAACAAAGGAGTAGCAAAGTAAGTTAAAAACACTGAGCATATCCTGGAATGTAGCATATTCAGGTTTCAACTTCATGGTATCAGAAATGGCTACTACCTTTGGCCTACAAACACACAAACATTTCTGTCCAGCATTCGTGGGTAAATATTTCAACACACAACTTTTAAATTAAGCATCACTGGGAATGATTAAACATTTAAACATGAATATGAACAAATGTTATAGTATATGTACATGCCTCAACACACACAAACATACTTCTTTGTCTTTTGACTCAGTGAAACACATGAAAGTTGAGTCCTCTTTGGATTCACCAGCTGACATGACAAAAAGAGCTGTGTCCACTGTCATCCATGAAGAGGGCTTGTCTGAAAAATAACACAAGAGGCCAGGCTTTTGTATAGATTATTATGTAACATGTTGTTGTCCACTTTGTGGACAACAACAAAAAAGAAACAAACAAAACCACATATTCTATACAAAACCCCCATATAGAAAACCTTTGATATAATTGAATATAAGCTTATTATATCCAGTCTTTGTAGTCTTTTCTGATTGGCTGTCACAAAGATTTGCGAGACAAAAGACCCTTTACAAGCTATTTTCAATGTTTGTCTTTGTCTTCACTAAAACACATATATAGGAGTGACTTCCCACCACCTACATCAATCCACTATCTTCTATTGCGTGCTCCAACTTTATGAACTGAAGTGCACCCTCTTCTTGTCATAAATTATCGTTCACTGAGCTGGAACACAATCTAGCACATTTCCTACAAAATCTGACCTGCTGCCACACAATGTAAAATACAGCGCAGAGGCCAATAAAGGAAGTCAGTCTTCAGTGTGGTCTTTTTGTTTATGATTCATAATCTGAAAATTACTGGGGTGATACTTTATTTATGTTACTTACTATGTCACAAAAAAGCCTCTTTAAAACTGTGCAACTATACTGTATGCCACTAAAAACACTGATGAAGCAATGGCACAGGAAGGAGTCCAGCAAGAAAGTGAAACATGGGACTTCCAAGTAATGAATCCTGAGGGATGAGTTCCGTATTCCTACCAGCTCCAGTGCTGTCCTGTAACTGACCCTAATTTCTGACCTCCCTAATCAGGGGAGCAAGCAAAAATATAGCACTCCTATGGCCAATAGGGTTATGACTTTTTTACTGTTTTTATGATTTTTGTTTATGTGTAATATGAAACCAGTGCCAGTACCAGGTCTGTGGCTGAGGCTGAGTGGTTGGATGGTTAGGTAGACGTTGGATGTCTGGGGGATGTGGAGCTGGTACTGCAGAGAGCTGATACTCCCATCATCCTCCAAGAAGAAACAGCCCTTCACATAACTGTGATGCCACTCCTGGAAAGATGGATAACATTTCTGCTTAACAACAGTCCCACCACATTTATACTTTTTACTGATATGGTGTGGCAAATAAAGCAGAAAAACAATATTTTAAGCCCTTTGAAGTATCATATATACAGTATATCATGTTATGTGTATCCTAATATATTTTGTCATGTGTGGTCTCTCTTTAGATCCTGACACAATCCCAACAAACTGTTTTTCTGCTTGACAACAAAATGCATTTATTCATTCAACAGAAACCAAAACTAATTTGCAGTTCCTATTAAAAGGGGGATTGATCTTGTGACAGGGGAAGTATATTTTGGCATGAAAAAGTGAATTAAGCAGTCAATCATAACAGTGAGGTTGCTCACTTGATTAACAGAAACTGCCGTTGTGATAATTACCACTCCAACCTTCAGGGGGCATATTCATTATTACGCAGTTTATGTCAGCTCAGCAGCGTGTAAACACTTGTTATACTCGTGCTGATCCAGAGGAGGGCAGAAGTGTTACACTGTGTTTCTGCTGAAAGCTGAAGTAAATCTCCCTCTAGGACATGATATGGCAAATTGGAGTCCATTTAACTTTGATAAATACTGCCTTTTCAATCTTGGGCCAGCGGTCATTCAAAACTACCAAGAGGCTACTTTGGCAATATTTATGAATCCTAATATTTCTCTCATTTTGAAATCCTGTTGTTCCTTTGTCTGGCAGCACAGCTGAAATGAGGTAATAATTTGAAATTGAACAGGAACATCAAAACAAGGAAGTTTTCCTTCCACTCATTGGAGACACATTAAATGAAAACACAGTTGGTGTGGACACACAGTAAGAGGACACAGAGGGCCAAGCACGTCTGGAATAGGCTATATATCCTTTTAGTGGACAAATAAATCACCAAGTTAAACAAAGAAAGTACCATAAAGACGGAGCATGTCACTCCTTTAGAGAAAAGCCATTTTCTCAAAGTATTTATCTTGGGCTGTGAGAGGCATAAAAGATCAAACCATAACACTTCAGTGGTTTGTCCAGACAATATTAAATGAGGGAAATTGCCATGGGCACCCATCCACTGCTTAAAGACATCAGAATTAATGCCCCCATAGAGAGAGGGTCAGCCTGCAGACTAATACAGGCGCTGTCACCTGCTCCGGCCACAGGTCTGATTTACTGCTAAGCGGAGAGGGTCGCAGGACACCAAACCAGCCACAAACACACACACACACACAAACATACACATTTAAACCATGATTACCTTATCTTATAATTCTTATAATTATAACCTATACATAAAAACAAATCCTGAGAGTAATCCTTACTGGTTATGTTTGTATTCATGATGCCACATTTGCATCCCACAAGGCACACACACATGCACACATTCACACTGCTACAAAAACACAGCCTACCCTCCACCCACCACCTCCCAATTATCAGCCTGTGGCAATATAGCAGCCAATATAGTGAGCAGAACTTCCCTCAGAGGTAATCTCTGGACACACATTCGTTCACCTCGATGATGTCTGGCCCTTTCCAATCTCAACGCAGTGCTTGGACCTGAGAGATGGAGCAGGGGGCTGTTATTTTTATTTATTTATTTTTCTTGCTGTAAAGCAAACCAGCCGAGGTTAAGCCAAAAAGAGTGAAAACAAAGAGCGTGGGATCAATACATTGTATATCTATCCACCCTGGGCTAAATTCGCCCATCAAAAACACTGGGAGAGCAGTGGGGCTGCAAGGTCCTTGTTATCATGGAGTCTCTCACTGGAGCCCACACACTAAGATTTCCAGGTTTTGTCAGTGATGGTACAAACAGTTAATCTTTGCCATTCATAAGATAATATGTTGCTTAAAGAAAATAATAAGCATGTACTGCATATCATGTAGTGGATGAGTTATTACTATAAATGACTGTATTAAATTCAATTTACTGTCATCAAATTATATATTATATATATTATATATTATTATATACATTTATAAACATTAATAGACAGGGACCAGACTGGGGCTAAAAAGTGAGTTATGATTTCACAACTCTATTTATGTTATTACTTCGTTTGGTATAAGAAAGTGTTTTTCAAACTTGGTCTTTCAAGGGTGCCTGAAAAACATGAGCTCGGAAATATAAATATGTATCAATATACCTGTTTGGATATTCTTATATAAAAAAAAAAACAACAACATGAACAACAGTTATTTTATTGATTTACATAAAATGTATCTCCAACAATTTTTATGAAAAATGAATCGTTGCAAAACGTTTCTGGTTCCAGCTTTTCAAATGTGAGGATTTGCTGTTTTTATCTGTTTTATATCTTTGTAAATTGAATATCTTTGGGTTTTGGAGTGTTGATCGAAAAACTTGTGATGGGCATTTTTTGCTATGTTTTTGACATTTCATAAACCAAATGATTGATCAATGAATCTGGAAAATAAGCGATAATGAAGATAATCATTAGTTGCAGCTCTGAAGTCATTATAGGAGGTATATAGGGACTATGTAGGGGGTTACCTGTAAGCCTGAGGGCTCTTGTATTTTGCTGGCCTTTGTGCTGCCAGATGTCATAGTGATGGGGTTCGACAGGGACGACCGTCTGCTGCGAGCGGAAGAAGGACGAGAGGATGATCGGCTGTCTAAGACACACAAAACAACTCACATAGATAAATTCTAACACAAAAACACATGCTAAAAAAATACATCCAAATATATTAAATAAATCAAGTCATAACATTGCTGCAACGGAACAGAAAGCTCAATTGACTGACTGACAGATTAAGTACAGCCCTCCCCTCTCCAAACAGTAAACACACTTTCAGAAGAGAGATGAGCTGCGCAACATAATTGACACTGTAATCTGTCTTCTCAGAAGTCCATTCCCAAGTTCAAGTGAAGATGGCTACTTTGCATTTGGGTTCTGAGAAAGTGTGATCCCAAGTTCAACTCCCTTTTAATTAATTATGGAGGCATTTTAAATCACAAATGGCATAACAGCACCCCCTCAGATCCATTATCTCGCACAACTTTTTTCCTTGAACACTAATTGAAGCCAGAAAATATCAATTCACTAATGAGGGGTCTGATTGTTTCCAAGCCCGGGAAATCAAGATGCGAAGTAATGTGATAGGCTTACAAGCAAATTACCGTAGCAGAGAAATAAAAAGACCCACTGTCATGGTATTTGTCATGGATCTATTTTGTATTGACTGCAGTATTTTAATCTAGAGGACCAAATTGTAGCTGTTGTGTGAATGTGGACAAACATGCATTGAAACGTGGCCCAACAACAACTTCAATGTGAGTTTATACTGAATGTGAGTTTACAGCCAGTGTTGTTTCAGCCCTAGTGGTTTCCTGGTGCTGGAAAACTGCAAGACCTGAACTAAATTGACCAATTATCGGAGAAACGCCATGACAGTTCATCAACTGGTCTAACTGTTTGCCAAAACGTGTTAGACACATAACACCTGATATATAATTAATCTATAGTTCGTCAATTATTTGCAAAACAATTAGCCAACCCATGTCCCATACAGTTATAACATATTTCTCAGGGTAGTACTGGTTTATACTGGCAAATGTAGGACTAAATGAGCAGTCAAAACTGTTTTTGAGCTCCAAGAATAACCCATTAAGCATGTGCGATCACGTCGCATCTCGTGTCAGAGTCTTGTTAAAATGTAGCGGGTGTAAATCGATACGTGGGAGAGGCACAATAATGTGATAATCCAGACAACTATGTGGGAGCTCATTTGTTTTTGCAGCGGTGGTCGACTGGGCCCTCCCCTCGACCACCGTCTAATCCCTCATCATCTCCCCAGTGAGAAGTGGTGGAATCCTCCGAATCAATAACATGAACATGGACTGACCACTTAAATCAACCCCATCTATCTTCCCACCGTGGGCCTGTCCCTGGCTCGCTCATCCAGGATCTCTGTTCTTCTTTTTCCTCCAAATGCTGGTTTTAAAGTGCAAAAAGTGGATTTTTACATCCACCTTCAACTGGCTGAAGGTGCTGTCTTTTTGCTGTTTTGGTTCATTACCTATGGTTGCAGAGGGGTGAAGCTGGACTTGATGCCAGTCCTTGTTTGTTTAAGCTATGAAAACATATTTTTTGGCAAGAGCTCGAACTCCAAAGGCAGCATTTTTCATCAGTGTGGATGACGCTTTTGTCAATCTCTAAATGGCAGAAATGATTACCCAAATCACAACGCTTTACAGTCTCCTCCCTCCAAACAAGCTGCCCTAATTGTGTGGCTATTATGATGTATGGCCTGTCTTAATGAGGTGATTTGTCACAGGGGGAGTGAAAAATCGATCAATAACAGAGCTATTATTTATTCATCAAAACTAATCGGTGAGGCGTGTTGGGGCAAGCAGTGTGTATGGGTGTGCAACTATAAACTGGAATCTGAAGTATACTTGATGTGCAGTCGCCATTGGCTGCCCCTTTGGACCTGTAGATTGTGCCACACAAATTGCCATTATGTTTTGGAGTCTTACACCAATGTATTCTCTATATATTTTCACAATATGTGGTCACTTAGCATAGTAGTGAATGATGATGCAATCAGATTTTGCTAAAATATAGAGTGCAGAGTTTTGGGATACGCTACAGAGTAACTATGATCGTAACTATCATTGATGTTGTTAATCTTTGCTTTATTGTTCTTTCTTGTGGTGTTTTGGATGGGAAGAAGAGTACTTCTGAGGGAGAAAAATGAGAGAGAAAAAAATTCTGTGGCAATCACTTTCATGTTAGATTATTCTGGGAAGTTACATGTCGTACCTTTCTTGAGTGTCGTGTCTGATTCTGCCCTGGGAGTTTCTGGAGGCTGAGGGAGAGTCGCTGCCACTTGTGCTGATGATGCTGATGCTGATGACACGGAGCTCTTCGGAGGGCTGTATGACTGACTGCCAAAGTTCTGTCTCTTCAGCTTGGCATTAGCCTCGAGCCTCTCCAAAACAGCCAGCTGACACTGCTCTACTGTAGACACAAGCAATCTGCAGATCTGACAGCAACAGGACACCGGTAGTAAGGGGATGATATATGAGGATGTTCTGAGGCAAGGGAAAGGGTCAGAAATGCTTATATCTTAAATGGAGGTATGCATATGACACTAAATAAATTCTTTTCTGTGCCAATTTTTATTGCTGATTGTTCTGTATTTTATGTGAATTCAATTCAACTTTAAAGAGAAACATTGTGAACAAATGAGACATAAGAAAAGGTATTTGTATCTTTTACTGTGGTGCATTTGAACTGATTCAGAACAATGTATATTATTTGCAGCAAGTAGTAACAATAAGGGTGGAAGACTGCAAATTCAATCCCATCAGTCATTGTTGGTATAATTTTACTGTTTCCAAAAGTTGTTTTCTCCTGACTGCTTGGGATAGTGTTCTGAGTCTACGCTGGTGCATTGATTATGTTAAGCTGATCAATCAGATGAAATGTTTAAATAACTGATACACAAAGATGGGACAAATGCATTTAAAAATACACTTTTTCACAGACTTGGACATATAAGATATCCTGACAAGTGTGATATATACAGCAAAGTGGTAACAGGATCAGTAAGAATAGAAGTCACTTCATACTTGTCTAAACTTACTTCTGGATAGTCCAGTTTGCCGTCTTTGTTGGTGTCAACTAATGAGAAAATAGCATTCACCTCTTCAGTGGTCATTTTCTCTCCTCTCTGGAAGATTCAACATATTTTCTTTAGTAGAAAAAACACCAGAACAAAAGATATTTCTATTTTGTCTGAGCATGAGCCAATCAGTGATTTGAATCATTTTATGTTTAGGCAGTCTACATCTGTAATAGAACAGTTGCTGAGGCAGTTCAGTTGGCTGATTGTACAACACTAAATTCACTCAAAATTAACAATTGTAACCAAAACCTAAACATTAATCTAAAACAATATGTAGATAGTTTGTTGCAGTCTAATACAAAATGTTTTAGGTGACTCACAGTGGTAAGGGCCTTCTCCAGTTCACTGTGTGAGATGTAGCCGTCACCGTTCACATCCATCTTTTTGAAGGCTCTCATCAGCTCAGTTTCCTCAGTTTTCTTCTCACACTTGAGAATCTCACAGAAGTCATCAAAGTTCAGTTTGGATGTTCCCGGGGGCCAGTATTTATTGAGAGTTGCATAGGATGGATTTCTACCAGCCTGCTGGAGAGCTGAACAGGATAAATGGGAAAGAACAATTGAATCTACAAGTAGCAAAGGCAACCAAGGACTGCTTGTTTTGACAACTTGCTTTTCTGACATACCTTTTAAATGTCATGTACATTATTCAAAATTGTTAAATCCCACACAATGAGTTGCTTTTTTTTGGACATCAGTACCACTGATTACTACAAAAGTTAACCCCTCAGCATGCACTTCTCCCCTTTTATTTTCCCTTAAGTAAGTTTAGAGGTCAGGACAAATCATATAATAAGACTTCATGTTTGTATTCTGTCAAATTGAAATGTTCTAAATGTCCGTGCATCATTTTATCATATTTGGTATTTTGGAAACTTTGGGATCACCATGTTCGTAACGATTCAGGTCAGTGGGGTTTAAACAGGATATCCACCCTAAGAAATTGGCATAGTCCCCTTCCAAATACGTTTTGGACATGTAAGTCAATATTTACACAGATAACTGTCTCTCTAAGCTGGAAATTAGAGCAGTAAAACTGCAGAGCTTTCACTCGTGAGAAAGAAAATGACTCATGACTGCTAGTGTCCAAAGAGTCATCATACACTAGTTGTGGAGATTTTTTTCCAGATGACCTAATTATCTCTACAGCATATACCTGAGCTATATGTTATGGAAATAACACGAGAATATATGGCATGTAAACGAAGCATGCAAACGGTTGTCTAACGAGCAAGCTATTTATGCTAATTAATAGTTTTAAGTTAGCTTATCTTACCACGACATAACTGCTGTTTCGAAGCGATATTTGTCAAACTCGATCTGAACACAGCTAGGTATGCGGCTCTGCAATGCACGTAGAAAGCCTCCTCTTCATCAGAAGGACGAGGTGACTCTTGAAAAGACATCTTTGGAAGAAGAGCTCGACCTGGTTACCGTTAGCTAGCTCTCTCCAGCTTAGAAACCAGACGACAGCCAAATATGGCAGCTAACTTGGGCTAAATTCGATTATTTTTACTTTTTCATCACACCGTTACAATCATATGACAGCATGCGAGATGCATTTTATTGACTCTAATTCGCGTTAGCAGTGACAGTTGTCAAACACCGTTACTATCTGCTGTCTGTTGCTAGGTAAACAAAAACTCATCGGTGTTCACCAAAAACGACACTGAAGAAACAAACGTTAGCCTTTCCAGTAGCTGTTAAAAACTGATGTAATCCCGTATTGGACTCTTCTGTGTGATAAAAATAAACGCCATGTTTAGAATATAAATAATTATGTTTTTTAGTCAGACGGTTTGTTGCGTTGCTCGAGTCGTTTTTGCAATAAGGGGACATCCGGAACTATATATATGACAGGTTATGTTTTACACGAACTGTTTGAGTGTAGCAAAGGCGCCAGTTTCATACGTTTTGACAAACAAACTTCTGCTAAGACTGCCTTATAATGCTGTGAGTATGGTTCACTCGTTCATCTTTTTTATCTGTCGTATTGATTACTAAATTGAGGCTTGTGTTAACTAATAAGACTTGAACTCTAATTTACTTCAGAAATGAAAATTATGTTATACAGAACTCTTTCTGTATCCATGGCTTCCCTGTCAAAGACTTCAGCACAGTATATAATAATCACCTATACTGTTATCATTATGTAACAGTATTAATGTCCTAATTCTATTGCTACTGGAATACTATTAAAGTACACTGAAGATTCAAATAACCAAGAATGGCTTAGTTGTCTGGGATAACTTCTTATTAAATAAAGCAATTAATTGACACTTGTTTTTTTTAACAGTGTGAGAGGAGCTCTCCACATTGACAATGCCCATCATGTAAGTAAATTAATAGTCCTTGTACCAGGTGTACTGACAGTGTAATCAATTTACAGCTCACCTGTAGCTAACATACCGCTTTCTCCTTTCTGTGTAAAAGAAGGTTTTAGAAGACATGTCAGTGCACCATGTGACAAAAGATGTCCCAAACCCATAGAAGCAGGACAACTGCATTTAGGCCATGTCAATGTTGGTGCAAAATTGTCCTTGATTTTGCCAAGAATTGCACTGACATACTGGTCATTGTCAGAGCTATGTCTCATGTCCAAAAAGTCCATTTACTGCGTCCCAATTGGTTAAAATGAACACCTGTGTATCTTAGCTGATTGCACACACACTCAAGCACGCTACACATCTCAAACTCTAAACAAATGACTTATCTCTTGAAGACCCACAGCTAGGAACAGTATGTGTGTGACTGTGAGGCAGGCGTTGCTGAAAAAGGTTGTTCTCAATTACCTTTTTCTGCATAAATGACGATTTATAAAACTACTGACTTAACATTTAAAGATTTGATCGTCCTATATAGTTTTCCTCATGAACTTCCACTAGAGATGACTGCAAAATTGTACTGCCAGCTGCCAGACGAATTACCTCAATCCACTCTCTGTCCACTCTCGGAAATGACTCAGGTCTGTGAATACTCTGCAACTGCATTTGAGATTATAGAGCTGGGGTTGTTGTCCTTCCTGAAAAGGACATTCTTTAGGACTATTTGGACTATGACTTTTAATTGAAGTCATACTGTGTGTATTGTAATCCTTGTGTGGTAAATAATACTGTCCCCCTGTCAGTCCACAAAGCAACAGTCACTTGCATATACGCCAGTGTACTCTAGATTGGGTTATTATGTGATGCTTAATCAACAGGCAACACATGAACAATAAGTCACAGCTTTTGCTTTTCCCATATTTTAGACAACAATTTTCATCAATCACTTATATTGTAGGCTGCAAATTATTATTTTTTTCACTGCAAACTGTCAGTACATAGAGAGCCAAAGTAGAGCACAGAGTTAAAGGGTTACTGAGAACTCCTTTTTATGAGTTGCTATATTTCAATTGGCACACTTTCCTGATGGTCATAATGACATATCAGAATTTAATGACAGGAGACACGGAATGACGGAGATCCATCACTGGCCAAATTATCAGTGATTTACATAGCACTAAAAATAGTTGTATAAGAGTCACTTAACACAAGAACCATTTCCTTAGTCAAGGCAGACATTTTGGTGTCTGGCCCATCCATCAAGACAAGCATTAGTTTTTAATTTTATAGTGCTGTCACTAATACATTACATGAGCTCGGTTTACAGTACATTCATAACACTCACTTGGTTATGTCATATTAGGGTCATTCGGGGGAACAGCAGTGAATTTCAAAATAAATGTAATAGTTTTTGGAGGGAAAAAGTGGAACTCGAAACAGCCAGACTGAAAGCAGATTCACTTCCAAACATATTAAATACAAAAGTACAATAAAGCACAACAAAAATGGAGATAAAAAAATAAAATGAATAAATTAGAGATTAAATAAATAACTGGTTTATAACAGGGTATTTTAGTTAATCAATCCTTTAGTTAGAATGATCTGCCTTTCCATGTGGTTTTCAGTCTCTTCTGTAGGCTCATTCAGGCTCCACCAGTTACCTACTTTTATCCCACTAGTTAGTGATCAATATATAATAGCCAATATATACAACTAGTCAATATTAGTAGTTATGTGTAGTGCTTTAAGATACATCTTTTAGGTTTGAATATTACAGCCAATCATTTATTCAATAGAGCACATTGTCAGGATTACAATATGAACATGTCATTGGGCCATTGTCACCCCACTCTCTTTTGCTTTGTCCAGATTGGACGCCTTGCCATCTAAACTGGAACAATCAGTGGTGGCATTCATCAAGGCCAGGAAAGAGACAGAGGAAATACTCCAAGAAAGACTTTTTCTTTGGTCTTAAATCTTTACAACAGGCGGAAATGTCTCTGTCTCCATCATATCTTGAGATTGAGAGATGATGGTTTTTATTACATACTGAATATTCACTTCTGACATGGCTTATCCTTTCAGACTACGGCATTTTTTTTTACTTTGTTCATTCATTTCCAATACAGTGAGCTATCTTTTTCCTTTTCCCATAATTTCCTGTGTATTGCTAGGGTTTTTGTAGTTTTCCTTTTATCTCCTTGATCCTGTTTTTTAATTAGTCAGCAGAGGGCAGCAATGAACAGGGACGTTTCCTCACTGGATCTTCTACTGACCTGAAGACTGAGCTAAAGAGACACAGGGAGCTGAGTAAGTATGCAAATCAACAAAACGCTGTTGAATATGACTGTTAGAAAGTCATTCAGAAAAACTGAGCTTTAATAAGTTATTTGCTGCATTTTTCACCGACCCAACCGAATGTAAAGTACATGAAACAAGCTACGATTTATGTTCTGTTTGCAGCTATTTACGTCATCAAAAAATCAAAAAAGAAAGCACTAATTTGGGGTTAGGCTTCATATTTGTTCCCACTATTAAAATAATTGTGATGGCATTTGTGTGTTTTCAGCATCCAGAGTAGAGTCAAGACAATAAAGACCCCAAGCATCACAGTCAATGTAATGTATCTGGTAATAAATGTAATAAACCTAACACAATGTTAGAGTAAACAATCTTTTATTGTTTAACATTCATGTGCTATTATGCTTTTATGCCATCAAGATAAACACACCTACTTCACATTACTGGGATTTTATCACATTGATCACTGAGAGGCTTTATGTCCATGTGCTAAGTAGAGCTGAGAGTTCAACAATATCACAAGGTTTACTGAAGATTAAAGTTGACACATGTGTGAAGATAAGGGGCACATTTATTTTGGTCTGTTTGGACAAGGAATGTTTAAATAGTTGGGGAATTTTATAGTGGATATCCACCTTAAGTTATGTGCAGGATATAAGGCCGGTATCCCTACTTTTGGCTAATATCAAGACTGTTTTTGTTCACATTATTTCTCAATTATATCCTTCATTAAATGTCTCCATTTAGACAGCTGTGATTGTGACCTTATCTCTAGGTCTTTTAAGGGCTGTAAGAAAACATTTTCGTCCCAATTGTTTGGCTGATTTCAAGATGAGCAGGAAAACAAATGTAGTCACGAGGCTGTTTCATTCCCAAGGATATCCGCAGCTGCTACTGCTTCACTATTTGATTAGCTTCTTCCTTCATCTTCTTTGCCGTTTAACATTAACAGCATCAATGGATGCTTGTTTCAGTTGTTCAGACACAATTGTGTGCTCTGCGACCTTTGGAGAAAAACAACATTTTGTTATGGTTACACAAACAAGTCAGTGAGAAGATTTCCTAGGGAGAGAATTAATTTGATTATTTTAGGCTCATATTCTGCCTGCAGCAGAGCAATTCTTGTGATCCAATTGTACAATGGTGACTTGTGTAAAATTAATAGGGGGTATTGTCAGGAGGCAAGCTTGTTTTCCGATAAGGTTGTTAGAAATTATTTTAATTAGTTCCAGTAAGGGAGCTGAACATACATGATGCATTGTGGATCCACACCACCGGAATGTCACATTTTTGTCACATGGTGGATCCGTGAAATTTATCAGTTTTGCATAAGCCTCCTTACAACAACAGACTTCACAATGTCAAGGCAGATAGCTGTGGGAGAGAATTGGCCCTCTATGTGCATTGAGACACACATTTTAAGTAAACAAACTGTTATTCAAAGCTGCTGAAGAGTTCTGGCCTATATCTGCTGGGAGTGTGAAATCCAGACAGATGATGTTGATGGTATCTTGAAGCATGATTCTGTTCTAGTGTAAAATGTTTGTTTAGATTCGCTGCTATGGCCTTCAGGGTTTGGGTCCATGTGCTGAATTCAAGGGAGGGGGATGTAAGAAACAGTTTGGAAAAGGCTGAGTGCTTTATGAGGATGTACAGCAGGATTACACTGTGCTGGTTGTTCTCTTATCTTGACATCAGTTGGAATCACTTAGGTAATAGTATGTATGAAAGAACAAAAGTATAATGAAAGAGGGTTTGTCATACCTGACAAAATAGCTGCAGTATGTGTATTACTATATATCTACTTTAAAAACTATTATTGTCTTTTTATGGGCATATTACTATACTACATTGAAGCAGTACTATACTTTTTTATTATCTTGTATTATACTGTTTTTGTTTTTGTGTACTGTACTGTATGGTTCTTAGCAGTTTGCACTAAACTGTTTGCACTATCTACCTCTGTGTTGCACTGTCACAGTACTTGCACTGTCTGTTCATTACGGCACTGTCTCCACTCAAATGTTACACATTGTATGTTACTGCATATATAGTTTTATTTATATTGTATTTTTATTGGCTGCTGTAATGAAAAACTTCCCCCTGGGGGATCAATAAAGTATCTGTCTATCTGTCTGTCTGCCTGTCTGCCTGCCTGTCTGCATACTGAATATGGATTTGACTCATTTCCCCACCACATCAGAGGTTTTCTTGAGGTGCACTGTAGTGATTGATTTATAGATCATTGTAATTAACTGTTTTCCACTCAGACTCAATACTTAATAGATCCAGTGTCAGATTTTTTAAATTGGATTGTCTTACCCTCACTACACTTTACAGGTAAATCTGTGATGAGGACATCCAACTTAAAGTGAGTGGGTCAGTAGTTAATTTACTTAACTTAGGAGCTTGTTGGAGTGGCTATCTATCATCCTGAAGTCTACACTGAGGCATCTTGGGATGTTTTAGGGCCTGCAACATGATTTCAAGTGACCAGGCAAAGCACTCTATTACCTGAGTCATGCACCTGAGCCATGCTGATATGTCACTGGTTAAGGTCACAGCATTTAAAAAGATGTAGAGACCATTCACATTCAAGTTGTTGGTGTAAAAGTACTCATGCACTGGTCTGCAGCACCTGGGGAGGCAAATGTGTAGACAATAGTAGCACATGGCTGTGGCAAATATACAGACTATCCATAATAGTATAATGGCAAAACAGTCGCACAAGTAGAGAAGAGTCATAAAGTCAGCAAACTGATTCAATGTTGTCATTTACACAGAAATATCAGTCTAAAGTTAGCTAACATTAGCTGTTGTAGCAAAACCCCAGAGTGTATTAAAGTTGGTAAGGGTGCGTTTTAATACTTATACATTTGACTTTTCATTTGTAAGAAGAAAAATCTTTAATCATGCATTTGTCTTGCTTTAAACACTGTCAGTTTTGGAGTTTTGTTTATTGTTTGCACTCAGAAGTAAGGTAAAACAAATCTTACATGGCAGCCATTACACAGAGCCCTTTCTGCATGTCCAGACTCTGTACCCCAGGCTCTCCCCTCTTTTATGTGCCAAGCCTAGCCTCCAGCACCTCCACCCTGCCGAGGCCGCTGAGTAAATCCACGAGGACATTTAAACCTTGAAGGCCAATCCTCCAATCCCACTTCTCCTCCTATGTCTTTCTCCCTCTTTTCCCTGCCTTGTCACCCCCTTTTCTGCCTTTCGCTGTGATAGTTAAAACTACTTCTTTCCTCAGAGTGAGAGTGCAGTGTTAAGAAGCGCTTATGACCGTCCTTTAAGGTTAACAAAAGTTTCAGTAAGCATTCTAAAGAAGTCACTCTTGGTGAGCAATCAGGCTTGGGGCGAGCATAAATCCTCTGGGTATAGTTGCGGCATTACAAATACCCGAAGCGTCTGTATGTGCTGATGACTACAAAATTGAAAAAGAAAGGCCCTAATAATTCTGAGGCAAGTTTCCCTCAGCAGTAGGTATTGATTATTTGTGTGTGGTGAGAGATTTGGAAAATTCAATTAAAGGAGTTGTGCAAAGGATTCATAAATTCAACCCCTCCAACCCGTATCGAGACATGGTTATGTTCTAAATCAATGCTGCACTTCACAATATATTTTCTTAGGAACATAAAAATAAATAACATTTAAACAGTTCTGCTTACTACAGAAACAAATTTTATTTTCTCCGAAGCTTTTTAGCAACAGCCAAGCACTGACTTGGGCGCATCTTCAGGGTGGTAACATATTTTCATTGCAGTTTTTCCCATAAGAAAATCCTATATAATGTGAATTTTGAGATGACAAAATGAGGGGAAAGGGGACGGCTCAGCAGAGTAAAAATTGATCAGGCCATAGATGGGGCCACGTTGGGGAAGATTTGTATGTCAGCAGTAATGGGCTGTATTAAAAAGAAGATTCCTTAAGATGTCATAAAAGTGATGGGGCTGTGTCGCAGGTCGTGGGCTGCCGGCCCAGGCGGCTCCCAGACTCTGGCACATCAATCCTAGCGGGCCTCACGGACAGATGCCACCTACCCACCAGGAGTTTTATGCTTTCTGATTGAACACACGGTTGCAATTAAAGGGGGGAGTTGTATATTAGGCTGTTTTGGTCCAAGTGAAGCCGGTGGCCTTCGATCGTCAACGTGGGTTGCAGAGTATGCAATCTTTTCAGGCGTGATTTCTGATTTAGTGAATGTCGTTGCATTTCATCTTAGGGTGCAAAAAATATACTTCCATGTTTCCTTGAAATACTAACATAGCAAGCAAGTAAGTATTTTTTCATAAGCAAATATAGTTGAGGGTTGAATGAAAACACTAATTAGCATTATCAAAGGATAAGATTTTAAGATAGTTGACATCATCTTCCAGTTACGTGTTTTTGTCTCTGTTGCCTTGAGTATCGCTTAGTTTAAAGACTGACACAAATCCATTGGGTTATTAACATAAAGCCTTGGTTTATGGAAAACATGCCTCCTGTACACTCTCTTCTTTGTGAACATTCAATCTTGACAGTGACTGTGGTGTGTGTAATATCACTGGGTGCCAGTGGGGTTACAATCATGTTTTCCTCTCCCATATTCCCCAGGTTTTTGTTAGCGAGGCATCTTGGCTGTTGACAGCTAATGGAATTGCTCTTCACCTCCTGTGCGTATGATCCCGCGGAGATAAGGCAGGAGATGAATGTGGAATCTGTGCTGTCAGTTGTGAGGCTGAGATGTCTTGGATGCCGTCATTCATTTGCAGGAGAAGTGTCTGAAACGGTGGGAGCAAGTCCTCCGACATGTTAGAACCTGTCTACCCGCCGGAGCCTCTGCCTGGCAGCTGACAAATGTTGATTCTACATTAACCACAATGCTGCAACGCTGTGCAAATAATGTTCTTTCAGATGGCAACCCTCATCCCCTTTATGGCTAAAACTATGCAATCCTTCCCACCTGTGCAGTTTAACACCTTTGAAAAGTAAAGGTGGGGGGGCAAACTGTCTTACACAACACAGTAGTCTCTTTATTTGGCAGTGCCTGGGAAGGCCGAGGCCTCTCACTGCCCGAGTCGACCTAAGCAACAGCTGGTGTTCACAGCAACATTTCCTATTTCTGCCTAAGGTGGATCGTGTAACTCTCACTTTATCACCCTTAGAGGCCACGTGAAGGACAAAGCCAGCACGCTCATAAACAAAACTAATGTTTTGATACAAGCCCCTTTGGAGATTGATAGAAGGATCCGTGGTGCTTTTAATGCCCCCTTACCACCCCGATACATCACATATAATCTCTTACCTATGCCAATGGTTTCACTATAGGTTGGGATCTAAAACTGTTTCTTCTTACTTCTAGTAATATTGTGTATCAGTAATCTGGGGTCCCTTAGGGAGATTTTCTTCATCTCCAATTAGCACAGAGTTTTAACTATGGAGGTACAGTATCTACTTACTGTGCCTGCCTCTAGTGCAAGGTTTAGAGCCACAGAAACTGGGGATATGCATCCTGGATAACTAGTCAGAGACCAGGTGGTGACAGGAGTCTTATTTTCACTGTGGCTTGAAAATGAAAAAGTCTTGCTCGCTCTCTGAAGTGTAATAATTGAACTTTATTAACTTCTTTTAAACACCAGAAGCACATGAACTGGACACTTTGTCAGACTGAAATTGTCGAATGTGACATTTATATATGAGTTTCCAATTGCAAACCTAATCTGTCTCAAAACCGTTAGAACAGAGCAGTGTAAACACAGCCAGACAAGGCAGTTTTCCTCAATGAGCGTTATATTTTGTAGGTTTATTATTACTATTCTGTGACTGGGAATGTGATGCCACATACTGCAGGTTTATATATAGGTTTTTTATAAATTGATGTATGATATATTTTATTTTTAAACTGCAACTTGCTTATTTTCATTAATTAATTACTCTTTTAGTCTATATCTGTCATAAAATAGTGAAAAATCCTCACATTTGTGAAGCTTGAACCAAAGAATTTTGAAATTTTTGATTGATAAATGACAAACGATAAATTGAATATAAAAAAATTGTTATCGATTCATTTTCTGCAGCTTTTGATTGTATCACGTGATCTTCCTCAGCAGATGGGGTCACCCAGTTGTCATGGAAATGTCATTTTCTTGTAACTGATTATTCAACTTATTTTTTTAACACTAAAATTTTAATAAAGTAGACCAGAAATTATTGTTTTAAATGTGTTGGTTTTTAATATTTTACTCCCGTTGTATTAGTTGTTTACCTGTAATATACTAGTAGTTTACTAATACTAATATTAATTTACCTTTACATTTCAGAAGTGGGAAAGTAAATTCTCGTTTTTCCTCACATCTTTCTAAATGAATTGGCATGACTTTAAATAAACATGTGTAATAAAAGGGCAAACCAGCGCCTTTCACACCACCTCTAATTGGCCCCTTGAGTTCATGTTCCATTGTAGTAACAGTTAACTCAGATCTTGGGCTCCTATTTGTCCCTGTGGCCCATTACTGGCTACCGGCCTGGAGCCTCAGATGCACTGGCAACCCTCACTGACCTGATAACATTTATAGTTGTAATGGATTTTTTTTATGCCTGTCATTAACTCGCTCAGAGATTGGAGAAAGAAATTGCTTGTACCTTTTTCTGTGGTATTTCAACTTTATAGCATTATGTTCAGATATGTCACCTTCCATCATCTCTTTTTAAGGCCTGTCCTGTCACTGGTTTTGTTTTAAATGAACAGGTCTTTTGTGCAGGACCCTTGTAGTATCTGGGACTTGCAATGAATATTTAATGATGTTGAGTAACAGCTTTGAAAGATATAATTTCTGTCCAATTATTGGCTCTGTCTCTGGCAGACTGTTAGGGGTGATTTAGTGGACTACTTGGTAAATGTAGACAGTTTATATGAAGCTGCTCAAAATCTAATCATTTAACAATGTGGCAATAAAACTGATGTTCATGTTAGGTCATTGAGAAATTTTATTTATTTTCACAAAAACTAAGTTTGTACAAAATAACTTTGATGATGGATAGAAATATACAGTAGAAAACCATAAAAAAGTTCACATGAATAGATAATAATCAACCAATACTGCTAGACCCAAGTCCAGTCCCATCCGGTATACGTCTTAATCACAATCCCCAGAAGAGGTACTGAGGGTGGACAAAATAACAGGAACACCTTACATTATCATTAAGTCCAGCACCACCAACAATTATGGCTTAAACAGTTACAAGTTTAAATTAACACCTCTCCCTATGGTCTTAACAATAACTTAACATCACAACAGGTGTTACTTTTATTGTGGCCACCTCCTGTAGCTTGAGCATACAGACACAGAGGAGCTATCTAAAGTCAAGTGTGTAGGCTGCACACTGCTTGCTTATTTGTACTTGTGAGATTAGCCAGCAACAGTGTAGTTTGAAGAGTGAACTATCATTGGTCCAAGCAAAAAATAATTCAAGAAAACAGGAATGTTTCACATGAAGGAAGTCATGTGGTTAAGGAAAAGGTTTAGTAAAGGCTAAACTGAGTGACTTTGATTGAGTTTTGGTAACAGAGAGGACTGATTTCATGATTTTATTTGGTCCAAACTGGAGAAACATCGCTACCCTTTCCTTTCACTTGATGTCACAGTTCCTCTGAGTTGCCATTTTGTAGTGCAGTATAATGATTTTTGAGCCCACAATATGCCTTAATAAAAATTTGTGTGGGGCTGCAACCAAGGATTGTTCTCATTATCAATTCATCTGCCAGGTATTCTTCTCAATTAATCGTTTGGTCTATAAAAGTTTAGAAAACTGTGAAAAATGCCCATCACACTTTCAAAGAGCCCGAGGTGATATCATCGGATCTCTTATTTTGTCTGAGCAACAGTCTAAAACCCAAAGATATTCAATTTAGTGTAATACAAGAAGAGGAAAAGCAGAAAATTCTCATATCTGAGAAGCTGGAATCATCAACTGTGTAATCGTTGCAACTCTACATTTGTGCAATTCGCACTGGAGACATGATGGCGCGAGTGAAAGCCTTCATGCACATTAAGAGCAGACATGCCCCATGATGTAACACTGGCTTTCCTGAAGCAAAATGAGCTAAAAATCTCCTGTCGTGTATATCACTACCTTTGGCACAATTCAGTTGTTCTTTTTCTGGCTCTTTCTGCTGGGTGGCCCGCTGAACTGGACAATGTTGAAATATATAAATGTTCCCCAGAAGTGCAGGAAAGCAGTAGTAGACACCAACACAGGAAACAAGTCAGGCAGATGTGGTGGAGGAGCCAGAGCTACACTCGCAACGCTCAGACCAGCCATGGCTGCGATGCTGATGTAGAACTGTAACGTAGACGGACGGAGTGGTTATCATTTGATTCAAATGAAAGCAGGGACACAAGATCATACAGCATGTTGAGTTCATAATGAAATGCTATAACACTTAAACCCAAGCTGTGGTCAGGTGCTACGTAGAGCTACATAAAAGGAGAAACGAAATTCCTCATATTTGCTTGACAAAAAGGTCTTTACTCAAGGTTGACTTTCTAGCTTTTTCTTGAGCTTTCAACTGCATCTCACTGTCTTCATCAGAAATGGAGTTTGCTCAGTTGTCGTGGGAACGGTTCAGTTGTCATCATGTGACCGAAGTATGGAACCTCAGGTGATGACAGGTGGTCGTATATGGGTGGGAAATCAACAACTGAGCAAACTTTATCCGCTGATGAATAGCATGAGATGTGGTTGAAAGGTTTGAAAAAGTAAATAAATGGACCTTGAGTTAAGATTACTTTGTCAAACTACTATGTTGAAGGTCAAAAATCATCTTTATTGCTCAATCATGGATTAACGTTTGGTCAAAACAGAGCATGAAGATGTCGCTTCTGTAATTATGGTACATAACTTTTGTTTTTTGGTAAAAGGAACAAATTGCAATTGTGATGTCCATCAGATTGTTCTACTTCAAATCACCTAAATGCCCTGCGTGAAAGAGCATGATTGATAAGCTCTAACCATCCCAGATGAGGACAAAACTCTCTACAAGAAAGAGACCAATCGATTTTACACATCAAGATCTGTATACTCGTCATGGCGAGTACTACTCAGCCCGTAAAAACTGCTGTATATCTTCTATGGCTATGGAAGGAGCTTTCTATAGTTTGAAAAAAATAACCCTTATGAAATCATCTGGGTTATTTTTTTCAGCTTGGGCTTGGAACATAATATTTGAGATGATGTGGCCGTTCACCATGCAGGGAGGGTCTGACAAACGATGTTGTAAAGTTACATTATTTAAAGCACAGGATCCAGAGTTTGCCTATTCTATGGACTAAAATGTAGGATATCTCAGCCTCTGTAAATTGCTGAAATACCCCTTTAATGCAGACAACTCTTCGTGATGACTGAATTGATATTCCATAGCAGAAACTGTTCCTCATGAAACAATGAAAAGACTGGGCACCTCAGGCTAAGAACAAACTGTTAGCTTTTCCCTTAATTTCAAGTGTAACTATAACATTGAACCAATGAATGACTTAATTTGAAAGAGCTCTCAAATCACATTTCATATTTATCACTGGATGACTTGGATCAAATTGGTCATTTGAGAGGTGCTATAAAGAAAAGATAGAGGCTTGCAGTATCACACTGCAGAATAGCCGATTTGAATTAAAGCTTACAAAATTACTTTTTGCCTTCTTACAGAGTTGCAAACAGAACTGATGGTGAGAGTGAGATTATTCATGTGTCTATTTGGACTTCATGACCCAGAGATAAGTCAGTGAGTAAGATGGAGGAAACACCTCATGCCCACACCCTCCCCGTCACCCCAATCCCATGAAACCTTATCGCCATCATCGGGCTCGCTATTTATGCTGCTTGTGTAAATAAATATATCTAGGCAAACCTGTGTTAATGACACGCGCTATAAAAAGACACCTTCTCTTAATCTCTGACACCCTACCGGTGCCCCTGTCACTAAGGGGCTGGCAGTGCAGCCACTTCAGACGCTGTGGAAACTTAAATAAGTGATAAATAATTCTTTGGCTGGCAGTGGCTTTCATCCCCGGACAGCTTACACAGCTTACAGCGGCACATGATCTTTATTTATACAGTTGGGTATATCTTCTCACACGGTTGCAATTTAGGTCTAGTGCCACTTTCAAAGTACAGGCCACCTGGGATCCTGAAATCTGTACGTCTTCCTCCTCCCATGTACAAGAGCAGACATGAACTACTTACTTAATCAAACAGTAATATCACTGCTTTGTTTACTGTTTATTGAACATGGGCCTTATCAGAAGCAAAAGGACACCATGCTTTAAACTTAATGCCCCTGTGGGTAGGATCAGAACATTTGTGATTCTGGCGACTCCTAGTTGTAGTATCAAAAAAGACACTGTGGTAAGGAGGAATTCACCCCCAACAAAAAAAATGTTATAATGAAATAGATATTCTACACACAGTGGCTTTAATTTACTCTTTTAATTACTATGTGCTAGGGCTGCAACTAATTATTATTTTCATTATCGATTAATCTGCCGATTATTTTCACGATTAATCAATTAGTCTATAAAATATCAAAACAATTGTGAAAAATGTCAATCACAATTTTCCTGAGCCCAAAGTGACGTCTTCAAATGGCTTCTTTTGTTCAACGAACAGTCCAAAACCCAAAGACTCTTCATTTACTGTCATAAATGACAAAGGAAAGCAGCAAACTCTTACATTTAAGTAGCTGGAACCAGCAAATGTTTGATATTTTTGCTTGAAATATGATTAATCGATTATCAAAATAATAATAATAATTTTCTTTCAATCGACTAATCAATTAATCGACTAATCACTGCAGCTCTACTATGTGTGCAATCTGTTTGTGTTGATGAAACTGATACTGCCTTCCCTACCTGTGTTAACATGTATTAAGTAATCTGCACAACCTCCATTTTATTAGCAACCAATTAGAGCTGCAACCACAATGATAGAAGTGACCAACTTCCATACAAATCTCCCTGAAGGGACAACATTGTTTTGACTTGTTTTGAAGTCTTTGGTAAAACTGTGCTTTTTCCTCATCAGTCAAACACAGGTATCAGTTGTGCAACATATGTCTCTTCATGCAGATTATTTTTGCTATTGAGTCCACACATACTCAGCAAGGACTGAGTTGAAGATTTGCAGGTCAAAATATGTGTATAGATCAAAACCAGGGTCCATTTTAAAAAACTGAAAAGTTAAAGTTTTGTAGATTACATATAACCATTGCTTCAACACCATTAAAAGTACTATATTTATAGGACTATAAGTAGCAAATCTTAACTGCGTGTTTAAATGTAGGAATTAAAATGCCACTGAAATGGTTATATGTAGCCTTAACGTCTAACGTCTTGATTTACTTAACAACCACATTTAGCCTGGTTGTAAGATAGACGCATAGATGTCTTTTGACCTGCAAATCACAAAATTAGTGCTGGTTATTGTACTGTTAGTCACTGTACCAGGGCTTGGACCACACTGACCTTCCATCTTACAATACAGGCCAGGTCCAGTTTGGGTAGGCAGAAAAACAGCTTGTGGTAGGCTCCCAGTCTCAGCTCTTCCTCTGAACAGTGCTCCAGTGCGGACAGTAGATAGATGCTGAAGAAGAGGAAGGCCAGCGAGGTCACAACATAGGGCACCAGCAGACCGTCCTTCAGAAACAGAGGCAGCATGCTGCACAGGGGGACAAGGACAAGAACAATGGTGCATTTACAGTTTAGACATTTGAGCTGATGTCATTGTCTGGAGCAATGTACAATAACCCCAAGCAGAGAAACGTGACTCTAAACAGAGTAAGCATACAGATATAGTTATTTCAGAAATCTTTTCCACTTTTTACATGCAGCTGGAGCTTTGAAAATAGAATACAGAAATACATACATAGACGGTGATGGGACTTTCATACATGTCCAACAGTACGTCATTAAGTTCAGTATCAAGTTTGTTAAAAAAAGGGTGATCCACATAGCTTTTATCCAGCAGGCCTGCACAAGCAGTCTGTCCTCTGGGGAGAGATGGCTCTGACATTCATGCCAAGCTTATCTTAGTTTAGCAGAGGAGCATGGACAAGAACAACAGTTGACTCATAGCAAATCGCACATCACCCCAGCTTGTGAAAACCTATCCACTCACAACAAACCACTCATTCTGATTTTTACTCCAACAAAAAAGCGCTATTCAGAAGCCAAATGTTTAACAATTTGGAAATACATACTTTGTCCATTTAAACAGACTGGCTGCATTCTGCCCTCTTAAAATTGCTATGGTTGAGCATCCATTCAGCCAATTATGCTAACAAAAGATGTATTTCTTTAAATGGCAGAGTCTGTAGAGGATGCACATAATGTGAAAGTCCCAGTTAGACTGTACTGAGAAGCAACTACAGAATGACCTCCTGTCCCTACACAACGCACACTTAGACAGCAGGCATGCAGACTATGCCATGTAATCCCCAGATATCCTTATACTAAACCACACGCACAACAATTAGTGCTGCCGGAAGAATTTAACAACAGCTGGTGAAAGTTAGACAGAGCATTTGCAGCACTACTTGTCTTTTCCATTCATGGTCCTCAGCTCAACCCATATCGATCCATTTAGCTTTTTAGGATTATTACTATGGCATTTCTCATTTGATAGTTAACAGTGCTGAGACATAAAAGACCGAGAGAAAGAAAGAGAGGTGACGTGACAATGAAATGCCATAATCAAACCCTGGATATTGAAGTTATTGTGGTATGTGCCAACTTAGCCACCCGGACATCCCACAGGTCCATCTTTTTCTCTCTCTTCTTAACTTTTGCTGAACAATGACCACTGACCACAAGTGACAGTTATGGGATAAGGGCAAATGATAAAATGTAATGTAACAATAGCACAAGTAGAAAAGATTCATAAAATCAATATTAAACTAATTTGATGTAACGTGTTAATTAGTGAGCTTTAAAGGTAGTAGGTGGATTTTGTAACCTTTGGACAGAGCAAGGTTAGCAGTTTCCCCCCGTTTCCAGTCTTAATGCTAAGCTAAGCTAACCAGCTGCTAGCGGTAGCGTCATATTTATACAGACATGAAAGTGGCATTGATCTTCTTATCTAACTCTCAGCAATGAATAGCGAATGAATAAGCGTATTCCCCAAAGACTATTCAAACTTTCCTTTAAAACTAGGAAGTGACAAGCTAGTGAGGTTTTGAACAGACTTAACAAAGATAGAGCTTCTCCAACTACTGTCAATGTGCAGCCTTTGTTATTGTTGTTTTTTTTGTTTGTTTGTTTTTTTACAGTGCTTTGCCATGTAGATCATTACTTTACATTAAAAAAAACATAGATAACATAAAATATCACCGGTAATGGCTTTAACTAAAGGTTAATGTCCATTTGTTCCCTGCATGGCAACAGCACAAAGTGCATGAGCATGGATCCCAGACAATAAAAGCAATTGAATTATGCACTGAAAAGCTATAGGACCTCTGATATAAACAACAGTCAAGATCCAGCTCTTATCCATCTACTACCTGTGTTTAGTTACTGGTCCACAGTTTGAATCTGACAGTGGGCTTTCTCCCACATAGTCTTACCTGAATGTAGAGGC
Source organism: Macquaria ambigua (assembly GCA_008360985.2). Lineage (NCBI taxonomy): Eukaryota > Metazoa > Chordata > Actinopteri > Centrarchiformes > Percichthyidae > Macquaria > Macquaria ambigua. The sequence continues at coordinate 309,339 of VMKM01000406.1, read as the reverse complement.
CTGCAGGAACCAAATAACCATCAAGGGGAGGTCATTCAGCAGGAGGCAGACAGGCCTAGAAAATATTAAAGTTCACTGTTAAACACATTCTACAGTACCATTAAATCTTATTTTACAGTAAGACGGGAAGTGAGGCCATGTTAGGTCGGAGCTGGATGTGAACTGATATCACACGTGTATAATATTAAAGCAACTGACCTCCACATGATTCAATTATTGACAGTCCCTCACAAGGCAGTCAGTTGTTGTACCACAGTTTTTTAGTGTATCAGCATATGCCTTTTACTGCAACTGCACTGGCATGCATGGTGCTGTAAAACCTTCAATAATTGTGGTTATAAATCCAACTTACTTGAACTGAGTATTCACTTTCAATATTAAAAGACCTGAAAATGTTTTGCCAAGAAGTTACAGTGTTAAAATGATTACTTCATGGCACATATGCGTGTGTCTGTGTGGTGGAAGCCTGTGTTGTTAATTGAACCTGGTTGCCTGCGTCATTGCTAGCCAGTGATAGTTGTACACTGTGCTCCGAGGGGGGCACTTTCCATCGGTCCCTGAGCCCATAATTACAGCCAGTGCTCTTTGGCGATCCTGTTACAGCCCAATAATTGATCCTGCGCAAACAACGCCCCGAGCTGCCGCCTGCCATTCTTTCCTAATCCCTGGACATGCATTACTGATTGATTCAGGGGGACAGGTGGGAGATATAACTCAATAGTTAATAAAGCAACAATCTACCCTAATCTAGATTAATAGATGAGCCCAGATCTAGGAACCAAATCCCTCGCTGTCAAATCTATGCTAGACATCACTCTCTACCTACAGCCGCCACGGCTTTATACATATGGAGGTGAATGCTAATGAATCACACACACACATGCACTCCTATCTTTATGCTCACGTGTGCAAGTACTGCATTTACTCTGTTAAATATGACCCAACTCTTGACACTCACCACAGCACATATCATGACAATGGGAGCTGGTAGGGCTGCTTTTGTGCCCGTGCGGCACGCAGTATGATGACAGAGGTGAATAACCCCTCTGTTAGCAAGTCTGTACTTAAATAGATTGTTCCTCTGCAGCTCTGGGAGTACAGCAGGGGGATGATGTCACTTTTACAGAGTGCACATGTATTCAAGTCATTAACAATCTGCAGGACATAAACTGAGATTTGAGGTGGGGAACAGACGAATGGCTCCTTTGTGAGCAGAAATTAAATCTATACTCATGAATATTTGAGATATCACTACAAGATAGAAAAAGACCCGTCGCTGCTGTCACATGTCGACAAATCACCCAGTGGGACAAAACCTCAAGAAGTTACTGTTATTACCTCTGTACTTACAAGGCAGCCAAGAGGATGGACTTTTCGTGGACTTGATAGGAGAAGAGGAAAAACGCCAGAGATGAATTAGCCTGAAAGTGACATTGGCATTATTATTATTATTATTATTATAACTACTGTTATTGAACGATAATACTGTTTAGCATACTTTTTAATAAAGGCAGTGAAGGAAAAAACTAATGTATGAACAGAGGCATCAATAATGTTCACGCTGTAATTATTCAATACTATTTTAGACAACGCAGTAAAATGCAGAAACCTCTCAAACAAATTAAAATGATTAAATTACTGATATTTGAGCCTGTATGTGATCGGTTAAAAAACAGGCCTTGTCTCTCTGTGAGGGGAGGGTCCGTACATTCGGCCTGCTATTGTTTTGGATGCCACTCACCAAGGCCAGTTTAAACTGCCAGAAGGTGGGCTTTGTCAGAAGTCTGACAGAGGAAGGTACGACTGCCAGGAGAGTGCAGGCAGAACTGAAAAACAATGCAAATGAACATTCAGATTATCTTGCACCAATACTGTCAAAAACAGTTAAATGCACAAAGAATATATCTGAAAATCCCCAGTGAGAGACGAAGGTACTGCAGCAAGAAAAAAATGATTATACAGCAGAAGACATGTAGAGTATAAAATCAATTTGGAGTCAATATGAATAATTGCATTTACACATAATTCCAGGCTTACGTGTACTGTACATCTTTCTGTTGTGTTGCCATGGCTTCATGTGGAAACTGATAATCACCACATAACTGAAAAGCTGCTATTTTGCCAACAAAGCAAGATTTGTTTTCAGTCAGCGGCACCGCTAGATGATCCAGTTTCTGATGTGAAATGCAAACAATCAATATGTCGAACCAAAATCTAACTGTGGATCCATCTAGCTGTTTTTAGACACCGCCTGCTCCGCAAACTAAGACCTCAGCTATGTGGGAAATGACCAAATACTGGCCCCTTCTTAGGGTTAGCAGGCATTAGTTTAACCCTTCAATTGTCACCTGCTGGGGGCTGGAGGCACCAGAAGAGAGTGACTATGTGTCAGTGTGAATGTGCTGAGAGGTCGCGCAGCGAGTTAGTTCAAGGCGTGAGGGCAACAATGTGTTTTTACTACGACAAACAGTAGAGACACACAGATGGATAGAGATAATGATAGTGGTAGATAGATAGCAGTAATAAAGGAGCAGTAAGTGGGTATTCAGTGTGCACGAAAATGAGTGAGTTATGCGTGCGTTATGTGCAGGGCAGGGTTTTGCGGTCCGGAAGGACATGGATCACTTTTCACAGCTGATTCATTCTATGTACACAGTACACCCACACCAGAGCATTTAGCAATCCACTCCCTGTGCCAAAAAGACAAGAGTGTTTTTCATTTGTTTGAAATGCACTACAGTCAAAGAAGTCCAACTTGATCCCCGGACTTAGCCGTCTGGCAGAAACGTGTCCATGCTGCGAACATAGGACTCCTAAATTTAGCATGCTGGGTTATTTAAGATGGCTCCACCATGACACAACTGTTGCATCGACTTTTTCCTCACTGTGATCGGACAGGTTCTCAGCTTTTGGTCAAAATATCTTATCCAAATACTTCCTGGGATGCTCTGTGTCCGGTGCTCAGTGTGTACTATGTCGTCTCTCCTTACAGCACGATTAATGTGCCTCTCACCCACTTTATAATATCACATTATCTAATAATACACATAATCCATAATATTTTTAAAAAGAAAATCAGGCTGATTTACTCTGTTTCTATCTCTGTATACGACATGTTTCAATAGCTCCTTGGGCAATTCAACCTCTTGTCACTACAATTTCCAAACACAGCTGTGACTTCATGTTCAGAAGTTCCTCACAAGATGTACAGGATGATTTTATTTCCACCCCGCTAGATCACTGTCTTCATTCGCCTTGGGCAAGCTCTGCTTTCCCAGCAAATGAAAGGAGTCAAAACGGGAGACAGGAGGGGAGGGGGTCAAAGAAAGAAAGACAGAATGATACAGCAAAAGAGAGAAGGAAACAAGGAAAGATAGAGGAGAGAAAAGTGAAAGCTTGTTAGAAAGATAGAGGGGATTACCTGAGGTACATCTGGGATTCACTGGACAGAATGGATCTGATCTTTATCAGGATGTTCAAGCTGCACCATGTGTTGGCCACCTTATCCTGCACACACACACACACACACCCCACTTGGTTAAATGAGAAATTATGTCAGATGAAAACACAAAAACATTTTCAAGTTCAACACACGCCTTGATGCCTGTGTAAAATTCAATTCAATCAGAATTCCATTTTGAAGAGAAAGCAAATAAGCGGCATTGCTGTAAGTAATTATTTCCCCACTGAAAGGGCAATAAAAATTCCCCGGGGCATTCCAGAGGGACATTTGTATGTAACCCTCCATCATAAATTTACTTCCCTGTCAGAAAAAGCACGAGACTTATTTGTAAACCAGGTCAAGTGTCAAACCAGAGTAGTTTCTGCATAACCAGCAGATACAGACCAACCACAGAGCACTGCTGAAAAATACACGTCAAAATGTTAAATTATATAGAGAATTACATTTATTAGGTTTTTAAGCAAAAGAAATTTGAACTATTTTAATAAACTAATTTACTGAAAACTAGGACTGCAACTAACAATAATTTTCATGACCAATTAATCTGCCAATTATTTTCTTAATTAATGGATTAATTGCTTTGCTTATAAAATGCCCAAAGTGACGTCTTCAAATTACTTGTTTTGTCTGACTACCGATCCAAAACCAAGAGATTCAATTAACAATGATATAAAACCAAGAACAGCAGCAAATCCTCACATTTGGGAAACTGAATACAGAGAATATTTGGCATTTTTGCTTGACTAAAACGAATTGACTAATTAACTAATAATTTCAGCTCCCTTGAAAACGCCATAACATTTCCTCTCATGTTAGACCGTATCATTTTTATATTGTTTCTGTAAACAACCTGTAAAATCTGTAAAAGGTTTGTGAATGATATGGCCGTTATGTTACAGCCTTGATATCAGCTTAAAAGTACTTGCAGTTTATAAGAGATGAGTAGGGCGTTGCTGCGAGATTCAGTTGATTTAAGCGCTTAAGCAGTTGTGCAGGGATCAGATGATATTGAGGCCCAAGCCGCCACTGTGCACCATGATATCACACGACACAGAGACAGCGTGCCTAGATCAGCTTTATGATTCCACTGTGAATGGTTTCAGTGTGTGGCCCTGTCTAGAAAAACTATTTCTGGCCTCCTCTCTCTCCTCTGTGCTACAGCTGCTCACAGCACAGCTGTGTGGATCTTAATGGCAACCTAGTCAGCAGCACTGGGCCGTCCAGTGTTGTGTTGTCTCAGCCCCTTCCCTCTCTCTTTCCTCTCTGCCTCCAAATAACCGCTACGGGAATGTTCCTGGAGGCAACACATGAACGAGGGGGGGTCCCATCAGCAAATGTAAGGGGGCGAGAGAGCAGTGCGGCTCCTTCACCTATAAGCTAGCATGGAATTTCACAGGGAGAAGCATTTGGTGCCATTTTTGTGAGCAGGCAGCAACGTGAGACGCCAGAATGCAGCTCAGTGGGTAAACTTACAACGGCTCCCGCCCAGAAGCTCCCACCACCAGTCACCAGCCCTCTTCTTCCCTACCACCCCTTCTCACCCCTGTCCCCTTGTCCAAAGCTTCTGCTTACGTGCACGATTTCACAATTAGTTCAGGACAACTCGCCCCAGCAGCCTCTCTTGCTGTCGTTACAGGGGAGTATAGTGTCTCTCACACCCTGTGTATTATGTTTGCATCTTTCGTTGAACAAATACTGATCACAGCGCATGCTGCCATCTGCTCCCCTGGTAGAATTTTCAATTACTTCTCACATCCATGACACCTTGTGCTGGGTGCCACCTCGGGGACCGGGACAAGAAGGGGGATACAGGGTTTCAGACATTAGAGCTGCAAACATTTGACTCTGAGCTGTCAGTCACATACGCAAGCACAGAAACACACACATTTACTTCACCCATGCCTCTTCCATGAACGCTTTCAACACTGCCAACTGAAGTACTCTTTCTCACTGTTCACTATCGCTTTCTTTTTTAATTAATATCATATTCCTGTGCATCATTTTCTCTGAGGCAATGACTGACGGACCACAGCACACAAATGTGTGTGTGTGCTATGAAACAGTCTAACATATGCTTTCTAAAGATGAAGTCTGTAGCTGGCAACAGTTGTCGGATGTGCTCTGATATGCCTTTATGTGTAGTGTTGGCCCCACTCATCAGTCCATATGGCTAGAACATGGCTGTGCTATGAAGTGCTGAAAACACCCAGGCCATAAATTAGTTAGATTTATCTATATCCTCCTACTGTACATCGCGAACCCCGACACCTCCCAGAGATAGAGTGAAACTGATCTCCTGACCTTTCACCATTTTATTCCACTGTTTTCTTTGATCCTGTAGGGTATCCATTTCCCACCGGCTAAGCATTTGAGGGTGGAAGGGTGTTAACCATGCTGAGAGTATGGACCAGTGTGTAGGGCATGGGGAGTGCCAAAAAGGTTGTGTATGACTTTCATTAAAAGCACTGGCCACAGCCTCGTGCTGCAAATTGTTAAACCCCCCATGAAGTGAGGGCTTTAACGAAATATTTCACTTCCGAGAAAACCGAAAACTCATCCTGAATGTAGGCACAAACAAAAATTCCAATCAAACAGTCTTTTTCTCTTTAACTGGATTACAATTTAGAATGATCCCTCGCTCTGTGTTGTGTCGCGTAACAACATCCTATTTTAACAAAAATTAATAAAAGACCCTCATCTGCCCCACCCACAAAAAAAGAAAAAGATATATAATCCTTCCCCTTTTCTGACCCTCCTCACCCTCTAATAATTTGTGTACAATCCCTAACTTTGATGGATGAGTAAAAATACTGACTTCTGTGCATTACATTTAGTAACCAAACGTCCCAGTGTTCTTTGCCTAAAGAGCAACCACAAACCAATGTCAAGCAGATGTGAAATTACTGATATTCAACACAGCACCAGGCTTTAGGGTAAACAGACACATAATAGCATCTCTGTTGGCTCATAACAAAAGATGGCACTACATATATTTTATCTTGGAAGCCATAAAGAAAAATCCCTTAGGCTTATTGAGTCAAAATGCCTAACATTTTTTATTTTATGCTATTGATGGTATTTGGAATTTCAGGACATTTGATTACTGTAATTACAGTCACATTTATTCATGAATTTCTGAAAGTTCCCTGGGATACACATTCTTGTGCAGTCCACCAGAAGGGATAGTGAGAAGGTTAACCATCTGTACCACCTCAAGGGCAAGTAAGTCTTCAGTGGAAACTGTCAAAGGAATGTACATGTGACCTGTATGGGTCAATCTCCAGGCCACACTGGTCTAACACTACTTAGCCTATATGTTTAGCTGTATTGATCTTCATAATCTGTCAGGAGATATTATCTTCCTCCACTTGTTTCTTTAAATTACATATTGGGATTGTGAGTAGAGAGCTGCTATTCTTAGATGCCTGCATGACAAGAGTACAGTGTTTTTTTGATAAGACAGAGTTTCAAAGGGAACGTCAAGCTTCTCAGATGTGGTTTTCGGGCTGACTTTTCATTCAAGAAACTCTACTGTACCTCAAACAGACCACGAGCCACGGGAAAGATCCTCCTGACCACCTGCAAAGCCTGACTGGGGTCAGACAGGAAGGGCAGCCAGCAGAGGGCAAAAGTCACCAACACTGTTGAAGCAATTCTCACTAACAGGAAAAGCCTACATGAAGAGAGGGTCAGACAAAAAGATAAGCATCATCTCTGGGTGCAGGAGGTACAGATATACCATGAATAATGAAAACAACTTAACAAAATGTGGACATTTTTTGTAACCATAATTTCTAAAAAATACAAATGTTGTCTTTGTCTTCTGGCATTCCTCAAACAATTAGTATATACTGTCTGCAAGTCCTAAATTTGGGATTCGACCCTTGTCTTGAGGAATGCAGTGAAAGCCATGCATCAGCTGAAAGTCTTCAGTGTAGGTCAGGCTATCTTGTCAGCTGTAACTGTGAAGCTGCTGGTTGTTGCACACACAGCATAGCTGAGGAGTTTGGGCATGGCGAGAGTGTCATCTGGACATATCTCCCCCCCCCCGGCCCTTCTAATCCAGCTCTCCATTTGCTACTAAATGCCCTTGGTACATTGTTACTAGATAAACAGACACTGGACACACTAGTAACAGCATACAATCTGATTACCTCAGTCATTCTGTGGCTCTCCTGAGGACACTGCTCTCTTATAGACCAACATTACATATCTGCTTTGAGCACTCAGCTGACACTTCTATGCAGAGTGACAAAACAATATAACCAAAACAATACACGGTTGAATAGTCATGACTTCACAGACACAAAAATAAATCCTCTTGATTTTGCTTGCGAGAACTATGCCAGCGGTTGCTTTATTGAGATGTGAGTTGTGATCTTAACTAATTACAAGAAAGAATACTTGTTTATTTACATGTTGCTCCAGATCAGTGATTCTTAACCAGTGGTACAAGTACCCCAGGAGGTACGTCTGCAGTTACCAGGGTGCATGAATAGATTTGTGTGTATCTTAGATAATCTGAAAAAATAGAAGTTATGATTTGATAATATATATCTGCATATTTGTATTTAAGAGGTAAATAAAACACAAACAGATTTACAAATTGTGTGATAACAAACTAGAAAGCAGAAAACCAACAAAAAGGTAAAAGTAATTCCAGTTCCTGCCACTCCAAAGGGTAGTAGTATGACTACAAACTTTACTGACTACTGGATAAAAAAAACAAGCCTAAACATGGAGGATTCCAGGATCTCTATGTCTTGTGTGGTTTTACATATGCCACAGATCTACCACAGATACTGTGTTTTCTCTGCAGTGAAATACAATTGAACAACTACATGAAGCCCTCCCATCTATCAAAGGGGTAGGATTGAGGGTACTTGAGCCTATCTGACTGTGCTGTGTGGGTACATTGGACAAAATAGGTTGGGAACCACTGCTGTGGATAACTGCATGTCTTAACTAAATTCCCCAAAAATGTATAGAAAAGAAAGAAAACACAAGACACAAACAGACTCACCCTCGCCCCATCAGACCCAGTTTGACGCACTTCCCCAGCAGGTAGCAGAAGAAGGGCAGAGCATGGTACAGCTCCATCTGTTTGTAGTTGAGAGCCAGACAAAAGGCCATGGAGCCCAACGCATCCCAGCCCAGACCCAGAGCCAGAACCCCCCACAGGGCAAATCCCAGACTCACTCCATTGTACCTGATACAGTTAAAGTCAATATTGGGCTAAAAGTGTCTCCATGTATAAGAACAAGACTTTTTTTCTAAGTGGAGGTAAACAACTCAATGTGCTGGTATGGGACAAGTACTTTAGAAAACAGCAGCTGATCCGGGGTCAGTTCAGATGCTCAGTTCACACATCTTGTTCACTGTTGTGTGTAATTGTGTCAACAGCTTGAAAAACTGGCACAAAAAGCACAAATGTTATGACTCTCTCTTTAATTGTTTTATCATTTTGTTATATGACTGGATGGAAGTTGTAAATCCTGTAAATATTTTAAATCCTTACAAAACTGTATTACAATTTCAATCAATTCAACTCTGCTACAAACAACAAAATGCTACAAAGGCTTTGAGAAAATATACTTAATATACTATTTACTTGATATACTACTCTGTTAGGATTGGGCCTTTAAAGTCAATGGCTGCGATTTTGAAGGTCAATATTTCACAGGAAGTAATCATAGCAAACAATAATGATATCAAAGTGAATAAATAGTTAAAATGCATCTGTACATAAAGGATACTGGAAATGCCCATAGTCAATGAGGATTAGCCCTGGGTATAGAAGGAAGCACAGAAGAATAGAAACCTGGAGAAAAAGAGCATTTATAAGAAAGAAGGTAAACATAACTAAAATCTAACCACAGTCCATGCATCAAAGGATATGGCACTGAACAAAAGGCAATGCATGCTGGGATAGATGGTCCTAGTTCTGCCTTTTTACAGACAAAGCTGGTATGTGTCTGTTTCAGCTACTCATCTTGTAATAACTGTTTGATAATTTAAGACATAGTCAAAATATTAGAAAATATCCCTCTTAATTGATTGTACTGTAAATTAAGTTATACCCGCTGAAATGTAGTAACTTCCTGGAAAATGTAATAGCATCATATTATATTGCAATAATGACTTCATAATTCCCCAATTTGGATGACCAGTGCTGTAATCAGTTATAATACGGGTGAGTTCTCAGACTAAGTGGCTCATTTGGGTCTTTAGATGAAAAAACTATTAGATGTCATGTGACATATTAAGCAAGTGCGTTACCTTTTTTTTAGAGGATCCATCAGTCAGGTATAAACAGTATAAAACCACAGCAGGGATGTATATCAACAAATCTGCCACCAGGACTGAAACAGAACAAAGAACCTTGTTATAACGCTTGTTATATAATTTATATTGCAAATAATTTTCACACTGCACGATGTATCTATATTATAATAACAGTGAATAATTACAGTAGATCCAAGTACTTTTATGAAAAATGGTGGGCCTTATGATTTGAACTATACTATCATTGCACATCATTACAGTAAGTACTGTAAGTAAATGATGTGTTATTTTAAGGTTGAGGTAGATATGGATCATGGAAGCTTTTCACCTTATTTTCTCTTGGTTACTGTACCTGTAGCTCTCATGAATAACTTGTGCGCTGGACTTTCATAACCTCTGGATTTCTGGAGCTCCACCCATTCAGGGTTTATTATCTTGGCTCTGCAGGAAATGATAGATGCCAGAATCAGAGAGAAGTTTGTTTTTATTGTTGTTTTACAAAAAACATCCTTAAATGACAGGCAAGGGGGCCTGCTTTTGAAATGCCTATGCACATGGTATACAGAATAGAATAAAAAGGTAAGTAGAATAGCAATGTATGCGATATTAAAACTGACATGACAACATGGAAACTCCACAAACTTGCTCTTTTCTTCAATTAACATTCATACACTAAAGCAGTCATGTAAAATATGCTCTCGAAATAAATAAACTACTCACACGTAAGCACAGATCAGGCTGTGATAGGCAGTCAGAGGAGGGTAGTCAAGACCCCAGTAGTTCAAGTCATTCTCAGTGGTGTTAAAGTACCTGGACAAGAACAAATGTTAGTATTTATTCTGAAACTGTGGAAGTGTCCGACCAATTCTCATTTAAGGGGCCGAAGTAAACATCCTGGATTGCATAGTCTCATAGATCCCTTTAATGCTTTATGGTGCATAGTGCATACCTGTGCAACAACATAACTGTTCAATACATGATAAATACTGATCTGTTCTATCCCATACCTGTGGTATTGTGGGTATGTGACTTACAGAATCTGGTCTCAGCATTAGATATACATTAGTGTGTTTTGAGTCTGATCATTACAATATTTCCCTATTTCATGACTAGGCTTAAAATACACTCAGTCACTGTCAAAACCCAAAAGAGCTCATGGTGTCTGAACCAGCTTGGATTTCTCAAACTTGCTCCACTGAGTAAACAGATGAAGCTTCAGACTGACCATTCCTGGAGAGGGAGGTTGTAGGTCACTTCTTGCCAGTGCCTTTGGGCTTCATAGTCGCCAAACATGGGAGGTTTCCCCGCCCCTAGAGAAAGAATATTTCAGCTGTTGGTCTGGTGAATGGGAAACTACATCAATGAAAGACAGCAAGGACACACACACACACACACACACACACACACACACACACAACAGACTGGCAATGACAACTTATGTGACTGGATGCTAACCGCTAACAGCAACACTCTGATATGTGTAAAACAACTTTCTGTCAATAATTTACAGAAAACCAAATGAGCTACACTAAAATAAGCACTAGTGTAGCAAAGAAGATGTTGTGCTTCTCTGAATGTTGCCGCATGTTAACGTTAAGCTCCACACACTTCCTACCTGAATACGAATTTAACGAAACGCCCCATCTCACAACAACGCCGAGTAACACGCAAATTGAAACGAGACTCCACGTTTGCATAATTTCGACCGGTAATATTTAGCTTCTAGAGGAGAAATAAAAGCTAAAAAACGGTTCATTGATACACGTTTGGAATCTGTTTACATTTCCTGTACACGTCATCCATCAAGACTTCGTTGCGCGTTCTCATTGGGCACTGCAGGATGAGGCGTTCGGGAACATCTAGAGAAAGACGAAATTTTTAATAATCGAGCCATCGCAGCACAGCTTAGGCTAAAATAATTTTATCAAACGAGTTTTAACTGTAGCTATAGCAGACAGACAAAGTTTCTCTGGTAACTTTAAAGGTCTGGTTACATCACCTGTGACTCTAACTGTTTTTTGTTAATAGTTCTGCAATTTAAATTGAGTTAAACTGAGTGTCAAATTTCCCAGTTACACGGAATGCAACATCGGTTGTGAAGAGATTTATGACAAACTGATGGATATTATGCATTATTAAACGTCTATTTGTCCACTAATAGCCTATCTCAATAACTTATAGTTGATGTTAAATTCAGAGGTCAGAACCTGAAGAAGTGTCTTCTATCCAGCAGCAAAAACGCATTTCCGATGATATAACAAAGTAGGCTAATGATATAATACAGGCTGTTGAACAAAATGTATAAATGGTTCAATGACGAGTGAAATTCACCTTTTTCTTATCAGTAAGAAGTAAGAAATTCCTCAATCATCATATCAGGATCATAAAGCTTGCCTATTTTTGTAGGTCAATTTAAATATAGGCCTGAATACACAGGAAACATTTATCATATATTTTTGAGACATCTCTAAAATGAAAATATAAATTATACATATAAATAAACATATGAGATATCTTTGAAATCCCACATATAAACATTGCACTTGCACTTAAATCCTTGTTTGGATTACATGTATGTTGTTTATTTTTTAAACTTTGTACCAACTTACTATGACATAGCAACATCCACTACGTGTATGGAGCAGTAGAGGATCAGTTGTCTCATGTGTAACTAGTTTGCTGTAACCTTCCATATACAGATATGTGTATGGTTATACAATGCACGCTTCCCCTTGCCCTCCCCTCACAATGTAAATCTCAGCCCAGAGGCATATTCTCCTCTGTGACCTTCTCTTCTGTTGACACCATCGTCTTTGTTCCCAAGGTGTTGGGATTTGCTGGGTGAGACATGTTCCTTGTGGTTCTGGCATCAATTATGCATAAATAATAATAACCACGGACAACTGCTGATTTGCAATGACACTTTCATTACAACGGTAGCAGCCTATAACTCACTGGTACCCATTAGTTATTAATGCCTGGCCACGCCAGCTTTACTTTGTCATTTATTGCTTCATCTCTATGCCTTTTTAAATATTCAGTAACTGCTGTACCTACATTTACTGTCTGTGATCTCCGCCCAGGAGAAGGCTATAGCTTGTGTGGTGGAAGATGACCTAGTTATTATGGAGCTCTGGGCCTTGCTTGCCAATGCCATCGTAGTCTATCATATACAGTGAAGTTTGCTACAGCAAGTCAGACTTGATCTTTTCTGCTATTTTGTCACATATAAATACCCATAATTCAAAACTCACTCTTTTGTTCAAAGAAATATGTTTTCTTCTCCTATAATGACTTTAAAAGTCTGCAGGTGATCTAATTTACAAATTCTGAAGAGATACAAGTCCTGCTATTCCTTTAGATATGCTCTTAATTGCATGCTCAATGAACTGTTTGGAAAATCCTGCAGTATTCATAGCATGAATTTACAGGCTTTGAAAGCCCCAAATTACTCCCTGTTGCAGAGGCGTTTGGTGTCAAAGCAGAATGTGATTCTGATTCAGTCTTTTTCACTGACACTCAACATGCCCTCCCTGATTCATAGGTCAAAGGTAACACATTAACTCCTTCCCTTGAAAAATGTTATCACTCAAATTTTTAAAATCCAGAATGGGACAAGTGAATAGGAAGTCCTCTGCTACATAAAAGCCCAGGCATCCATCTTCATATGGTGGCATTGCAATAATTTATTCCCTTGTAGATAAACAAAACACAGATACTATTGGACATGACAGTGGAACTACACAAACAAAAATTTAATGTAAATTAGTTTGAAAGTTCACTCTTGACTTTAGAAGCAGCATTCGACAAAAACTTCTCATCCATATGGGCTTAGAAGTTCAGTATGATTAGGATATCGAATGGATATTGAATAGATATTGAAATGCACATTTGAATCTATCTTTCCATGACAACTGGTGCAAACCCCATCTCTTGAGGGAAATCATGTGATGTGATCAAAAGCTCCAGGACTGCTACTGAGTGTACCTTGTTGTGAGATTGAATTTGGTCAACAAAATGTACCTGCGTTCATGAGATTTACAGTATCAGTGGATTAGTCAGCTGCACTGGAGTCACTCTGACAAGCAACACTGCAGGGGAGGCTAAATCAGTAGCACCGTAACAGTAGTTGCTGTGCACAAAGATACACATAAACACTCAAGCATGTAATTCACTAATGCTTTGATATTGTTATAGGTTGAACACATAATCCAGTTAGGGCCTTCAGGTAAAACACTTTGAAGTTTCAATCGTAATGAGCCCTTGTGGTTTACTGTAATTTGGTCAAAGTGTTTGTGTGAGATCATTTAATTTGTGAGTAAATGAGTCACTTTGAGAAATGAGGCCAAATATAACCACAGCAACTGCAATGTGTTTGTACGAAACAGCTTTTTTCACTTGGGTCAGGTGTACTGGAACACTGTCCAAGCATGACTCCCGTCATATTGAATGAATGAATGCATGCAAAAATAAACTTTGGGTACAGTTCCGAAAGAAGTGCATACTTTTACAGCAGTCTATGCATTTGTTTTTCCTACTTGGACGTACAATTTTGAATGGAAAACCGAGGGTTTCACTGTCCAGAAATAAAGAGCGCATGTTGATCACATACAGAATCTCTAATGATAAATATGCTTAAATCTTAAAATCATAACTGAGAAATGTTGGCTTCAACACAGAATGACAACCTTAGTGGAGGTCATGTTTTCCTTCTGCCTTTGGACCACCTTACCATTAGTTTACTGCAAACAATTGTATCCTAATTTTTGTGGCTCTTTGTATTCTTGATATCCAAAACTCCTCCAAATTTCCTATCCGGTATCTTCACAAAAAAAAAAACAAGACCTCCACAAACCCTCCATATTACCTTAAGATCAGATATATTTGAGACAGGTATATGAACTGTATATGAAATGCATGCTAATTGGACTGATAGGATGAGCATTAGGAATCATTAATAATGTGGTAGGTGTTTGAAAGAGAGGTAAACTGTACCATATACCCAAAATAGTGTCTTTACCACTGAAGCACCCTTGGGAACATTATATCTGCATTCTTCAGTGAGATATACATATATAGCAAGGTTAATGTTAACTTTCTCCCCCTCGCACACAGGTGTTCACAGGTGTGTCTCGTGGAATCTGCTATATTCCAACGTTTTCTGTTCCCATAATCTGCTACTGAAACCATGAATTACAACCTAATTAGCATCAGCAATTTCACTGTCCCTACTCAAAGATAAATAACAGTCTGACCCTAAAACAGTAGGCAATATGTATACCCCAGTATGCTACGAAGCTGTAGAAGTACTGGTGATTACTGAGGCATGAGGATACAAATATTTACCATATTCATGTCGCTCATCATATAAAAAAAATATCGTCAATGAAAATCAACGATTGGACCAGATATTAATTTATTTTAATTTCCCCTCTTTAAAATAGCCTAAATTCTGAATATTGCATATATTCAAAACATGTATTCAACCTAAATGATTGGACAAAATAAAAAAGATGAACTGGGTGTGCCGGAAGGTTTATTCTCTATAATTTCAAGTTGTGATGTCTTCCTAAATATCTCTTTTATTTTTGATATCCCTGATAAAGAACCAGAGGTGTCAGTTAACGCCCCCTAGCGGCTTGAATCTCGTCTCTTCCGAGGTGTTGTCAGCCTGCAGCATCACCGGTGCAACATCACACACAGAGACATCACACGGAGACTATATGTGCAATTTTACTGCAGGCACTCTTATCCAGCCAGACACGCACGTGAGCGTGAGAGTTTGGCTTAAGGGCGCTGCTCTGTGGAGGCTGGACCTGCATCTGTGACCACACATGCTATGACGGAAATAAATCCGAGATGATAACAACTGATATGACTATAAACGTGTTAAAACCAAGTGCAAGTTTGAGTTTTGATGTTTAAATGCTTTGTTGTTTTATTAAAGGAATTTGTCTGTCAAATACCCCACAAAAAAAAGACACATATAAAGCTGCATTTGACAACATCCCATGTTGTTTATCCACACCTTTAATTTAAATTATTTAGTCTGACTGTACCCTGAAAGTGACCTCTGGTGGTGCCTGGACGTCTCCTTCACACCCTCTTTAAACTGCCTGTAAGAGTGAGTATGTGTGAATATTAAATACCTCCTTAGTTTATAAATTAAGAGTCGAATTATGAGAAAAAATATAATGACAGAAATGATCTGGAACCCATTACAGAGCCTACAACTTATAACCTATATTTATATTTCTTTTTTAATTGATGTGTTTTGATTAGAGGATTAATAAACGGGGAAAAGCCAGTGACGTGCGTTGATGTGATAAACAGTTAGTTTGGCAGTAAAACTAATTCTATAATACAATAATAATATCATATTGTACATTACTACTACTAGGCTACTGCTAGTACTATTAATAATCATAATAAATAATATGCTGATAATAATAATAGCCCAATGATAATAATGAATGAAATGCCACAGTGACATTGGAGAAGTCTTTTGCATCATCAGCACCTTCTTCGGTGTCTGAAAGTGAATTGAAGCAGAGAGAGAGAGGCTCCTTTCTCTTTCTCATGGGGATCAGATAAATATAGCGCCTGTAACCCCCCCTCACACACACACACACTCTCACTCGCTCACACACACACCAGCCCGATCGCCATTTGCTGTTTGTGTAAAAGTGATTAGCCAGACACAACTGCGAAACTGTTACCTTTATAGTAGCCAAGCCGCAGAATATCCTGTAAAACGATACGAGCAGTGATGTAATGGTAAATTAAAAGGTGCCTCAACTGTGACCTCCAGTCAGAGATCATTATCAGGAAAACAACCATAAATATAGTTTTTAAAAAAAACAATTAGACTGCTTTATTATTTACCCCTAAATGTTAATGTATTTTGGTTTGTCTTAACATCTTAAATATGATGTCAGATTTATATCAGCCTGAAAAACTGTAAACATTCCGCAAACAACCAGGTCTTCCCTTTTACATATTAATGCCCATTTTCACCTGTTCTATAAATTTAAAATCCATATAAATATATGTTATTTTTCTTAACTCCCTTATTAGTTTTGTTTTTACCTTCGGCAACAATTCTCATTTAATTTAAAGAGGTATTCCAAAAACATTTATTTAACATCTCACTATAAAGTTGCAATACAAATTAAAAGGGTTAATATGTCTGTTTAGGTGTTGCCGTAAAAATATAGTTCAATTTCCCTCTGTTACTCGGTTAATATAATTATAATGGTATTATTGCAAATACAAATGAACACCCAGAAAGGTACATTTAAAAATATAGACTTTTAACATCGTGAAAATTGAATTATACTAATAATTATTAGACCTGAAAATGACTTAGTAAATTTAAGCATATAATATTCACAAGATAAGACAACTTTTCTATTATGTGATAAATCTTTAAAGTAAATTTTATAATGTCTCCATATCAAAATTAAATGTCCTTGTCTTTGCTTTTTATGCCCGCATAGCGTGAGAGGTTATTTATATGAAAAGAATAATTCAAGAATATGTTTCTCATTAAATCTGTTATCAAACTATTTAAGAATTTTAATAATGAAAATTGATTTTAATTCTTTCTTAGATTTATTTACAAATAAATTCAGTTTACAACACAATATAGCTACATAGAATTACTACATATATTTGACTTTTTTTTCATTATAAGGGCCCTCCAGTTGAGCTTCCAATACAAAAAGAAAATGTAAAATAATTATCACAGATCTCCAACAGGAACAAAAGAAAAAAAGACAGGTAAAAGTCAAACAGGTAAAATCATTCTTTTTTACAAATATTTACAAATATTACCTGTACAGAAATATCTCCTTTTTCTTTTTTCTCTGTGTTTCAACAGTCTTTACAGAGTCCAGTGTTGCCTATTGATTTGTGCTGTTCACACTTCCCCCAGTAATAATGTCTCTATATAAAAATAAGAGTTTATTTTCTCTTGGTTTTAAGTCACTGTGAAGGCCATTTGGACACTGCCGCCGCTGACGGTAAAACATGTCCAGAAAGAATATTTGACGGTACGCTGAGGATGGGAGCGATAGCGGCTGAGGTCCGGCTCAGAGACAGGGACTGCGCGCTCAGCAGGGCCGACTGAACGGTCACCGGAGGCCGCAGGAAAGCCTGAGCAGGCGAGGACGAGGAGGCGCTGGACACCCCGATGATGTTCTCTATACTGAAAGACGGTCTGTTTGAAGGCTCTGATTTGATCATGGACGCCGTGCTCAGACTGTTGAGCTGAAGCTGAAGGCTCGGGCTGAGCTGGGAGTTGAACGCTTTTCTGTTCAGCTCCGCCGAGGGCAGGAGAGGGACACCCGGGGGCAGCATGTGACCTACAGGGGGGATGTAGGGGTACTGCAAAGCCGCCGGATGGGTATAAGCAGCCGGGTGGATCCCGTAGTGCCTCCCGTAGGGCCCCCCAAGGCTGTACGCACCGAAACTTTGCATCATGAGAGCAGTCTGGTCCCTGAGCATGTCCGGCTGAACTCTCTTGAACCTTTTCCTCCTCCTGAGGAAGCTGCCGTTGTCGAACATGTCCTCCGAAGCGGGATCCAGGGTCCAGTAGTTGCCCTTGCCGGGGTTGCCAGGTTCCCGGGGGATTTTCACGAAGCAGTCGTTGAGGGACAAGTTGTGGCGAATGGAGTTCTGCCACGCCGGGAACTTCTCCCGGTAATACGGGAAGCGGCTGCTGATGAACTCGCAGATCCCGCTGAGGGTGAGCTTTTTCTGCGGGCTCTGGAGGATGGACATGGTGATGAGGGCGATGTAGGAGTAAGGCGGCTTTACCAGGCTGTTTTTGGGCTTCTGGGTCGCGCCTCCCGCCGCTGCGCTCTGTTCTTGACCCTCTCCCTTTCCGGTGCCCGTCTCTCCCTCGCCGGAGCTCTCGCAGCACGGGCTCCCTCCACCGGACTCCATCTCCTCCTTCTCCACCTCGATCTCATCTTCCAGCTCCTCGTCGCCTGTTTCTCCTCGGAGGTCGTGCAGGATGCCTCCCCCCGGGCTGTCGCAGTCGCTGTCCACCCTCTCCATGCCCTCCTCGTCTCCCTCGCCCACCACGTCGATATCCACGTCCTCCGCTGTGAGCACAGTTTGGCCGGACATGTCGCTGGCTCTTTCGCTGCCTCCAGACAGGGTCATCTCACGGCTTACTTACACTTTTTTTTAAAGTCTACCGGAGCCAAAACAACCGAGCAGCCGGGTGTGATGTGGGTGAGACCAGCGCGGTCAGTGCGCACACACGGCGGGTCTGCTGAACTTCTGATCGCCCCTGTCAAGAGATCGGATGTCTCCCAAAAATCTAAATGCGGTTGAACCGGCAGCAAGCCAGTCAAGCCAAAGAAAAACTTCAGCTTCTACAAATATTTCTCCACTCGGTAAGTGAGAAGGCCCGCGGAAAGCGGCGAGTCTTGCCTCGAAGTTGTTTGGAGATGTTGCGACTTTTGCGCTCCGACGTCGCTTCTCGGTGCGTATATTTCCTATAGGAGTGATATTTGGAGAACCAAGTCGAGATGACACATGCTGCTTTTAAAGGCAGGAGCTTTTAAAAGGACTGTCTGATAGATTACTTTTCCCAGTATAAGATATACTATCAGTGCAGGACACGTGGTGTGGTGACGACAGACGCCCCCTCTCCTCTCCTCTCCTCTCCTCCCTCCCTCCCTTCACCCTCCTCTCCTCTCTGTTAAACCATGCAAACTGGAGTTGTTTCATGGATTTGTCAACAATGGGACATCAGCAATGCTGCTTTCCGCTGATTTCTGTGTTCGTCCGTCATAGACCATTTAACGGTGGCAGAGGGAGGGGGTGGGGGGTGGGGGGGGGGGGATTGGCCTGGATGATTGAAAGATCTGATGCGCATTAACGTGGCTGCGTAAAAACAATCCAAACCTTTAACTTTGCTAATGCAAACTCTGTTGAAAGAAAACGACGACAGCTAAGTTCACTGAATCCTCCTTTAAGTTATTTTACGTGTTAACGTTTGTCTTTTAAATTGTGAAATTGTGCATGCATGTTGCTGCTATTTAATTTAAACCAGTTTACGAGCATGTTACTCTATATGATACTTTGTCAATGCGTAAGGATGAAACATTTTTACTTTGTTTATTTGGTGCTGAAACGCATGCCTTGATATTTCCAGCTTTACAGCCCGCCGTGTAAATCCAAGCTGCGAATGCAAAGCATGAATTCAAGTCTATTTATTCCCGCAGGATTAGCCGAAGGTGGGAAGAATATTGAGCAGCAGCGGCAGCAGCACCGGCGACAATGAATGGAGAGAATAAAGACTTTCCTTAAGAGTTTGGAAGAGGTGCTAACGACCCCAATCATTGCATGTTTTTACATTTGAAAAAAGTAGGAAATGCGGGCAGCGGGTGAATGCAAAGAGAGCATTTATTCACAAGCATGAAGGTGAGCGGTGTAGGCTGGGCTCAGGGAGAGGATGTCGGATCCAATACAGAGGGTTTCCTCCGTAGTGTGGGAACATTTGGGAAGACTAGTGAACGAACATGGCATTCGTGTTTCAGCTTAACGTTCAAAGCGACTGAAGAAATGTGTAGTAAATTAACAATAAAGGCGTTTAAACTCATATATATTCCGATGTGCCACACGCGACTTAAACGTTCAATTGATTTTGTCGGAAGTCTTTTAGCAGGTTAATGGAAATATCTATAATCAACACCAGTTAGTTAGTTGTGACAAAGCTTTATTTGAATAAATTAAAACGTATAAATAAATTAGAAATTAATATATGTTGTAATTAACGATTATTTCTGCAGCCTCGCTCATTTTTTCTCAATTAAAACACTGTATGAGGCAGAATCCATTTTAATTTAGGAAGTATTATTATTATTATTATTATTATTATTAGATTTAAATAAATTACACGTGTCACCTATTTATGACATAATTGCCATTAATTAGGCTACTTAACTCACATGAAGACAACAATGTATCTTAACAAAAAAAGTGCATTTTCTTGAATTTATTTCGCAGTTAACTTTGCTTTAAAATCCCATCAGTGTTATTTTTGTATCTTATGGTTTTTGGAGTGCATTTGATCCTTTAATTGCCTTTAGCAGTGCACAGAGTTGCTGCTTCATGCGCCACCTCCGACACCTCTGCTCTCGGGATAAAAGTCGGATTAATCGAACGCTATCATTAATAATGCGCGTATGGGTCAAAGGAGGGAAACATGGCTTCCGATTAGACTCACCTTGTGTTAATCTCTCGGCGACCCGTGTGATCTGGAGGTCCGTCAATACGGACTACTTAGCAGATGAAACCAGAGTCTACATCAACTTTTATCCTGCTTATCCGCAGGGCGCGTGTGTGTTTAGGAAAGCGCCGTTTCTCTTTAGTTTCTCAGGCCATAAATCAGCAAAACGAACTTGTGTTCAAGGTGGTTTGTTTGGGGAGGTTTTGCTCAAAATCAAAAATGTATCTGATCAAAGGTTGTTTTATTTCTTTTGCACTGCTGATTTGACACATTTCGTGCATTTCTTCAAAGCAACAGAAGCCCACTGGACTCTTTATGACGTTAGTGACCTTTGTGATAATAAATGGTTCTTCGCGCTCAACAGAGAGGTTTGTTATGTAGCCAAAACCTCTCTTTTTTTTGGTGCCTTTTAAAAATGCTGCAAGAAATATTTTGCTTTATGAACCATTTTTCTAATTTTGAAGGACTTTTTTAAGGAATCAGAAGGTCATACAGTCACTGTCTTAACCAACCTCTCTCTCCCCCCCCCCTCTCTCTCTTTCTCTCTGTGTGTGTGGAGAGAGAGAGACAGGTGTAGCCAGCCTCCTTTTACAAAATCCCAGAGTCGCAGTGTTGTGTGAAAGGCGGCGTAACTGCTGATATAACCTGACTGGAACAGGACCGAGAGGGGGTTTCAAACCCGTCCTTCCTGTGATCTTTTGAAGCCTCATAAATCCGCTTTTATACCTTCGCAGTTTGTTAATGAAATGTACGTTTTAAGCACACATGCACGGCTTAGCGCGACAAAACCTTTTAGTATAATAAGCCAACTCGCTCCTGCATGAAACCATAAGGGGTGGGGGTGGGGGGGTGTACAGACAGAAGAGACAGCGGAGCAGCAGCAGCAGCACAGGTGATGGAGAGGAAACAGTCTCCACATGTGATCACTGCAAACTACCAGCAAGGTCACCGAACAAATAATTGTGATCATAATAATGTGACGCTCTGGTGATTCCTGAGAGGGAGGACTTTTTTCTCTCTCTTGTCCCCACCTGTCCTATACTCCTCTGTCTCACTGGGGTCAGAGGTCAGGGTCACCTGCAGGAGACGGCAGGCAGGGTGTCAGCTGTTTGCTCATGCAGGGACACTTCAGCAGGGTGGGAGATGATCTGCCTAAATGCATGAAGGTGGATGGAGATGCTAAATATTGTTAATTCGTTTCATTTTGGGGGGAAATGCGGAAATAGTGGTGAGATCAATTGCCGTGTTTTGATACTTTTTCCTGTGTGTGATGCCACTGGAGTGATTTTACTATTTTTTTTCTGCTTTACAAGTTCCATATAATAATAATACTTCCAAAGAAAATCTTCAAAACTTGTGAAGGTGCGCATTTACAAGCCTTTTTGAAGGCCATAAGACCAAAAATGAAAAATATGGGAAGATTTGGGAACATTTTAAGACATTTTTATTGCAGTTTGTATGTGTGCGAGCTAAATGTCAAGGGCTTTCAGTGGAGGAAAACGTGTGGAGGTTTATATGGGAAAGGTGGATGCGGATTTTTTTTGGATTGGATGGATTTTGACATTCACCACCTAATCAATAGTGACTCCTCTCTCTCTCCCTTTTGCTCTTTTGATTTCTTAAAAATATGTTTAAATAAGTCCTGTCGTTGTGCAGTAGGCTAAATATGTGGCGCAAATGTATAAGCAGGCTAGTAATTTGGAAAATATCTCGTGACCCCTTTACAGGATTTTTAGTATCATTTGAATCTTTGTTAATTATTAATTAGTTAGGCCTATTAAAACCTCTATTAACTGATGATACAAATATGAGACTATAGCTATTTTACATCTGCACATATGATAAGTGCTCAAAATACAAACGTGTTATTTCAGGATAAATTAAAATCCCAAAAACACTGAACCTTGCTTGATTCGCATTATTGCATCGAAATCAGCTGTTTGTGAAACCAGATTTTTTATTTTTTTTTGAAAGGCAACTCATTTAATTAATCAGGTGAGAGAGCAGGTTGGGGGCAGCAGCTAGTAAAACGATATGATAAATGAATGGCATTGTTAGCGCGCCTGTAATTACGACCATTATGTTAATTATTTTTACACCAGTAGCCAAATCTTCAGCTTGTCAGATTTAATAAAAACAAGACGCTCTCAAAAAAAAAAAAAAAAAAAAAAAAATCTCACCATATCCGCAAAGCTGCGTGCCACACAACAGTTATGTTACACAAAAAGAATAAATTGCTGAAATATTTTCCCTCTAATTGGATTTTTCATGGTCGACAATGTGAATTCTGCAGAGCCCCTGGAAGGCACGTGAGCTGTTTTTTCTCTCTCTCTTCTTCTTCCTCTTCTTTTTGGAAATCACCATTTTCAGCCCTTCTCAAAGAATCCACTCTATCAACCTGCGAGTTTCTGTCAAACAATATGATGGAGCCCATTTTTAACCCTCCCTCCTGCGGGATCAGCCGGAGCCGGATCTCTGCTACACACAGCGAAGCACAAAGGGGCCCAGAATCCAAAGATCCACGTGTGTAGCCTATGCTGTATATGTGTGCGTGCGTGTGTGTGTGTGTGTGTGTGTATGTTGGACGTCCCATCTGTTTGACGCGTCTGTATAGAGACACCACGCAGCAGATCAGGCTGCACAGTTACAGCAGGTGATGTAGAAGGACTCACCTCGTGTCTTAACTCACTTTATAGCTTTTCGTTTCGTGCATATTTTTGGGCTGAGGTATCTTATTTTGTGATGGGCTCTGAATGCATGTTTCACATTAGTTATGGCATATTATTATAGGCAGGTAGTGCAGATGAAGTCGGTGGGAACAATGTGAAGTTAGGCTACATTAAGAAACAGACTTTGGCTTTTGAAGTTTTTGAGTGGACAACTGGATATCTGGGTCACTGGTATAACGGACTTTTATCTGCAATCTGTAGTATTTTACTGGCCAGTAACGCCCTTCTTTCATGTAGTTATCAGTCTGAGGTCTTCAGGCTTGTCTGCGGCCTGTTTCTTCTCGCAGGCTTCCCATGCGTCACCATTTGCAAGTTGTATTTTGGCCATGAAGTTTTCTTCATCATTTTAGAAATCCTACTTTCAGTGAGATGATTAAGATGGAGGCTGTCGATAAAAAAAAGCATCTGGATTGATCTAATCTGGTGATTTTGTGGTGCAAGGTGAAACATAACAAATCAAATACAGACAGTAAAATGAATTATCACATATATCCTTAAGGTAAAAATAATGATAAAAAATCCAATTAGTATGTAAACAATTTGAAAAAGGAAGTTTTTTTTTCTGGCAATTGTTATATATTTATCTTGTTACAATAAATGTCAGTGTAAACTCTTGTCAAAATGTCTTATTAATCATGTGCTGTGAATAATCCCTTCCCATCAGTCCAATAACCTTAACGAATATCTTGTGCTCATACTGGCTATAGTCTGCAAATCATACGTGGGTGTTCAGGTCTCAAAACCTCTCTTTCATTGTCATTTTTGATTATTAGGCTGTTATTTTCAAGTTAAATTGAGTCATTGCATATTAATTCGTTTTCATCTCATTTGAGGTAAAAAATAAAAACTGGATCATTTGCAGGACAATTGGAAAACAGTTTTTCCTGATCATTTATATTATATTATATTAGTATTAAAAATGATAATGTCATGTGTCCTATTCTGCAAAGTTCTGAAAACACACTGCAGCGTCTCCAGGCAGCCTCTCAGTCCGTCCATCGCTCCTCTCCTCCGGCTGTCCGTCAGTGGGAAGCCCCCGGGGAGGCTGCATGAAACTCGCGGGTGCTGGTGGGAAAGTGACACCTCCAGCTAAATGCAGCCGGATTACCATGCCAATGTGTACTTGTTAAGTACGTGCAATGTCACCCAGTTTGTAACCTTTTTGTCATTCAGATTTAGGCTGAAAAGTTGCACATCACTACATCACCGTGTTGTGTGAGTGCAGCGATTCGGGCTGTAAACAGTGCAAATTGGCCCTATAGCAGGCATTTAACACGGTGTCAAAACACATGCAGTCTGGCTTTGCACCAAATCATTGTCTGCATAAAATGACAGTAAACAATGTGCTAATACAACTGGGTGTCAAATGGATGTGGTAATTTGAGTTTAATAAACGGAGGCCAGCTAAAATCAAAGTCGCCAGAAATATGTTTGTCCACATTTAGGAGCAAAATATTGTTCACATCAAAAGGCTATTTCTGGGAAAACATAACAGTCAAATAAATAATAAATTGTAAGTCAGTAATTATTATCACTTGTCTCCAGAACCTGAATTGATTTTTGGATGATTTGATGGTAAATAAGGAAACATTGACATATGATTTATCGCTCTATCCAACAGGAACAAAAATTACCATTCGTATACAAAAACAAAAAACAAATAGAAAATCCAAAACTCAACATGATGTCCAATTTGAAAATCATGTCGTGACTCCCCATGCACTAATTTTAACGTCTGCACGTGCGGCAGCTTTTCTTATAATCCACATCAAAAGGGAAACTCTCATTCAGTGCGACCCCTGAACTCAATATCCTCTTGCCTATTGATGCATACACATATGTAACATCACACTAAATTACCTCCTACATCCCGCCTGCCCTGCCCATAATAATATTCCTTCACATAATCTGTCAAGTTCTTCCCAAAGACACTTTACCTCTTCTCGAACCCAATTACAGGAGTTATAGAAGATGATGATGAGGCGGAGGATGTTTATGTTAAAAAAGTGTCTGTGTGGTAAGAAGAGCCTATATTACATTATATTCTGAAGTGTTTAAATTAACATCACTAGTAGTCTATAATGTGCTTTATTCACATGAAGGCCTTTATTTAATTCATCTTAAAGCCATAATATTTCTAATGTATAGCTTTGCTACTTTAGCTCTTATTTGCTTTATAAAAAAGCGTCCTTGTCTGTTATTCCAGTGGGGAAGTGCATATCCCACATCCTAATCAAAGTCGTTGTGCTGTCTCTTGAAATTAAGGACTGCACCTTTAAATTGTCAATTACTCTGAGGTTAAGTGGACTGAAAAGACCCACTGATTCAAATCAGGTGTTACAATTTACTGCACATGGCTATCTGACTTCATTTCATTTTGGCCTGAATCTCATTGGCAGACAATAAAGTGATTTATTACACAAAAGAACATATAAATGTGTACATTTGGTCTCACCTAATCCGTGATTGTTTACTAAATAACATATTTTTATATAATTTTACAACAAATATTTGAAACTACACATCAATAGACCTTTATTCTTTATGATTAGTTTCAATTATCTTACACACTGGAAATCACTGGGTCAAAATGGACCCAATTCTGGTCAATATAGCACCAATGCAATACTGGGTTAACTTTACCCAGAACCAGTTGTTTCTACTGTGTTACTGTTATTTTTTACATTGCTGTTGAGTTATTTACCCAAACTAAAATATGGTATACACCTATAGTTACAATCTACTCTCACTATTTGTTACTGGCTGTTAATAATATGTGTATCCTTTGCAATTTTGAATGTCACATGTACGTCATTTTGTACACCTAAAAGATGTGTGACTTTTAAGGTTAAACTTGAACATGTTGTGTCTAACGCTGGGTCAGTATAACAGTGTGGAGGAAGTATCCAGATCCTTTACTTAAGTAAAAGTACTAATACCAACTGTGAAAATACTCCATTACAAGTAAAAGTCCTGCACTGAAAATGTTACTCAGGAAAATATAATCCGGAAAACTGTAAAATGTAAAGCACTGTAGTACTACAGCTCGTGTAGTATAAGTACAGCTAATTTTTTACTATTTTATCTACAGCAGGGCTGCAACTAATGATTATTTTCATTAGGGATTAATCTGCAGATTATTTTCTTGATTAATCAATTAGTTGTTTCTTTTGTAAAACTTCAGAAAATAGTGAGAAATGGCCATCAGAATTACCAAGAGCTAAAGTGACGCCTTTAAATACCTTTTTATTTCCTGACCAACAGTCAAACCTAAAAATTATTCAGTTTACTGTCATTTACGACAAGGAAAAGCAGCAAATCCTCACTTTTGAGAACCATGAAATATTTGGTGTTTTTGCATAAAAAATTACTTACAATTAATCAGTTATTAAAATATTTCTAATGTTCTAATAATTTCAACTCCAATCTGTATATACATTTGGATAGTAATCTATAACAATGCATCATATTTTATATGTTTTGTTCTATAAGTAATTATAGTTGTCAGAAAAATGTAGTGGAGTAAAATGCACAATATTTCCCTCTGAATTGTAATGAAGTATAAATGAAACTAAGTTAAGTACAAGTACCTCAAATTTGTAATTAAGTACAGTAATTGAGTAATTACTGCAGAATAATCATGTTTTAGTTTGGGTAAATAACCCTAACTACACTAACACAGGGACAAAACAATCCATTGGTACTGAGTAAAGTTAACCTAGTAATATGTTGGTGTTATATTAACCCAAACAGGGTCAGTTTCTAACTTGGTGATTTTTAGTGTGTGTAATATAGCAGATTTTGCTCACATTACAGTGTTTACTTATGCTTTTAACTATAAGATTAAACATGTGTGGATAATAAAGTGAACAGCCAAACAGTGTTAACACCCAAACAAAGTTACCACCCTCACACCCATGCTGGGAGTCCAAAGTCAGCCACACAAGCATCAATATTTTACATTCCCCCAAGAATCCTCTTTAAAGATGCAATCAATGCCTCCTATTCATTATCCATGTGTATGTCTTCTAGGTATGGCCTTTGTCATTAAGCAATAATTCACCCCTCCACAGTCCCACATTACTCCGCTGCTCCATACTTTTACAAATGCCTCGGGGCTATAAATACTAATGAAATCTCTTTGCTTAATTTGATTTTGCTGGTACACTTGCAGTTATGGCTGAACTTTCCCACGAGAGAGGCTGATTGAACACTTTCAAGTCCTTATGGAAGCAGGAAAACATTCCAAAGAGCTGGGGAGATCATTTCCATAATTACCCCGATTGGCAGCCTAATGACCTTCTGTGACAATAAAAAGATCTCTTGTTAATTCCATTTCTGTCGCTGACATTCAAGAGATTCCTATCTTACATGTTTGAGGGTTCACAAGATAACAAGTGTACTTTTTTTCCCTCCCTTTTTCAGCGAGCAAAAGAGCAGCCCCATTCAGTTTTGCTCCCCCCAACACACTGCAGTGATGTGGCTCTGCTCGGCTCTGCTGTGAAAGGGATCTGCTTGTGCCTGCACGGCTCGTCCACCCTGCCCCAAAGTTGGATAATTTATGGGCCTGGGGGAGATTATAAAGATGGATCTTTGAGGCAATCAATTCTCATGTTGCGTTTTGAATGGTGGGATAGAAATGAAGTGCAGAATAATTAAAAAGATCACAAGTCCCCCCTCGCATGTAATAATGAGTGGCTCCAGAGGCAGTGGGCTCTGCCACAGTGCCGGAGGAAGGGCCTTTGATTTGACTGAGAGGACACCCGGCCGGTCCAACACACTGCCGCACAATGGGGGGGTTTCACCGCTGCCACACACTGAGGCCGCATTGCAAATCACGCTCTGTGACTGTTTGAGGACTGTGTGTGCTTGCCCACCATGCAGATCATAAGCAGATACTGTTGTCAGAGGAAACGGAGGAGGAGGGGGGGTCTTGTTGCTTGGATGTCTAAGTCAGGATGACTCAGAGCTGGCATGAAAAGTGATGGAGGCGGTTGTTTGGCATATGTTTCACCAGCGACCACAATGCTCAGAGTGTTATGGGATGTTAAAATAAAATCCATCCATTCTTTGCATGTGAATCAGTGTCAAAATGTACCATCAGCCGTCTGCGTGCACAACTGTGAGCTGTTGTGCCTCGACAAATTCAAATGGTAATTTAAGGACTTTTTATACCTCTGACTGTATTAGACTAAATGTGAAATGTGCATCTGTTAGTTGCCTTTTTGCGCGCTGCTTAGTGTTGTCATTGCCTACCAATTCTCCATTTTCTTTCTGTAAAGGACAAGCTGTTTGGAAATAAACGTCTGATATCTTGGCCCACTCATGCTCTAATGTGGTTCTTTGCTTAGTACACAAGGTATTGTTCAAAGGATGGAAAAGAGGATCAAATTTTGCCCCCCCCAACACACACACCACAGTCCCTCAATTATGATGACAAAATAAAGTAAAAAGGACCACTGCGGTGAGCTGGCGAGGGCATCCTGGAAACAGATGGTGGCATGTGTGACTGCTTTTCTCTGCTGGAGGGGGAAGTGTAATGACACCTGGCAGCGGGCTCACATTGAATATCATTCTGCTGGTCACTTGGTCAACTCAACATTGGCACACTGCACACACATCCGGAGACATGCAGTGCTGCAGGCGGTAGTTAATTTAGTGTGGATTTCTTATTTAAAGGTGTTAACATCTTGTAACCGGCAACTGTAGATTGATTTCCCCTTACAGTGCAAATTCAAGGCGTGTTGTGTGTGTGTTTCTCTCATGACCTGTTCGTTACCATCTCCAACACTCTGATAAACTGATCAAGCACCATTTCTTGGTTGCAAATATCAGTGAGCTAGGATATGAATATAAATTGGTGATACTAATATTTGGCAGCCTCGGCCATGTTCAAAAAAAGTGGGTTACAATTGGCAGGCTTACAAAAAAAGAGCTGGACAGCAGGCAACATTTTGTTCCATAGTCCCATTTCATAGAAGAATTGTCTGCACACTGACAAAAGAAAGTAGATGTAACAAATAATACATTTATTCCATGTGCAAAAGGTGACAAAAAAAGGGAAAGTTTCAGTCAAAAGTCATCACAATTTACAGATCATGTAATTCTAGAGACACAAACAGGCTTTCAGACAAACAGCAATGATGACTAAACTTTTTACAGGATTCTCCTTTATAGGTGAGTATTATTATCAAAATATAACATTGTTAAGTCTTTAGATCCAATTTAAACCCATATGCAGTGGCATCTAAAACATTCATTCATCAAAACATTAGAATACACCAATCTTGTGCTAGCACTGCAAAAATTGTGTTGTATTGTGTTGTAAACCGTTTCCCGCTCATTAACATAACGTATTGGAACACTTTTGTTCCAATAAGGAGAAAAAAGGCCACTGAAGCTATTGAATCAGTCTATACATAACAACATATGTATATGTTAATAATCAAAATCAAATAAACTGCAGGATAAACGTTTAAATTGTACTATTTTTTACTTCTGATTGTAAACAAAAACATCTAGTTTATGACTTCTTTTCCAGCCAGTGGCTTCTGCTTCACTGAAGGAACTCGTGGAGAATCGAGTGAAGCCAAACATCGTTTAAACATCTTTCAGAATCATCAAAGTGCTGCGGTTAATAGTTATTTGGCTGGCTTCTTCTAGGCCTAATGTAGCAACTCAAGAACCAAAGGGGAAGCTAAATGGCTAATGGGGCCATGTGACTGGACTTGAGAAAGCAGCTCAGAACAGCAAATTCAATTATCATGTTAGAATTCAGCATGAAAACAATCTATAATAGAAATTAGAGGTATTCCTGTCAGATGACTCGTGTTAGTGGAGCTAATGTCATTTGGAACAGCCTTACACCTTCTTTGAATGTTATCAAATGTTTACAAAAGAGCTTAATGTGCTAAAATGCAATCAGAGGATCTACTGTGCCGGCATCAGCACTGAGCAGTGTTCCCCAGGGGTGGCTTGGTGATGCATTATGGGTAATAAACGTTGAATCAAAGGTTGCCTGAACAGGTCAAATATAGGGAATGCAAACAACATAATATTTATCTTATTTTTAATTTTCATGAGGTTGTACAAAGTCACAATGAGAGTTATTATTTATTTTTTTATAATGTTAATATGCCTTTATTAGACAGCAGACAGTAGAAAAGTGACCTGAAATGAGATGAGGGAGAGGACAGGACGCCTTGTTTGTCTCACCATGTTGTTGTGTTGCAAAGTGACTTTTTTTCTGCATAATTTGCAACATAGTAGACTTTTATGTCTTCAAAAGGAAATGACTTGTGCTTTTCCAACACAGATGTCTGTAGACTGTGCAGCAACGTGTTTGACTTTATTCTGCTGCAACTGCAGACATAACGAATGGCCTTCATTTTTCTCTCCAATTGTAAATTCTGATATCATGGGCATGAAATAATAATGATGACATGCATGATCCTACATATGTAAAGTCTTAAATATATATGTACTGCCCCTTATACATCTGTACATCTCTCTGGTTGAGAACTGGCATTAGACATTCAGAAAGAGCCACCACATCCTGCTCTTCTTCTCTCATGCCATACAGCAGTAGGACTTTTACGTTTACCAATTTGGGGTGGAATTAAAGTGTGGTATCAGTGATGCAAACTTACTCTTCAATGTGCACTTCTTCTGTTGCTTAGTTATTGGGGTATTTGTTGCATTTATGTAATGATTACCTGTCTTATTCACCCTACAGGGATTCGTCCTCCTGGGTCAGTTTTTGCTGCATCCTGCAAGGGGCCTTCAAACTTTCGGAGGCTCACAAAGGCCCCATTCTCCTCTGTGTTGCTCTTCTCCATCACCCAGCTCCAGGGCATAGCAGATCTGCTCAAACCCCGGTATTGTCTGGGCAAAACCACATATTAAATTTGTCCCGCATAAGCCATTTCATTGAGCTGCAGCAGGAATTCCTTTGCTGGGTCATTCATCTGTGTACATGGTTTGGACACACATTCGAAACAAAGCAAGCCAGTCAAGGATAATATTGAGGAAGTTACATACATTTCAAGTTTTGCAGCATATGTCATTTCTGTTTCATGCTCTTTTGGCACTGGAGTTGTCGGTGCAGATTCATGCAGCGGGAACACTGCGAGACTGTAGCTGCGAGCGATCCAAAATTTCTCCCTGCATATGTAATGTTCTGCACTTCATTAGGAATTCTGGATTTTCCCCATCAGGAATGTCAACTGAATAGAAAGAGAGGGAAACTAAGAGAGCTCTCTATCCACAGCAAACAATTAACAATGAATAATAAAGAGAACAAATCTGATTCAAGCCAACCAGAGGTCCTGTGGGTAATTCATCGGTTCTGTATTGAAATAGTACATGAGCTTATCTCTTGTTGGTTCATTCGTTGGTGATGAATACATTTTTTATTCCATATCTGTAACTTAATCTCTGCACCAGCACAGCATGGTGTAACTTATTACTTTATAATCATGTTAATGATTTATGTTGTCTCAACTGTAATTGCAAGATTGAACATTAAAAATGTTTATTTTTATCAAACATTTAAAAAAGGAAACTTTGAAAGGAAGCACTGTCTGCAAACAAACCTGGGATGCCATTAAGATATAAGATCTGTTGTCACTTGGTTTTATGTGCTTACAAGAGTATATTGTATTATATATACATATATATGTTTTCTCTATTTGGTTGTGTTTTCTACATTAGCAGCATGTCTGTATGTGGCTGTTTTTCCTTACTTTACAGCGCTTAGCATGTCAGTCCTGCAAGTTCAAAAAGGTCAAAGTGAGAGTTGAATGCTATTCATTTATCTTGCCCATTGAAAATGTCTCTCACTACTGTAACTTAGTGCTGATGTACATCAAACAACGCCAGGCTACTTCACAAACCTTCACAGCGTAGTATACAGTGGACTCAGTGTACGTAAACTTTCATGACCCTTGGTTATTGTCCCGAGATTCCTCTCAATTTAGCACATTAATCGCTCTGTAAACATTTGATTTATTTCCAGTTACCTTAAATTGTATTTGTCTGGAACCAAAGTCATCTGACAGGAATTCCTCTATATGCTGCTACTGCAGTCGAAACACAACTCTAATACAATCTAATTATCTTTGCTGCAGCAACTTAACATCTGAGAGGTGAGCGGCTGTGGCTGACCATCATCATCTCACATGATGGGCAGCCAGTTGTGTTTGCAGATCACTGGCGTTTTACAATAATGCATTGAATTTAAGACCCAACTTATTTATCACTGGCCAGGCAGTAAAGTAAATGTCATTATACTGGCTGAGGCAAAACTTAGGGGAATCAAATAACAGCTGTTAGAGGCTGCAAAAACACAGGTTTATGAGGACAGTTTTTAGGACAGCTAATCTAAATTTTAGTTGAAATTGAAATTCAATTGAAAGGGAAGAGACCTTGTCATTGAGTGACAAATGTGATTTGTGGATTGATGTAAAAGAGCTTTGGAGCAGAGTTCTTTAATGTTTCTCGACACCAAAATATAAATTAACCAGTGTAGAGATGAGAAGCAAAGGGATCAAGGAGCTTTATCTGAAAGTCTACAGCCATTAAAATGACAATGCTAACATGCTGATGTTTAGCAGGTAGAATTTGTACCATGTTGGCGTGTTAGCATGCTAATTTTTGCTAATTAGCATAAACACAAAGTACAGCTGATCGAGGCTGATGGTAATGTAATTCACTTGTTATTTGTTCATAAACCACAGTATTAGACTAATAAAAATTCTGACCTGATAATGTCGCAAGAGGAAAAGTTAAGGGACCAACAAAGATATTGCAATTCGTCCTGAGGGGGACATGAATGTCCATACCAAATTTAATAGCAATCCATCCAATATTTGTCAAGACATTTCACTTCACACCACAAATATCAACCTCATGGATGCACTAGAGGAAAAGTCAGAGGATCACCAAAGTCTGCATGATTCATCCTCTGAGGATTTCATGGCAATCCATGCTGTAGTTGAGATATTTCAGTCTGGACCAAAGTGGTCGACATTGCCATCCCTAATAGAAATAGAGTGAAAAGAACAAACATCAACCTTCTTCACAAATCATCTTTAATATCACACTTTTTGCCATGGGTTTGAGCAGTAGTACTACAGAATAAACTCCACCCACAGTAGCTATCTGCCACCTTGTGTCAACGCTAATGTCCCGCTCACTTAAAGAAGAAGTCCACTGGGGACTCATATGTCCTCGCACTGGTCACACTAACATGGTCCATTCAGTTGGCATCTGTCCCATGATCCCTCAGAGTCACAAAGTTCACCCTGTGCTTGTGTCCGTCTGGTGTATGTCATGATCTATACCACTGTAACCCCAGGAGAAATATCGGTCACCATGTGTGTGTTTGTATACACAGCGCAGTTACCATTCTTCTGCACCTTGTGTAAAACTGGCAGGCTTGTCCCTTTACACCATGCAAGCGTCTGTGTTTGGATTTTTCTTTTTTCAGTGTGTGTGGTATCATCTCCCCAGTGTATTCTAGGCCTCTTACTCAACTCTCACATGAGGATGACACGAGGCGTCTGGTTTCACTGTAAAATTAGGTTGACATCGATAGAGTCACAAGTATTACCATGTGGCCACCCTGCACTACAATACACAGAACTTACTGTAAATGAACTGAGACTTGACTAGGGCCTTTCTCTTCTCTTCTTCGTCAGTCGATGTCATCAGTCAAAACACACAATTAAGTCAGTCTTTTATTTTTTATCATACATTTGAATGATTTAGGTGACGTGTAACTGAAAGTTCTGGTTGTCAGTCAAATATTTCTTATGCTGTGCCCACCTGTTGTGTCAAAAGTCTCACCTGAATTTATGAAGCCCAATCTGTCACCAACACACTGGTTGCAGAGGGATTAAACTTTATTTTCCTGGAGATATTGGATATTTGAAGTTATAAGCTATGAACTGACAGTTCGCTGAACCCCTCTCCCAAACAGTGATTGTCCAATCATAGCTAGCAACTGTCACTAGGCACAGCAGGCCTGTAAGCTTTGGATTCTTTGGACCTAATGTAAGCTGCAAACGTTAGCATGCCCGGCTAACCCTGTGTAGTATTTCTCCACAGTTTGGAAGTCAGTCCTGGATGATACTATTGGTGTAGGGTAACGTTAGCAGCTCTCTTCTGTTCTCCAGCAACCCCAGCCAAACTTGTTACCCATGATAATATTATGTTCGGCAAACACATGAGTTAGTCCTCATCCTAAAAACCTTATTTCTCTTGTAATGTCAAAAGTGAAATATACTATTTGAAAATATGAGCGATAAGGTATAAATCTCTGTCTTGCTTGTCCAAGTATGTAAGCTATGCAGCCAAAAGGGGTTATGTTAGATGTTATAATAAAAAAATTAAGACTTATTGCCTGGGACATGTAGCTTTAGCCACAGTCTTTAAGCACGATATATCATGTATGTATCATCAAGACCCCTTTTAAAAGATTCTCGTTTTTAAAACAAGCCAGCTGAAAACATTAAAACGTCAGTCAGAGATGGTGTTTTCAAACAACAAATGAAGCTAACGATAGCCTAGCTAGGTAGCTACACCTGAATGTATAACTAAGGGGGGCGGAGCTTAGTGAATAGTCAGTTCCCTTTTAAAGCTCATCAACATAAGACTGGCTGAGGCTGTATAAATAATGATCTAACAGCTTAATTTTCATATTTTTGTTAGGATTTGTCTTTTGGTGGAATACACAATGACCCAGAACACGTGTCTTGGATCATTAGATAAATTATCTTGAAAATGTTTCAAACCCACTCCTGTAATACAAAGTAAACCCCAGCAGCTGAGTAGTGTTGCACCGCCGGCCGTGAGTTGTTGCCCCTCCCTGGCCAGATCATTTGTTTCCAATAGCTGAAGGTCTCTGTTGCCCAGTCTGTGGCAGGACCAAATTAAGAGGTGCACTCAGGATGGATGAGCGCAGAGCGAATGAAAGATTGGCGGACAGGCCAAGATTTTTCCTGTTTTCTCTTTTCCTTTTGCTGCCTTCTGTCAGATAGATGATGTGCGAAGGAAATATTATTTGTTCTGTTTTCACTGTTGATTCTGTCTTGTCCTCCTCAGAGTTGCTATCTCAATTTTGATGACAGAACAGAGAGATGAAGCCAAAGTAGAAGACCTGCTTAAATGTTTACTGTACTGCTGCAGCTTCACGCCCAAGAGGAATAATAAATAAATTATATCATTCCACCTTGAGTTTTACTGTATGTTTGAAAAACCAGCTGTACAACTTTTTATTGTGCTAAACATCTTAGATTGAGATTAGCTTAAGGCTTGGCAACTAAAACAGTTGAATTAAGGTTAAGGTGAGGTTTTGGTCATGATTATATAAAAAAAAAATATTTTCTGAAACTGAAAACTTTGCTCCATAAATGGAATCAAAGCAAAGAAAGAAGCATCACTGGAGTTCATTTTAGTTTCCTCACTTTACATATTTGTTACTACAAAGCTCATAGACTTCAGGCTACAAAACTGACACATCCAAACCGTATATTAGGCTAAAAAACCAAGGTTATGTTTTTTAAATTATGATGATTAAACTGCCGGTCTGCTGCAGTGCATCTGCTGAAAACTGCCAAAAAACGGCTTCAAGTGTGAGCCTGAATCTGTATTAAACCAGCAAGTGATGTGCACAATGTGCTTCTGACAATACAAAAAACAAAGACCAAGAGAAAAAGAGAGGTAGGCGTCACTTGTCACCAACATTGTGACAAGTGTGCATCAACTTCCAGTCAGTGTTTATTGCTGTGCAGCTCTGTGCCCTGTGGAGGGAAGAGGCCTCAGCTGCACTCGGGGTCACAGGTTACGGCTCGGTCCAGATGAAATACTTCATAACTGCTTGGACAGACAGAGGGGTTAGGTCACCAAATATATATTGATCACACACAGTGTCCCATTGAGTATTGTGTGTGAGGAACTGTTGCCAAAAAATGTAATAAAAGACGCAGAATGTGCAGCAGAAATGTATTTCTAGGAGTGTTTTTTTTATGGTAGCCATTCTGGTTTAGTGTCAACAGCAGTTATGGTGCTTTCAGACAGCGAGTGGTTGCCTTCGCTGCCTCCATTGTTTTTAATGTAAATGTGGCAGCGGCAGCAAGGTGAGGGCTGTAACTCTCAATGCCACTGCATACTGAGTTTATTCACTATTATCACATGCATAATATATATAATATCACAGAGTTTTTTGCAATAATACAAATGTAATCTGGACAGTTGCTTTTCAATACATGTGATTGGTGTTTTTACAAAATAGAAACCCCACAATATCACCATATACCATTTTGAAAGTTGAGATTGAAAGTTAATTCTTGAC
The DNA here is from genome assembly GCA_008360985.2 of Macquaria ambigua. Taxonomy (NCBI): domain Eukaryota; kingdom Metazoa; phylum Chordata; class Actinopteri; order Centrarchiformes; family Percichthyidae; genus Macquaria; species Macquaria ambigua. The sequence continues at coordinate 272,260 of VMKM01000406.1, read as the reverse complement.
CTTGGACACACTAACTGACAAAACAATCTCACCACACAGACCATTTAGCAATGATATGACGCTGTTCAGTAGCTTTCAATCATATCACATGATCTTCCTCTGCAGATTGCTGCCATTTGCGCAGTTGTTGTGGTATTGTAGATGTTCAAATTTGTTGCAGATTGCAATGTTTCCAAGGTCTCTGTTTCATGTTAAGGAAATTATTTATATTTTTGAATAGTGTTATACATTTTAAATGAAGAGAAAATCTTTCTTTAAAATTAAGAACTTTTTATAAAAATGAAATCATCACTCATTTCCTGTAAAGTGTGAGCTACATAGCCGTCATGTATGTACAGTATTGTTCTTCCCAGAAACAGTCATGTGGCTGTGTTGTTGAGGTCGGACTGAGTCAGTCAGCGGCTATGAGATCATCCTATAGCGACGGATCATCACCCCAATTACAAAAGAGTGGGCAATGTGTCGTATTTACCACCACTGCGAGTGAATATGTGTGTTTCCTCTCAGTGTAAGCCCTCATTTTACACCCCTCTACCACAATCATCATCACCTCTACCACTAACCTTAACTGTCAGAGGCCTGTCTCCTAATGGCCAATTAAATGCCTTGATTTTAGCCAAAACGGCGTGGCGAGGAATTACTTACCAGAGCTGGCTGGGTTACTTATCTGTAAATGGTGGTTCCTTAGCATTTGGTGGCATTTGAGGGCCCCGATCACAGGATAACTGCAGGTCATTTGTATGTTAATGACTCAATGACATGTAGTTAAGTTAGGTGTGTAGCTGAACGCCTCGCTGGAGCGAAGAGTGGAGCAATGCAGTCAGAGGAATAGAGGAATAGAATAGAATAGAATAGATCAAGAGGGAACAAAAGGCACAGCAGTGACCGTATATAAAACCAAGGACATAAAGTGTACAAACCATGACATAAATTGATCAACAAAACAATCCCACATCAAGGTCCATTTAGCTGTCACACGATCTTTGTGGTGGAAATTTGCTATTTCCTTGTGGAGAAGTGAACAAATAAAATGATGATCCAACAAACAGGTGTCTTTTGTATATTTAATTAAGCAAAATAATAAAAGGTAAACAAATAAAGAGTAAACAGACAGAGTAAACCAAAAGAGAGAGCGAGCGCACACAGAGTCAATCTATTTCAGCTGAAAGGCGGGAGCTCACACACAGAGGTGTATATGAGGAGGCCGGCCCCCGAGGTGCGGATACAGTCACATATTTATAATCTCACGTAACATACAGAGAGCAAGGGAAGGATATGAGAAGGAGCCCTGGCCTACATCATCTCTGTCTCGAGCTAACAAGAGTCATAGAGTATCAGTACACAGGGCAGACTGTTCTCCTATCACCCCTCGTAGCAAACAAGTTGTCCTTCAGAAACCAAACCAAAACAGGATGCCAATGTACTTTACATCAGAAGAGACCCAAGAGAGAAAATATCAATGTTCAGATGCTGTTCAACGAAACAACAAACCTTAACACTTAACACACATTTCTGTGAAAACTGTGAAACTAGTAGCCTATTGTTGTTAAGGATGTGGTGTGACATCATCCTGTTGCAGAAGGATGTTAATGCAGTCAAGCTCATTTTAGAAAACATCACCATGTACCTTTGTCAAGAGCATCTGTAATCATTTGTATTATTGTAAAATGTAACACAATGTTTTGCAGTTAAGAAATGAATTGCCACCTAATTCTATAATCATTCAGACTTTGTTTGCTGTTACCTAACAATATAAAATAAACAGTTTGTCAGAGAGCACTGTGGCATTGTTTTTAATTCTAAACAATTCCCATATGTAATTTAACACAGTGCAGGCCTCTTTCAATGAGCACTGGAGCTACTGATCTCTCCTCCTCCTTCTGCAGCACTCCTAAAGAGAAAGCAGAAAGTTGTGTGAATGTTCTATGCAAATGTTTAGTGTATTAGCATACACAGTTGTAATTAAAGCATAATTAGAGAGACAAATGGTGCTGTGAAGCTCTGCGCCTTGGCTCCGGAGTCTGTTTATCAGCAGCCCCTTGTTTAGTCGGCTAAAACAGGTTTATATGAAACAAGCGCCGCCGACTGCTGCATTAATTGTTATCATTGCCTTGGAAAGCAAATAGGTGCCATAGCGCTGCGGACTGTGAGAGGAGAGAGCCGGAGAGGGACCGGGACAAATTAGTGTGGAAAATGAGAGTGTCGAAATTGGAGAGGGATTAGCACAGACGATAATGAAGCAATTAAAGAGTAAGCGCTCAGCACTCAGGTGCCTTTACTGAGCTGGTTCACTCCAGCTGCTTTCAGACGCTCCAATGCAAATATATCCCCAACGGTGAGGGGAGGTAACACTCTGTCCTAATACATCACTGATACAGACTGAGAGGAGAAGAGCACAACACGACATGCGGCAGTATAATGCAACGTGACAAAGTTCAACACAATCTGACATGACAAAATAGCACAACACAGCATGACATGAAGGAATACAACACAGCACGAGACAACATAACAAGGCAACACATGATGGAGAGGCACAAAATCAACACAACATAATACAACCCAACAATTTTCACAACAACAGTACAAGACAATAATGGAGCAACATTAACTCATAATGAAATGGCAGAATATAAAACACATTAGAACTAGAGCTGGCTATCAAAGTATTGAAAACTGTCAAGTACCGGAAGCTGGCATCCAATGTCTGGTCAGATTCGTAGTGTTGTTAATTTATTATTTTTTGGTTAGTTACATCCTGATTTAAGTTATCTCCATATTTAAACAATATCACGTCTCCCTCCTCTCTATGCTGCCTTTTCACTCTGCTTTCGAGTGTCGCCATTTGGAACAACTATAAACACTTTTGATTTCCAACATGGTCAGAAAAGACATTGTTCGAACCACTTCTTTTCTAGTGTAACCCGGCCCTAAGTCTGTATTTCAACTTTTCTCAGCTCCGAGCTGAGCTATAAAGCTATAAAGCCGTTTTTAAAAGAAATAATTTCCTTAAACAGTTGGGCAGTGTAGTTTTTAACAAATGTTACTCAAACAGGAGTAAATAGTTGTTGGTAAATTGTTGGGGACTATTTTCAGCTAGTGAGTATTTACTACACCTGGATAGCAAATGTGGGATTGACTCAAAATAAACTACAGTTTCTGTTTGTATTGTAATGAAGGGAACAGTGTGTTTTTAATCATTTTTGGACAATAATGAAGGTATATGGAACAAAGGAATAAGCTATATCAGGCTTTGGCTACGTAGATAATACTTGTCAGCGGGATCAATTCATTGTTGGTTTTGGTCTTTTCATGGGATTTGTTGAGTATAAGAAAAATATAGAATATCACCAGACTTACCCTTTGAATCAAATGGTATCAAAAAAAGTATTGCTTATTGCAGTATCAGCACTGCATGACACAACACTACATGTAAATGAAATGCAATAAAAAGAAGGTAGACTTTCAAGGCAACACAGCAAAGCTCTGTCAGGCACAACACAACAAAACACATCACTACTCAGACCGACATGACAGGGTATATGGATGCAAAGTTCATGGAAGTGCAGATCAAAATCGGTGTTCAATATTTGGCAGCAAAAAACAAGATTAGAACATGTGTGATTTCTTGTAATATGTCCATGCCATTTCTGATTGTCTAAAGACGAGACTGCATTAAAGAATATATCCAAGGAGTAAAACAAAACGCTACAACGTGGAGGAGAAAGATGGCACAGCACAGGGCAGCGGCCTGGTTCAAACTCCCCGTTATGAACAGCCAAGAGATGTCTGAGCTACAGTGATGCTTGAGTCAGTATTTTACTGTAGCAGATAATATTTTAATATTCTGTCTAATATTCAGACAGTCGACCCAACGCTGCCGAATGATGGGAGAAGAGGCAGCGGGAGCCAGAGGTAGGAAGGAAGGAGGAAGAGAAAAAAAAACTGAGTGGAGAGAGGAAGGGACAGGAGCTGTCTATAGCAATGCCAGACATCTATGGTTGGGGGTAATAAAGCCCCTCTCAAAGTCAACAGTTCAGAAACTCCTTTGTCCTCCTAAAAGAGCTTTTAATTTTTAACACAAACTTGCACTTAGGTATGCATGAACTTTGGTAAAATCCTGAGACATGTGTATAAAAGGGTTTAATAGATGACGGTCATGTGCTCTGCTGCCGGGTAATGATGTCAGCCCCTCGATCTCATTCCCTCTCTGCCTCTCTTTTGGCTTCTTTGATAGAGGAGGGCCTAATGTAAATTTAATTTGGAGTGATGTATGGCAGGGATGGGTGAGTGAGTGAGAGTGGGGTTCTGGGTTTTGGGCGGTGTGTGTGTGTGTGGGGCAGGGGAGTGATGGGAAATTGGGGCTTGTGAGCGAAGGTGGAGATGGATGAGTCGATGGGGGTGAGGAGGTGGGGTGAGGGGGTGACGGGTGGGAAGACAGGAGGGTGTGTGTTGCGGGAGGGGGGGAGTCAGATAGGGTGTCTGAAGTGTCTCTGTGGGGGGAGCAGCTGGATTGGGGCGCTGCCTCTTTGCCAACACTGTCTTTTTTAAGCAGGATTAATGACGATGTACGCCCCATACGCATCCATGAGCGTGCAGGCCTCCCTTTACGCACGAGCATGGCCGCACACATATGCACACACTCCCACCGCCTCACACACTCTCTCCGTTTCTGATTTACACAGACATGATCGCCCCCCCCACCATGCCACATTTACCCTCAACAATGCGGAGGGGAGGGACGGCTGCTTTTGGTTTCCAGCAAGAGGGTGACATCTGAATGGGAGGAGGCTACACACTCCCCAATTTTTGCCTCTTCAAAGACCCCCAACCCTCCCTTCCCTGTCGCCCCCTTGTCTCACTTCAAATGAAGTGGACAAATGCTAAATCAATGTTTTTAGTGTTGCTCATCACCATCTTTATCCCCCTCTCCCATTGTTTCCTGGCAGATTGAGAGGGTATTGATGGCCATGACTGTCACCACTGCGGCTATCAAGGTTTTCCCCCTCTTCTCTTAATGTCCTCTGGGTGTTTGTCCACACTCACGCTAACCAGGAGACACATTTAAATAGGAACAATCTATGATGGTGTGGCTATTGCAGAAATCTCTCCATCCTCCATCTATTCTGCATTAATGCTGCAGGATTTTCCCAAACAATTTCTTCATGTGCAGCCATCATGGAGAAGGAGATGAAATCCAGATCCTATCCGTGGACTTAATGAGTTTCCGCAAATGATTGCACGGTAAATTGTCATTGGGTTATTAAACAAAACATGGAAATTGCAATAATCACATGTAGAATGCAGGTATTGTTTCAGCAATAAAATCCTTGTTCATTAAGTTAAAATTAGTTTGGCGATGCTCAGAGTGCAAAGAAGCCTGAATCCAGTTAGAGTCTCATTGTTATTGATTCACCTGTAATGTAATTTTAGCATCTTTCTGGCTCTTGCTCTTTTTCTTTTCAACACTTAGATTGTTGAAAAACCTAAAAAAATAAAAACTGACAGCACAACTGGTTCTGAAACTCCCGAGTTTCATTTTTAACATACTTTTCGTTTAACTAAACATTGAATGAACACAGAGATAATTTCAAATTCCCTCTATTGACAGCATCATCATCATCATCATCATCATCATCATCTCCAGCTCCACAGTCTGCTGTAATGGATGCAGGGTAGAGGAGGATGAGCAGGGGTCGAATGAATAGTGAGTGGTATTCATCAGACCAGGGGGAAGCGGCAGCCAAGATCCAATTATATATATTCATTAAGTGATAATGATATCATGGTCTTTTAACTGAGAAGAAAAGGGAGCGTAATTGAATAATAACAGTTGTACAATCCCAGAGGATTGGACCCCCCCCTCCCCACATTCCCACCACCACTACACAGACACACACCCCGACATGGTGACCCCCCGAGGGGTGGGGAGCAGGAGGGAGGGCAGGGAGACTGAGGAGCGAGGATTGATGGAATTCTATTACTCCCTGATAGATTTATTATGAAGGCCTGAGTGGACTCTCTGCTCCACTTTGTCACTCACACTAATCAGCATAGGGGAGGGAGGGAGGGCAACTCATGCCCCCCTTTGTGTGTCCCCACCCTAAACCCCCCCTCTTTCCACTCTCCTGCCCTCCTGCCCGTCACTAAAGACAAGGTTAGCAGCCGTCTGACAGGCAGACGCTCCGGGTGGCCATTTTGGATCCCCGTGAGCCGCAAGATCGCTGTGGCAAATGGGCCAGCTGAGCTCCCCTGACCTCCAGGGTGAGCCCTTCATTTGTTTATTAATGGAGGGCCATGTGCAACACCATAAGGGCGGTGTGTCATGCAGAGATCAACAGCCTTCGCATGGCAGCCCATCCTGACCGCTTGCTACAGCCCAGCAACCCCCACGAGAAGAGAGACCAAAACAATTTGTAAACACTTAGCATGGTGATGAGGCACAAGCTCACGTCCCCGTCCAGTTTAGACTTGTATGTGAGATGACAGGAGGCAGGTGAAGGGATGGTGGTGCATGGTCATTGCATTGTTAGTGTAAGCTTAGTAGCTGAATTCCTAAAGGAAAAATACAATATTGATCTGTCTGGTTCTTATCTTGTTCTGACTATATATCCCTAGTATATCCCTAGGCAGTTAAAGCTACAAAAGCTACTTCCTGGTTTTACTTTTGGCCGGACTTGCGGCAAGCGTTTGAAATTATTTATGTCAAGTTTTGTCTCTACAACGGAGGTGGGGAGTTATTATGACCCATAGTCAGAATGGCTTCATTTATGAGAATAAGATCCAGGTTGAAAAATACCAGATTTTTCCTTTTAAACATGCAAAACCTTCTTTCCATAATTGGGATTTACACAGCTAGATTTCTGCTGGAGAAACTTTTTTGCCCATTTATATGCATAACGGTTTCTAACTAAGTTGTTAAGTATATGTGCATGATGAAGATTTCAGACAGGAAGCGCAACAGTCGGGCATCAGGATGAAATCAAGGAGGTATTCGAAAATAATGTAATTCAAAGTGCAACAACTGTCACTAACTAGCCCCTAGAAGTCTAAATAAGTTGATTTCACAGCTGAACAGTTGAGTCTAATAGTCTACCACTAATACACTTTAAATAAGAAAGCCATGGTTTCAAAATAAGGCTGGGGCATGGGAGAAATCTGCTTCATGTAAACGCAGGTTTTACAGTCACCAGGTTGCTACCATGCATGTAAACACATTGCCCGATTTCCTGAGTAACCTGCTTTCTTGTGTGCATGTGAACATACTAACTTTCACAAAATGTACTATACCCACACTCTCCTTCAAGTCAAGTTAATATTATTTATATAGGCTACAATCACAAATCATTAATTTGCCTCAAAGGATTTTGCAGTCTGTACAGCATATGCCACTATTTATCCTTAGACCCTTTGTATCTATTGTTTTAATGTCAACTTTGCAGCAACTCTCCTGTGGAAATCAATTTATCCACATGAGTTCAAGTATGTTTTCCAGGAAAGCACACTAGATATATGTGCTGTTTCTTCCATTATCTGTGTATGTGTTTGCATGTTTGTATGTTTCTGCTTACATAAGTGCATGTGCATGTGTGTTATCAGCTCTCCATAGAGAGATCATCGAGGGAGACAGAGGAGGTCATTATGCTATGGGGGTTTGATCCCTGGATTAGTGGAGAAGGACTGAGAGAAAATCATTGTCATTACACTCCTAACAGGCTTCTACTATTTACTCTCCTCTTGTCTTACACCACTCACTTCAACACCGAAAGATAAACCAGTCCAGCGGCAGCCCATGTTTGTATTCCCAGAGGCATCACGTCTGACATACTAAGAAGTCCTTCAGACCTGAGAGAGCACAAGTGTCTGTATGTCTGTATGTGTGTAGTTGTGTGTGTGTGTGCATGTCAACAAAGTGGAAGTGAAGCTGAGGGATGATCAAGACTCAGTTGCTTTTTCATATGTGGCTTTCAATTGACATACATACACAATGTGCATGTCTCATGTATATAAAAGTGCGTATCTAAATGCACACGTATACATGTACTGGACATACATCTTTACCTTTCTCACGAGGACTCCCTTTACATCATGTCTCCTTTTCTGACATTGTTCAGATATCATTTTAGGTCAATTTCAACTCAACCTGGTATAAAAGTGCTTCTCTGAGATTCAGTCACAGTTTTCTGCACCAATACTTATTGTTTGTTAGTTTTACAGGACATCTGTCATTTGTAATGTGGTTAAACCCTCTGTTTGGGTTATCTGCAAAATCAAAATGTGATTTCTGCTTCCCAAGGATTTCCCAACACAGTTGAATGCTCCCTTAAAAAGTTTTATTTTATAACATTAGAAAAAGTACAACATGTCAACCCATATTAGCTTTTCAGTTGGTACAGAGGATACTTACATTTTCTAATGTTAGAAAATAAGTGTTTAATGTTATAAGATAAACAATTACAGTCACAGGTTTGTGCATGTGTTCTGCATACTTCTTGCATAAATTTAAACAAATATACCATACTTTTAAAGTTTCAGTTGTATAGTCTGTCGTGCATTGTACCGGAATTATTTCTATGACAGGGACAAGCATCTGATCTATTGATAAATGTATTATATTTTCATATATAATTCATATTAAATATATTTGATATATTCATTGAACTTTACATAGTATTTGTAATCTATGGAAGTTCTGCTTAGTGCTAGCTTCTGGGGTGAGGGACAGTGGGTTGTAATGGGTTAACTGATAACTAAATCTTTATTGCTCGGTTGCAACTCTATCTTCTACAAATTCTGTTCATCTGCAACTATTGCACACTACTTACATAGCAAACAGTCTATAATCATACATTAGTAACCAGGATACTGATGCTGAACTGGCTTCAGTAACTGATAACAATCAATATAAAAACTGCCTGATACAAAGACAAAAACCTTAATGTAGCCTGAAAATGCATTTTGATTCAATTTTGACCTGAATGTTTCTATTTGAGCAGCTTGCAAACAGTTTGATTTGTGTGCATATGCATGTGCGTGTGTGTGTGTGTGTGTGTGTGTGTGTGTGTGTGTGTGTGTGTTCCATAACTGGATATTTACAGTGCGTTATTACTGTTTACATAGTTGATCCATAAGGCATCTCATCTATCTTTTGGTGTTAATGTAGCCACGTGTCTTCGACCAGCCCTGGTCATGTTATGGGTGACCATATCTTGTTTACGCTGTGAATTTATATTTTTGTGTTATCTAATCATAACTCAGTCACTGTAAAAGGGATCTTTGATGTAATATGAGCATTAGACCAGGATCTTCATTCTGCTTCCGCTCTCCTCTGTGTGATGTCAGTGCCAGAAAGTGCATACGGGCCTGTAAGGCATTGGGTGATGTGTTCTCTGTTTGATGTGCGTTTTCCAATCAATGACAGGCTTTTCCCAAACTTCTCTCACCAAACGTCACCACCTCCCTCGGGTGGTCGTACATTGTCTTTCCACTCCGCTGTTTACACCCGTGCGCCTTTGATAGAAACGTCTATTTGTTTTCTGAGGCCTCGGCCTCGTACACCATGAGGCAAGATAAATATTTTGAGGCTTCATAGGCATAAATAATTGATTTATGTCACACAGCAAAGCACGACATCCCCACTTCACACAGCCTCAGCAGTGCTTTGTTTTGGACTGGAGTATAACTGAGAGGACAATAATGTTTACCCTGGTGGTATTGCAATTAACAGAAGAAAACAGCTGCATACTTGCATCCGAGGCTGTATCGAATTAAAGAGCAATTGTGAACAAGTACAACTCTGGCTTTTGTTTATGTGTGGCGAGGGAGAGCGGTAAACAGAACTGGGTGAGGCGGGTGAGTGATACGGTCCCTCTGATGGGAGAGCTGCAAATTGATTCACACACACGCCAAGATGGTTCAGATAGCATGTCTTATCTTTTTCACTGATTTTAAATGTGTTCTGTCCTTTCAGCTTGTCTTTGTGCATCCTGTCTTTCTCTCTGTCTACTTCTCTCTTTCACTGTCTCTTTCTCTCACACACACACACACACACATACTCACACACACTCGCACAGAAATTCTCATTACCTCATTAGCAGAGGCAGCTCTCATTTAGCTCTTTAATGACGGTTCTAGATGAATGAGCCTGGTGCTGATCCCAGTGCTGTGACTGGATTAGTGATAATGACTGATCTATGGGAAGTGTGACAGCCTCATCTCAACTCTCCCCAGGTCTCATCCTCTAGCCCGGGGCTAACCAAAGTGAGGTCCACAGGCCAAGTCTGGCCCTTCACACAGTTTAGGACTTCATGAGATGCCCCCCCATTGGTTCTGTTTCAGAGTATGAAAAGATTAGTTTGGGATCAGACTATTTCAGTGTGCTTTTGTATATAAAAGATGTGATTTTCAGAAGAGAAGTTGGTCTTCTCCTGCTATATTATGAAATAAATTGCAGTGTTAATCTGTTATGATGCCATCACCTATTAAGTTTAGTATCTAAGATTGCATACCATATGCATTTAATCATGTAGTCAGGCATGATCTAAGTTTTATTGTAATTTTATTGTATCATTATTTGTGTTTTGTGCTGTTTTGTACGTACTGTATTATCTTATTGATTTTTGAGTATAATAAAGGCCCATCTATGGACAGGCATTCCAAATTACCTTGAGCTATAAATGCTGTGGTATGTGGCATTAGTTCAGGCTATATACATGTCCCTATAATAATAGACATTAAATATATAAAACTATAGCTGGGGACCTTTGTTGCATTGTTTCTTGCTTGTCTGTTACTCAAGTGTCACTACCTAAGAAGGCATGATCCCCAAAAATCTAAGGTTGAATATTTGAACATAAATTTGATGTTTTCCTCTACAGTATTTGAAAGCACACTGCTGATATAATACTACTATGACATTCTTTCCATGATATTGTCCATGAAAGTGTCCATATGAGCTAAACGTTTAAAATAGGGTTGAAAACTACAGTGTTTAGGTAAAATAATTGGCTGACTTCAGGAAATTGCAAAACACTACAGGCAAGTTGGTTAGAATCCATAAACATGTGCCATATCTTGTTAGATTATAAAAAGTAAATAATGTAATGAAATGAAAAAAAAAAAGACTTTCAGCAGGGAAGCTGATGAAGATCAAGTGACCAAAATGTTTTTTTTATGTGTGTCTTCAGTATAGTGACTATTCTTATTGGAATGAACTTTCAATGGTAACTTTTAGGCCAACATTAGCGTTAAAGTGTGTAGAAAAAAATAGAAATTTGAACATCTACATTTCCATAACAAGTGAGCAAACTGCATCTGCTGAGGAAGACTGTGTGTTACAATCAAAAGCTCCAGAACAGTTGCGGGGTAGACCTTGTGGTGAAATTGTTTATCTCAACTACTGTTTCCAAGGTCAAAAATACATTTTTAATCTCTCCTATCTTTACTTTTTATTGTTGTTGTTGTTGTTGTTGTTTATTATCACCATTAAATGAATTTCAGATATTTTATTAGCAAATTGAGAGATGTTTTTGCTAACATGAGACATAAAGAAAGCCTGAAAAGGTACAAAATCTTTGGGACATTGGGGGAAGTGACAGAGTATAACCAGGAGGCTGCAATGTCACACAGGCACTTACCTGTCCTCAGCGATCACATCAGTCCCACTCCTACTCATCTTGTCTGGTTGGTACTTGACATGTGTAGATGGTGTGTGTTGACACATGTAGTTATCTGTGCAGGCCTATATATAGGTATGATTTTGATTCTGCATGGTTTACTGTCAATCCCACCATCATGCCACATATTTAACCCTGAGGCCCCGACTCGATCCCCTATAGTCGGCCCACAGCTGATCCATCAGAGCTGCCGGTCGCCCCCCAGCCTCTACAGACCCAGGGCTTCCAGTCTAAGACCACAGGGGACTGGGATCTCTGTCTGGAACACCCAGCAAGACCACTGAAACCTACTGAGGGCCAGGCAGGCTGAATTAGTTAGGGCTATTATGGCACTTGAGGTATGTACTAAGACCTTATTGAGTCTGAGTGGTTAGGTAGCACTTTATAGCTTTGGCACTGAGCTAGTTAGACTGCTGATAATGCCCTTAATGATTGTGTTGTAAATCATTTGAAATAGCAAATACATCAAAGAAATGTGTCATAAATATATATCTCAAGATATTACAACATAAAGTAAAAAAGTCGGGTGACGTTGTTGTAGAGCCTCAACATCCATGTAGGGAGGAGGTTTGGGTGGATGGCTCGACGAAGTGTTGGACTTTAACGTAGGAGACCGCTGTTCTTTTGCCCTCTCCTACCAACAACCAATGTTGGTTCCGTAACCTTCGTCATCAAGTAGTTATTTTAACCCAAACCATAATCTTTCCCTGAACCTAACCAAATCTTAACCACAATGATGTCAGATCAGAAAATTGCCATATGAACCATTTGGAGCACTTGTAGAGGTGTTAAACTGTATTTAATTTGCAACTGCATGCTGTAAAACAATTATCTGTCTGACTTTAAACGTGCTATGGTGACATCATTTAATCTGAAAAACAAAATGTCATGAAATCTCATTTATCCACCATGTTTTATATATAAAAGCAACAATTTCTCCAAGTATTCCTAATACTTTTCAAGTCAGAAAGTATTCATAAATGGTTTTTGTTCATCTGCACAAGAGTACTGCATATGTGGAAGTATGGCCTAACTGTATGAGAGTGTCTATATCTATGTGGGGTGAAGTCTAGGAGGGCTAGATAATGTAATATCCCCTCCCCTCCTGCTCCCCCGCACGTTACCCCACGGTGTGTGTGCCCAAGGCAGTGGGCGCCCTGGCTCCTGTGACTAGTGGGTTTGCTCCCTTCAGCAGCACCACTCATCTCCCTCTTTAATGTCATTTAGCTGCGGGGTGGCCAGCGCCTCACTCGCCCATTAATCCCATTCCAAATGCCATAACATTTCCCAAAAAGCCCCTGCTTCTTAAAGCCGATAATTAGAATGTCTATTTAAAGTTCACCGCTCTCCCTTGCCGTTATCAATTAAAAGCCGTTTAAAGGAGATCGCTGGCAATCGTCAACAAATTAAATCTCTTCCTCGCTCTTTGATGTTAAGTCTAGAATGCATAATAGGGGTCACAAAAGGAACTCTGAAAAGAGAGCAAAATTTTAAATTTCCAAATAGTTCTGCTGAGTAGAAGAGATGCCATAATTCACTGCTGCTGGCAGTAGCTGTAGTATGAAGTGAGATTTTTGGAATGGCTGTATCATCATGTGATAAAGTACAAATTAGATGCAGAAGAGAGGCCAAGTGAGGTTCTGATTAACATTATCAAAGCTTGGGCGAAAAGAACACTAAGGTCAATTAACCAATAATGCGTCAAATAGACAGGACAACATATGTTTTAATGGAATAGCTAATAAACGTCATAATCAAAAGCCTCACATTCTTCTCCCTGCTCATTATATTTATACAGAGAAAATGTATGTTTTGGTAAATGGTATACAAAGATGAAGATGATGAAGAATGAGTGTGCTGTTTTAACAAAGTTATTTCTTCATCACATTTCCAGTCATATTCTTTAAAAAAAATGCATTAATGTGCATGTGGTTTGGCGTGTGATTCACAGGCCAGCAGAGGCGAAACATTTGCTTTTAATTTGAACCAAGAAAAAAATACTGGAGACAGAAAGAAAATATATTTTTTGAGATTTTCATTTAGGGGCGTCATCTCATTACTGGCTGACGATGATACATTAGTGTCTCACACAGGAAAAGGATCATTTTCCAATGGAAGCCCAAACCTTATTGTTGGGAATGTACCATCTGGATCTCAAAGGGCTTCGCTCCCACATCTATCTTCTCTGGGATAACACAGGAGTCGGCAAGGGGAGGCAAGACTGATTGGTGATGAATTATGTATACTTTTAGCAAATTGTGATATTTGTCTGGCAACGTGATGCTGCATATGACATATCCGAATCATCGGTTTGGGCATGTGGCAAATGATCATTTTAAGGCATTTTTTCATTAGAGACGGATTTAATAAAATTCAATGTTTCATATGAACCAAATAATTTTAAAATACATATATAGCCTATATTTTTAATCTTCCTCACATTAAAATCTAACAAGATATTTGTTAAAAAGTTCCTCTTTGTAGGGTAGAATGACAGTCCGGGAGCAAAGCTGTAAAAAAAGTCAACATATTATACAATTTGATGAATAACTTTTTGTTGGCTGTGTGCATGCATGCAAAGCCCATTATGTTTGATTTCGCTCTCAGGGGCACACAGTGTCCCCTTGTTCCTCCTACCTCTGACAGTGACAGGGTGAGCCTGAGGAGGTGTGCCCTCTAATAAAACATTTATATCCGGGGAAACAGCGTGTCCAGCTCCAGCCACAACACTGGCTTTGACACCAGGGGCTCTTTTGAAGTTAGCCACCATTATTTAGAGGCTTTTCTAAGGGGGGCCCATTGTTCAGGACTCTCCTCCCTTCACATTCCCTCCCCCTGCATCAAGACGCTTGGTGCTAAAGTCTCACAGTAGTCTGCAGCCACTTCAAAAGACGCCCCACATGAAAGGGCTCGGTTTGACCCCTGCCCAGTAAGTAGCAGCTAAATTGGTAGATCGAAAAGCGGGGTAATTTGTATCAACTCAGTAAGTTACTATGCAGCTAAACAGGAAGGTCATGCCTTTGTGCCATGGCCTTAGCCCCGGCCCCATAGCAACAAGACATCAATGTAACATCAGTTCCCCAAAACACCGGCTTGCACTCTCTCAAAATGATGCGTGTAAACAAGGCCCGATTGTGGCGAGACAATCAGCCTCCAATTGTGGTGCAAAAGGAAGCAAAGTGAGGACAGGAAGTGTGTGTGTTGCTATTTTTTTCCAACGCTGGCACGGTATAACTGTCCTGCTTAGCCTGGGAGATAATGTCTGATAATGGTAGGCTAATGATGCTTGGATTGATTGAATTAGGCCAGAGGTTCAGCGGGTCAGAGCCCTGGAGCCTCTGAGTGACTCACCTTCCCCCCGCAGCTCCACGCACACCCTCCTGGGAAAGGCAAAGATCGGTGTTTCCCCCTGGTCCCAGTTTTTACAGCTCAACCAAAATTCTCATGGCGCTAAAATCAATGTTGCCATTGTTGGGGCCAAACGGCACGTCCTGACCATGGCCAATGCAAAGAATTCCAAGTGGCAGGGCCTGCTGGCCTGTTGGGATCTACAGATTTGATTATGAGGAGGGCCAACGTTGTTTTTCAAGCCTGTCACATAAAGGGGGTCTTGTTCAACATCAGGACAATGGGACCTCTAAGTGGCATGTGAAACTGACCCGACTATGTGCAATAATTCAAGCCTTTGATTTGACAAATGTTTTTGTGCCTTCCTCCACATCTGCAAATACCTCCACTTTTCTGCATCCCCTCTTCTTCTGTCTTCCTCTCTTCCCTTGCCAGATACTGTTCCAGCAAGAACTGGCTTGATTTACCTCCCCCAATGAAAATAGGAGGGGAGAAAATGAAACGAGCATAAGGACTTTGGAGGAGAAAAGAAGAAAAGAACTCATCGTGTTGGAGGGAAAATGTTGGGCACGCAGATAAGTTTGGCTGTTTGGCTTTTGTTGTTTGAATTAAAATAAAGGTTTCCTTCTCTGCTGTCACATTGCATTAGCGGCAGCTGCGATGGCTGCTATCAGCCCTGCTCCTGGCTGCGGCTCAGTGTGGAGCGAAGCTGACGGTGTGTGGAAACTAACACAGGCACTGTGCTGTGACCGCGTCACCTGCAATCAGGCCCAGCAGCCAGCCAGATTAATCATGACAGTAGGCAATATTTCCAACATTATTAGAAGAGAAACCTAATATTTTGGGACATCAGGGATCCCGGTGCCGGTGTCCATCAAAGTGAGAGCCTTCATTTAATGCTCCTTGGATGGGTAACCCTGGCACTTAACCCCTTTTAGATATTCCATCTCTCTCCTCTCCTCTCCTCCTCTCCACACACACACACGCACACAGCAGGCACACACACAAACACGTATACAGGCTGATGGCTTATGATGAGGCATCCCTCCCAAACAGAGGTGATGCATTTATTCCCAACACAATTTCTCACTGACATTACTCCATGTTTTCTCAAAGCCAAACAAGAAATTGTACACCTATATCTGCCCTGTAACATCAGGCCTATTTGCTGGGGATTGTGCAAAGGGCTGTGGGGGTTAGTGAAAACAAAATGGACCTGCCACACCTGTGTACATGCGTGATTGCGTGTGGAAGCAAGGATTTTCACGTATTGTGTGCGTATGTGTTACTGTAACCGCTTGGTGTGTGTTGTGAGCCTTATATCTGTTTGTGGTGTGTCTGGAGGGTCTTATTGTACTTCTCTGTGCACCCCTAACATCGCTTACACTTTCTATTTTGTTTATGTGTGTATGTGTGTGCGTGCGTTGAGTCTGATTTGATGTGATTGTGTCTGGCATGTAGTGTGTGCAGGTGCTGTGAATCGTAGAGATCCCAATCGTGACTCATCCCCACTCCTCTCCCCTGTTCCCAGGACGTTTCACCCCTCAGAAGGTCTGTCGATAGGACAATGTGTTTGCATATGGATTAACAAATGCTCAGACACACACATGCACACCTACAAGTGTAGACACACACACACTCACAATCATGTGAGCAACAAACAGAAAGTTCCTCGTTGTATTTCAGTACATACAATGCTGTATACTTGTGTGACCATGTAAGTGTATATGTATGTCTGAACATCAATGTTAATCATACAGAGACTCAACACTGGTGAATTTAAGATAGTTGAAAACCTTGAGAATACATATCTCCAATTGCAAAATTCTGACTGATGAACTTTAAAAATAGATATAAAGCTATTGACAAAAAAATCTCACCACAAGGTCCAATTAGGAGTTTTCGATCATATTGCATGATCTGCCTCAGTAAACTGTTAAAATGTCTTTGTTTTTTCTGAGCACTTCAGGGACTTCTCACCCATGTTGTCTTCAAAGTTCATTGTTGGAAACAGCAGTTAAGAAAATAATCTCAGCATAAGGTAACTTTAGTAGCTGTTCTCAAGCTTTTGATCAAATCACATCTTCATCAGCAGATGGAGTTTGATATAACATAATACAGTTATTATAAACCAAATAATATTACATATAAAGCATATTTTAGGCATTTAGGGATGACAATATTCATTTTATTCCGGCTTTGTGAGCCCTCTATGCAAACTCTTCACCAACACTACCCCACACATTTGATCCTTTTCTGTGGTTTCTATCCATTGGCCAAAAAATGAATACTGGCCAGTTAGGCAAACTGGCTACACCCAAAGCCCAACTACTGCTGCCATGCAGAAACTGTTATTTTCCAAGAAATGTAACTGTTTAAAACAATTTATACACATAAATATAATTGCACTAATGAATCCTGTTTCATAATCTTAATCAATAAATAAATCATGCTACTGAAGTGTCTAAATTTCTTAGGATTAGTTTAAAAATAAAAACACAAATACAAGTAAGTTTCACAAGATGTCAATATAACATACACAGCTGAACACCAGCGAGCACTTCACCTGTGAGCAATACTCACTCATTGACATCCATTCTTTGACCTACTGTGCTTTGACAATCTGTATACATACACTACAGCAAGATGCTGCATCAAAGACCAAATGACATATCAATCATATTGATCCCTAGCATCGGTGCTGTTTATTTGCTTGTCAAAGGACTCAATTGGCAATCAATGCCCAGTTAGTTTAATTTTGCTCATTGACTGACTGTGGTGTGTATTAGTGTGTGTTTGGCAGTGTCCCCCTCATTCTCTGAGCCTTGTTTAGGGGAGGAGAGGAGAGCGAGACAATGTTGTCCTGCTGGCATGTGCCTCGGCTGTGTTCATCAGGGGGTTTGGGGTGCCTAATACACCATGGCGGTCCCCCATTTGTTTAATTTGTAAGGCTCTGACATCAATTGTTGAGCTTCATTTGCCCCATCGAAACGTCACATGTCACCACTAATGGGCCAAGCTGTGCATGTGCGACGCACGCATGCCAAGTGTGTCTGCATGTGTGTGTATGAGGCGTGTGTAGGGGAGGGGGTGGCTGGGAAATATATTCAGTTTTCATCAAGGGCTGCTGATTCTCTTATGAATTTTATTCATATACTTTTAAGAGAGAATATATGAACAGAGATGAGAAGGAGCAAGTACATAATAGTGGATATGGTTATTTTGTACGTCTAAACTTAACAGTTTAAGCTAAACAGTGTGTAGGCCTAGATTTGTACAGAACCAAACGAATCAAACCACCAACAGACTGAATCCAGAACTGAACTGAAGACAGTCTGAAGCAGTTTGAAGTGTGTTTGTGTTTGGTGATGCAATACTTACATTAAAATAATGAACAAACTACATAGTCAGTGACTACAAATCTTTGTACTGAACTGAACAAAATGATCCAAATTAATAAAGTGATTTGTTATTTTCCACTTCTGAAATGTTGAAATTATGGATTATGTTTAGTGACACAATTTTTGAAAGTTCATTTTCAGTGGTTTTATTAACAATCTATTCTTACAATATACACACAGGCAACTAAGGTATGGTTAATCGTAGGCAGTCTAGTTTAGGTTTGGGAAAAATTGTGGTTAAAGTTAGAAAAAATAAAATAGTGGGTCAGAGACGAGACACATGGCATGAAAGTCAGATGCGCTACAGGCCCGTTCACCACCCTGAACACCACACCCTTTGCTACATGAATCCTGCTGGCAATAATTGTTTTTGTCAACCTGGCTGTTTTTCTCACACTTTTGTCCATTATGACCATTGGACATGATAACATTTGAATTACTGCCTCCATTTTAGAGATTTTGCAAATACAGAATCCAGCAAGAACGACGGTGATTGGGGCAAGGAGCGCAAGCCTCTTACAGCAATGATATGCAGTTTGCTACAGGGCTGCAGCTACCTGGATTTGAAATGGGCAACTTTTTGTGTTTACTTTCAGACTCAAAGGGTTTGAGATTATTTATGTTGCACTGAAGTTTTTTGGAAAGCTGTAGGAGGCTTGCACTGCTTGCCCCAAGCAACAGCAATCAGGAGTCCGCATTTCCCAAATCTCTACAACAGAGGTGGTGAGTAAATTGTTAGGCTGATACATGATAATAATGCTCGGAATTTCCCTTTAAACTGTGTAAATCAATATGAATTGTGCACTGCAGATTCATTTAACATTACACAACATGTAATTCCAAGGGATTCTGGGCTGTGTTGGACAAAAGAACAGATCGTTAGGTCCTGCTGGCTGTTCTGAATGAATTAATTGTGTTTAGTACTCAATGGACCTTCATGAGAACTCACATTTGCACAGATGCTGCATGTGCGTGATAATGACCAGTTGTCTGTTTGCTGTTGGAAACGATGACTTCAGAGAGGTCTGCCACTGTGTGAGTGGTCGTCTGCTGCTGCTGTGGTCCATTCCTTTCTCCAGGCTGCAGTGACACACACACACACACACAGATGCATACTCTATACTACCACACATCAGCATATGCATTCCAGTATCAACTCCCACACATACATATACACGCTCACGCACAGGCACACGCACATAAATCCACTAGTCAGACAGTGAAAAGCAAAGTTCAGAGATGGACAAACAGAGCGACTGAAGGCCCACGCACCACAGCGATAACCCTGCCGCATGACTCAATTCAGGGAATATGCCCAGTCACATCAAAACATGCTCTTTGTCACCAGGCCCCGAAAAACATGTTTGTCATGTTGCCCTCTGAGGGTTATGTGTTCCCCAACTCGCAGGTCCAAGTATAATTATTCAGCATCTCAATGGTCACCATTCATCTTCTCTTATGGCAAATCATCGCCCGGAAGTGATCTAAACATGACCGCGGGAACCTATCACAGAATATTTGAAAGCAAAGCGGGGGAGTCCAGGGGCATAATTCTGTTGTGAAGGGCTAATGCATTCACACCCACACAGATTGACTCACCCTGACAAAAGAGGCTGTGTTGTCTATTCTAGGCAGCTGCAGGATGGCGAAACTTGGAATCCTTTGTTAGCCGGAAGAGAAGTCAGTCTTTGTCAGATTTTTACAGAGTATATTTTACCATACGCCTTTGCATGGCCGGTCAGGCATTCAACGTTGCAACAAGGCTAAAGAAAGTTTGCATAGATTAGCAGTGTTATTGCAAATGTTGAGCCCACTTATGTGTTAATCAAGCCTTTTTGAAATGCAGGCCTTGTCTGTTTGGGAATTTTTCTGAAACAGTCTTCTGACACTGAGGTTGTTTATCTTTGTAAACTGCACACAGGCAAACTGTGAATGAAGGAGGCCTGTTTGCAACAGAGTGACAATAAATCAAAGAATTACCAGTTTGCCTTAAGGTAGTTAAAAGAACATTGTTTCTCTTAGTCGTGTGTTTAAAGAGGCATTCAGAGCCAAATGTGGATATAAAATGTTCAAAGTCACTGGAAATGAACAGAAAAGAAAATGAAAGCAAAAAGAAAAAATATATTTCATAATTTTCCCCTAGTGATTAGTATTTCTCCTGAATAAGTTAAGATAATGTTTGGTGAAAAGAGACAAGGGAAAGAGGCAAAGTTACTGCTGCCATGAGCTAAATGCTAATCTGCAGTTTTGTATGTAAACCTTCCGTGCTGTTTCAGCCAGTTTTATCTACACAATATGACCACCCAGACATTACATCCATATGTGATTGTTGATCTCATCTTCTCCTGGGAAGGCTTTCCACCAGATTTGGGAACCTGGCTGCAGGGATTTGCTCCCATTCAGCCGCAAGAGCATTAGTGAGGTCCCACACTGATGTTGGGCGATAAGGCCTGGCTCTCAGTCGGCTTTCCAGTTCATCCCAAAGGTGTTGGATGGGGCTGAGGTCAGGGCTTTGTGTGAACCTGTCAAGTTCTTCCACACCATACTGGGAAAACCATTTCTTTATGGACCTGGCTTTGTGCACTGTCCTGTTAAAAAAGGAAAGTTTGAAGCACACTCTCGTCTAAAATATGATGTATGCTGTAGCATTAAGACTTTTACTTAACTGAAACAAGCCCAAATAATGGAAAAACAGTCCCAGACCAAATGTACACAAACTTGAGGGGGTGTCCACATACTTTTGGCCATATACTGTAACACAGGCAGCAGATTTGATCATAAACTTGTACCTGAAAAATACCTACATGTCTTCTCATCCCACAAAGTTTAAGGTTTATTCGTAGCAGCTGGGACGTGAGAAGTTTCTGACCTGAGAAGAGGTCAAGGTCATGGGAGCCAGAAGTGCAGCTCAGTCCAAATTTTCAGCTTCCTGTACTGCTACTCTTCACAACACTGTCCCCTCTATGTTGATACTTATTGCTTGTAGGTCAGAAACTTTCCATTTCCCAGTTGTCTTGGATGCACTAATAGATAGGGAGTACCCTTGCTGCCAATCAAAATGAGCCTCTTGCCCTCGGCTGGGTGGAGATTGTTGTAGTAGCACTGAAGCATCCTGTTTAGTTATTCAATTACCATAAAGGCCCGTTACCTCAAAACAAGTTTATTGAGTTATAAAAAATCTATTTTGCACAAAGAATGCTGGGATATTTAAAATCTGAAGCCCTGCCGAGTCTGTGACCTTTGAAATATTCTGACCGTCAGGTTTTGGATATTAAATGTGCAGTGAGTCTATTTATTGTGGTACACAGGAAAGCAGATTAAATAGTTTAAAATGAGCTTGAATGAAAGAAAAGACAGAAAAGCAACGAGTAAAAGCTCAGACAAACAGAACTGCTAATGTGTCTCCATAATAGATATGTTTTCCCGTGATGTTCTGCAACAATTTTTCCTCAAATTCGATTAGCTTAATATTACTCTGAACACCTAACATTTTTCATTGTCTTCTCTGTAATTTCTCCACAGACAAAGAGAAAGGGAGCAGAAGAGGAGTGTGGGACTATCTGCACAGGTGTGTGTGTATGTGTGTGTGTGTGTGTGTGTGTATGTGTGTGTGTGTGTGTGTGTGTGTGTGTGTGTGTGTGTACCACAGGTGTCTATGCACATGTCACTGTATAGAGTGTGAGTGTCTCTGTTTTCCTCTGTGTGCACTGTGTTTTGTAAGAAACAAAACACACTACTGGCTGTCACAACGCATTTAGCGTTCTCATCCACTGTGAAATGTTTAGTTACTCTGTCAAACCTTTCTGGCACAGGGCCCAAGTTGCAAATTAATGTATAGCTCTCTGCACCTTGGTGATTCGTTATCCAAAGGACTGTTTAAATAAGGCATTTAGGCAGCAGTGTTAATCTACCAACGAAGGCTCAGCTGTTTTTAGCAGATACAATGACTGTCAAGAGTCTCGGCTGGAAGTGCATCTATTCATGCACAGCTGAGTCGCATCAGTCCCACACACACACACACACACACACACACACACACTTGGCAAAAAAACACATAGAGCGTTTGGCTGTGGTACTTTGGCTCTTGAAACATGATAATTCTGATGACATGAGACTTAATGTGAGTTTGGATTTGAACTAACACACCCAGTCTATAACTGAATTCTGTCTCAAGTGTGAAAGAAGGTTGTGTGTGGTCTGGTGCATATCCATTGTGACGTGTATCTCTGGGGGAAGATGAGTTTATATCGGCTATTTCTCTTAGCACAGCAGTGTGTGTATCTGAATAACCCACAAAAGATAAACACTGACTTCATTTTACAATTATTTCTCTGCTGTCAGAATGCTTACAGATGAGAAGCACGTGGCTTTTATTGGATGTCCTCAGATACTTCTTCTTCCATTTTAGCTGACTTATTATTAAGTTAGATTATATGATTTACTGTTCTTTGGCATAATATTTTGGATGAAGTACAATGCATTACTGCTCTTGTTGACAGAGTATGCTACTGTTGCTGCCGCTGGATCTCTTTGAAAAAGCATCTTTTCATGAATGAAGTCAGTAATATGATAACTGAATCAATGACCTAGTGTGACACAATAAAATAAATCTTGAAAGTGTGGTACGTCCATGTAATTGTTGACTTCATATAAAACACTGTTTAAATGTAATATAAAATAAGAAATACAAAAGTTGCAGCAAGTCGTGCAGTTTAGGAAGTTATTTTAATTTGGTGGATGGTTCAGTTATCAAGGTCAATCCAGGTGAACCCAGCATGTCCAGAGCTTTCACTCATCTGAGTATTTATCTTTTGATGTTCATTATATGAAGACACGGGGCATTAAAATCGGCTCGTCCAAAGGCAATAAAACATGCTCATTTTGGTCCTCACAGGAAACTACACAACATAGCTCTTGTTTTCTCCTGTTTGTTGTGCTAAAATGTGCACTGCAAGCGCCAAAATCCCCAGACTGATTGTTTATGTAATCCAGACAACAGAGGCGCCCCGGCAGTAGTGTTTGTTCACCCCTCGGGTCCTTCAGAAATGTTAAACCCTTCATTGCTGTGTTGTATCTCTAGAAGAATTGTGCATTCAAGGTTTCATTGAAAGGATGTTACAGATTGTGTTATAACAACAGTTGCTTTTGATGAAAATAATGAATGCAATGATATAGTGCTTCTAGCAAATGAGCTTATTTTGAAATCAACACGCTTTATTTATGCTGTTCGTCTTTCTTAAGTGACTGGCAACAGATAGAAGCAGCCTGTAAGTCGCACAATGGCTCCTCTTCGGCTGACATTGGCCTACATAAAGCTGCAAGCCTCTCCAGTTTGGGATTGCTGCTCATTGAAGCAGTGGCACTTAAAGATGTGATTTTACTTTGAACAGACTTATTTCTTAAGACAATACCAAATATATTGAATTTGAACTTGTGTTAAATTCAACCCCATGGCCTGAACAGTTTCATAATGATAATCAATTGGATTAGTGTTTGCCTTGTCTTCGGTGCTGACAGAAACATAGGCCTGATTTAAGGCAAGGCTTGTATCCCTGCGGGCTTGTCACATGTTCCACAAAGTATATAAATGAACTTAAATAATCTAATCTAATTTAGTGCGTAGAAAGAGAGAGAGAGAAAAGCCTCAGTTGTGACACTAAATTTCAGAGATGATATGCTCAGAGTGGTGATAGAGCCAGAAAGAGAAATTTAAACACTTGGAGCCTTTCATGTTTGTATATCTTAAGAGCTTAAAGCTGCAATATGCAACTTTTTGACAGAGCATAGTGTCACTTATTGTTGTTAGTATGCAGAAAGATGTCAGTGATTGATCAGGTAACTTGGTCGCAAATATAATATTTACTAAGTGCAGCATTGGCATTGTCCAAATCCAATCAAAGGCCCCATTCATACACAGTATCTGGATATACTGTATTATCTGGATAATGGCACCCGATCCAATGCCAATGCGGTCTGGCAAATCTGATCCCTTTCCAATCACAATGCGTTCTGCCTGCATTTACACCTGGCATTAACATGCATTAAAATAGAACACAAATCTTGAGAGAACATTTTTAGTGTTTCATTACACTTTACACATATACAGTAACAAGGACCAAGCAAACTGACTTTGTTGTCCCTGGGTGAGACTATCCAGATGATTAAATGTTTATACCTACTAAGATGATGAACGAATAAATATCAAGATAAGAATTATTTTATCAAATACTTGTTTGTTCAAGTTTTCTATTATAACATGTCAAATAAATGTTTGATAATTGTGCTGACACTTCGTCCAAATCATAAAGCGAAAACACAAATGTTGAGGGCTGTGGTTTCAGCCTGGTGAATTCCCTAACATCAGAATCATAGCCAGTTTTGGTAAAGGAAATGCATACTAGCTTGGCACACCAGATATATCAGTGTCTTCTAGTGTGACATACCAAGCCAGTGGGTTTATGTGAGAAAAAAGGATGAGAAAAAAAGTTAACAGAGAGAGAGAGAGAGAGAGAGAGAGAGAGTAAGGTTTGCTCAAAAAGTGCTTAATTTATTCCCTTGACAGTCTTGTCTCTTGACCCTCTGTGTCAGACCCTACCCATCCAGCTGTGTGGCCAAAGTTCAGAAAAAGGCCCTAAGGTGTTTTCTGATTGATCCAGCCTACAAACAATGAAGGCTGTGTGTCGTGTGCGCCATTGCCATCTTGGTGTGGGTCAAAGAGCTAGCCATCTTTGCTG
This sequence comes from Macquaria ambigua, assembly GCA_008360985.2. Lineage (NCBI taxonomy): Eukaryota > Metazoa > Chordata > Actinopteri > Centrarchiformes > Percichthyidae > Macquaria > Macquaria ambigua. Next base: position 247,102 of record VMKM01000406.1, on the reverse strand, counting down.
CCTCTCTTGCAAACAGTTGACACATCATGATGAGTGAAAGGTGTGCAGAGAGCGAGGGAGCAGGAGCGGCATGGTGGGAGTAATGATACGTGACAGAGAGGTGGAGAGAGAGCTTTGTTTGGGTCTGGGTGTGTTGCAGCGCTCCCTAATTGAAGGATGTTTTAATGCTGTCGGAGGATGGCAGGTTGGAATAATCATAGCTATTTGTTTACGCAGCAGACACCCCGATTGACTTTTAATGGCTGCAGCCTGTGTAGTGCTTCCAAGCACCCGGGTGAATTTGACTTTCATTACCGTGTGGAAAACATTCGCTCATCTCTTCTGCTTTCCTCTCTTGGTTTACATGAAGACGTTGGATTCTGCATAATTGATGAGGCAGCAGGGTGGCTTGTTGGTTGGTGAGTTTCTCTGTGACTGCAAAGTTGCAGAGTTGATCCCTGCAGGTCTGACTTTGTCTGTGTCTCCTTTGCAAGACACGTCCACATCACATCTGGCCTTTCTGATGGCAAGTATCTGCGCTGTAACAATGTAAATTTCTCCACTGTGAGACTATTAAAGGATTTCTGATTCTGATTCTGATTCTGATATGAGCTGTGTTAGAGGTAGGATTCTGTAGCAATTCAGTACATTGTCAGTATTTTGCAAACTCCAATTTACTGCACTTTACTTCAAGTATAATTTGATATGTCAATAATTTCAACTCAAAGGTCAACTTACTATCTTTTTTTCCTGAGCTTCCAAGTGTGGAACATCAATCACATGATAACAAGTGGTTGTATATTCATATTAAAAATGTTTTCTGGAGATTTCCTGAATTGTTTAAATGAGTTACCCTTACTTTTGTGTTTTACTTAAGTAGATTTTGAATTCAGAATAATTTTTACCTCTACTAAGATACAGTTTCAGTAGAACATTTAGAGTATTCCCTTTTCATTTCCTCTGTTTTGTGGAAATTAAACTCACTTTGGAATACAGTGTTATATCATAACAAAATGAAATGATGTCCAGAACTACTAAAAATGAATAAATGAAAGCTGAATTATCCTTTAAAATGAAGTCCTAATACACATGTCTGAAAGCTGTCTACATATTATAACCGCCACTGCTGTTTCCTGTTAATTAAAAACCAACACATGTACCACTTTGTTTGAGAATGCCATGGCATGGGCTGCAGGCAATCATTAACATGCTGGCTTTAAAAGGGGCACCAGTTTATCCATTGAGAGATAAGTTTTGTCTGACCTTCTCTGAGGCTGGGTCAGGGGTCACTAAATCACTAAAGGGGATTTAAAGATGGCTGCTGCTGCTGCTGCTGCTGCTGCTGGTGTCCGTCTTCACATTAGCTTCCAGAGCAGAAACTTCCTGTTTACCAAATTAACAACAAAAGCCACCTTGTTATCATGCGTTATTACTACCAAGCACATCTGAGGGAGTCATGAAGTCGGGGTGACTGGGGGGTGAGGGGCAGGTCCTGTAATCTACAGCTGCAGTGGGGGGTCAATTTAGCTGAATTGGAGCCCCTTTTTTTTACTTAACATTCCCCCCTCAGTTCCTAATGGGGCATTGATTTAGTTGGTGGTGATGGGAGGAGGGTGTGGGGGGTGAGATGTGGAGAATAGTGCTGTTTTCTCCTTAAAGATGTAATACAGGGGTCGCATTCTGAGGCTTTGAATGTGGACAATATTGCCTGGAGTGTGAATGGGAATTGGGAAATGGCAAAGCACTGTGTTTAACACTGCAGTTTTACCAGGATCCTAAGAAAAATACTTTTTCAAAGGTGGGAAAAATTGATAGTTTATTGATGCATTGTAAAGAAAAATCATCATTTCTATTGTTTAAATCAAATGCTACCACTACCAAACAACTGCACCAGAATCCTCTGACACAAACACACACTGTACTGATGTTTAATTACATTAATATGCAATATCAGTCGTTGGTAGCTCTTTAATTATGAATGAAGATGAAATGACACTACCATTAATATTTAATTAAGGGGCAATAAAGTGTTATTTGGCAGCATTACAAAACTAGACACTAATAAAGGAATGTCTTTAGCCTGTAATCATTAGAGACAGAAGAGCCCTGTGCCTCTTAAAATTTGACAGTCTGAAGGTAAATACAGAGGACACACAAGAGGTCAAAAGTGTGTATACATTTGTGTGTTCACACTGACTTCACAGTTGTCCGGGTCTCTGTGATCAAAACTCATAGAATAGCTAACAGCACTAAAGTGGAACGACCTTATCAAGCTGCAGTGAATGTGTTATCCCTGCCTCTTATCTGCTCAATGCAAAACACAACGTGACAGCAACCTAACGGATACAAATAAGAGGGAAGAAAGGAAGCAAATGGGGCACTATAGTAATGGTAAAATCCCTCTAGAATATTCTGAATATCCTTCCATGTGGTAGCCTCCAGCCAGGTAAACAACTCACTCACACAGTCAGCTGCTCTGGGCGCCAAGAGTTCAATACACTTTGCTGTGGTTTATTTCTGCTCGGCTTCCTTGATGAATAACACGAGGAAGTTATATGTGACATAATTTTTCCTCTGACTTTTACTATCTACCTCTTTTCATATAAATTGACACAATTTATTTATGAATCCTCAGAAGAAGTCGAGAGGCCCTGTAGGCAGGATTGTGTCCAAAGTTTGCCCAGGCAGGAATGCATGATGCCAACAGGCACAAAGCATTGCTTAGCACCAGACACCCATGCGGTGACATTGAGATGCTAAAGCTGTAGCTTGTTTACACAAGTTTCCCCCTTTTCTCCTCTCTGAAGCCACCATTTAGTCAGACAATAGGCACAATGTGGCCCTCATCTGTGAGTGGGCCGGGCTGACAAGGCGAGCAGTCAGTTGGGGCACTCTGTTTTGCTCTGGAGTGGATGTTTACATCAGTGGGAGGACGCATTGTTTTAACTTAGAAGACCATGATACACACACAACTTTCTGAGGCGATGAAAATGGTAAACACTGTTTATGATCATAATGAAAATATTTTTCTCTACGTGGTCTTTTAATCTTCAATAATTTTGTTCAATTTTCAATTTCTCTTGAGAGCTCAAAGACATTCTGCCAATCCTAGTTGCCATGAAATCTCCACAATAGGGATGTCACTTTCTCCTCTCTAATTGCTAGCTTCACTTTGGGCCTTTATTTAAACAACAGTTACTGCAAAACCAAGAACGGCAAAATTTGCCTGATTCTGCAAGACCCCAAGAAACGTTCAATGACAATTTTTTTTTAATTCTTGCTTTCTACAGTACCTGTGCATGGCAACTACAGTATGGTTAAAGTTATGGAGTCATAATGATTATGGTTAACAATCTATAGGTAAGGTATGTTCAGGTTAGGCAACTAAAACACTTGGGAAAAGATGGTTGCAGCTAATAAAAAAAAGCAATCGTTATTTGCATGTTTGGAAAGCAAACATTCCGTTCTCCTGCATGACCTCTACCACACCTGAGCTTACTTTCTGCCTTGCTACATAGAGGGCACACTTCTCCCTGCATTGGTACTGAGCATTGGTATTATATGTAAATCGTGAGGTGGTGAATTGTCCAATATCAACGTAATTTTTGAGGATTCTGTGCTGGCAAATGAGCATGTAGCATCATTGATTAAAATTAAATATAAATAACATTTACATGGAGAGACATAAAACAATCTCAAATAAATGGTATGCATGCTATCATTTGATCGTTCTCTGCCTCGTCATTGCAGCAGTATGAGTTGTATCCTGGACGTGCACATCTCCAAGCCAACTTCCTACAGAGTGCAGGACTGACATGCAGGCCTTAGAGCTCCCTCGGCGTATATTAAGTCCAGCTAATGAGCTGGTCAATGTGACGAGCAGTGGCTGTGATCGATGTCCTCTCTGAATTGATGTGCTCTGCAACGAAGGACACTGACCCACCGAGAAATGTTGATGAAGTAGCCGCCTGGAAACTCACACTTCCCACACAGTCTGTGAGGAGTCTGTGAACACCGCTGCGAGGACGATGGGGTCACATCAGTGGACATTTGCAAGTTATCAACATCATTTTATATTAAAGATAAACACTTTTACACAATTACAAGTACATATCTACAAGTAGTTGATGAACCTGGTGTTACTGTGACTGCCTTCATAGAAAATCAGAGTATGACAGTTGACTAGAAAGCTTAAAATAGATTTAAAGATTGCATATATTGATGGTACAGAAAAGATACAGGTACATACACTCAGGTTTTGTATTGGCACTATCAAAAATATTCAAACTATAGGCAGCTCTAGTTTAGAATTATATTTTAAATAAATTAACAGAATAAAATCAAACATGTTAACAACTGTATGTGTCGCATCCAATTCCAAATTTCTAAACTGCATCTTCTCTCTCTGCAGCTTTGTTCCTCTAAATTGCAATATGTGTGAAAAAATGTGATTATGTGACGACTAAGTCTGGCTTTTAAGAGTTTTGCAAAGCTTTAAATGGTTTGTTGATGTTTGTATTGTTTACACTTTAATCTATATCTTTAGCACTGATGGGATCTGGAAGTTTCAGATTTGATGAATTAAAGTTTGCGTACACCACAGAGCAGATATATAGTTAGTCTTTGAAAGAAATTATTGCCGGTAGTATAACTGAAACTATGTTTTCTTAATGATGTAAAATTTGATATGCAGTTCAGCTTCCTTCATCTTTGTCTAATCATGAACAATGTATGGATATATCTTTGTTTTTGCTCATTTCAGGCCCAGTGGAAGAGACTGGGCTGAATCTGCATATAGTAATCATCAGAAAATTCCCCAGCAGAATATATTTGCATAAGATTATTACTCATTGGCAGTGACCCCGAATAAGGATGAGCCACATTACTAATAGGCTTCTCTTAATGCTAATATATAAATCCTGGGATATATATCCACTTTGACATTAATGACTAAATGTTACTTCTCAGCCTTGTCGCAGCGATGATCAAAAGTACTTCACTTCGCTTTTTTCTCCCTTCTCTTTAAAATTTCAGTTCTGTCTTCCTTTTCCGACTAATATTGTGGATAAAAGATTTCGGTATGTCAGGCTTAAAGAGGCGAAATTATTCAGTGCCTCTGGCAGAGAAAGTTTTGGAGGCTCAGCTCTGAAGTTGTGGGGGGACTTTGGACTTGGTGTAATTGTAATGTATCAAATAGTTTGGGGGAAAGAGAAAGAGATTTCTCCTCCTTAGATTCAAAATATTCAAGATAAAAATAACACTGATGTTGCAGCTGTTTACTATTTGTCTAAAAATTTGGTGATTGTTATATTGGACAGATAAATATGCTGGGAAAGTCTGTCTCTGCCTTTCTCTCTGTCTCTTTCCCTTCCCTCTTCCATCTGGCCTTTTCTGTCTCGACTGCACGCTAACCAATAAAGATGAAATGTCTTTTTAAAAAAAAGCCAGTGTCCCACCCGACTTGTCTGCCATCCTCGGGTCCTGTTCAGTATGCAGCGTGGGCAACAACTCAATTAACCAGAAGCCCCTAGCCATCACACCAGCAGGCTGCCTCATAATATTTCCCATAATGTTTCATCCAATTTGGAGAGTTTGACGTTTACCCCCTGCAGGACTGCAGCGATAGACAATGACTGAAGGCAAGGGGGCACTGAGGTGGTGGTGGTGTGTGTGATTGTGTGTGTGTGTGTGTGTGTGTGTGTGTGTATGGTAATGAGGACTGGAAATTATCGCCCAGGCCTGCAGGTAAGCATGCATCATTTTTTTTTTTTTTTACCAACTCTTCCAAAACTTTGCAAGTACAGGTATATATTTTTCAAATTCTTGTACATAAACTTAACAGTCCACAAAAAAAGCAGAAAGGGTATGTATATGTGTAAGAGAGAGAGAGTGTGTAAAAATAATTTTGTGAAATATTGCACACACTGCAGAGGTAATAGACTGCTGAGATAGAGGGTGTTTATAGCACAGTACCATTGGATAAAGATAATGTTTTAGGAGAGTTTCACAGGGCTAGCAGCCATAAGATCCTCCACTCTAAAGCAAGACTTTTGAGAAGCCTCGGAGCCATTTTAAGGCCTCCTGTCATTGGCATGACCCTCTTTTTACCTCTCTACCCCCCCGCAACCCTCCCTCTTTCTCTCCATCTCCCCCGTTCTCTTGGACAGAAGAAGACTCTGCAGCTCCTAAGTGATGGTGAAGGAGTCACCCCGGTGGAACTGATGCCCCCGATCAGCGATGGGCTGGAAAAGCATAAAGACAGAACAGGAAGGGGTGGAGGGGGGGAGAAGAAAGAGGAAAACGCTGAGACAGCACTTTCTTCAACCCACAGAGGGAGAGGGAGAGGGCAGTGGGGAAGAGCGAGGGAGGTAGATATAGAGAGGTAAAGAGGGGGAGGAAGAGAAGAGGGAGGGGTCTCATTTATGATTAAAAGATAGGCCAGATAACCCTGCGAGCCTGGCCCATCACTCTCCTTTAAAATGAGGTTCTAATGGCATCTGGGGAGGAAGGGGAGGCTTGGGCATCATTAACCAGAATCTCTGAATCCTTAACCCGGGGTAGGGTACCTCTCGCTTGGGGAAAGAGACCACCTAAGCTGCCTTGGAGCTGTGGATAATGGTGAGGAGTGTGCACTGAGTGAGAAATCTTTGGCCACTGCATGCATATTGTTAAGTTTTCTTTACTATGTGTCTGCTCAGGACCAGGAAATCAGCAAAATACCTTGGAGCCAAAGAGATTAGAGGATGTTATGTGTGTGTATGTCACTGTATGGTTGTGTATGTGTGTGTCAATGTGTGTGTGCCACTGCGTGTCCGCCATCGCTGAGTCTCTCTTCAACGTGTCGCTCCTAATGAGTAGGTGATTAACGATAATGTATCTCATTAGTTAAAACAGGTTTCATAATGACACAGAGTGCTACTGGAACCACCACTCTGCAGCCCTCTTCAAATATGGCTTCTCACAGCTGGCTCCACTCTAGCTGAAGCTTGGTTTACAATTTCCATCGTCTTTTACAAGAAAAAGGGTGAAAGTTAGATTTGATGCCATGTTCTGCCTGTTTATAAACTTGACAAGCTTCTTTTTTTCCTTTATTCTTTTCTTTTTCAAACCAAAATTTGTAAATCAATAGTTTCAAAATGAGATGTCTCATCATTTTTGGCTTTTTTACCTTCCCTTTCCTGCTACAAGAACACATGCTGATCACTGATCAAGATTTTCACCTGGAATGTTTTTATCATTGATTTGTATATCAATAATATACAAATCAGAATTAAACACAGAAATTCCAAGATAAATAAAAAATAACAATATTATTTCTTTGATAACTAAATTTGGATCATCAGGCTTCACACCTCTATGATTCACACATGGCACAGGCTAATAAGGACAATCAGGAAAAGTGTTTTTTCCCATAACATTTCCACCTGTGTACACTCTTTCCTACACTCTCTATGCATCTTTATATCTCGGCCATCAGTGTCTTCCTACTTCTTCTGTTATTCTCCATCCTGGCCTCCTTCACATTTGTCCCGCTCCTGTCCGTGTAAAGGGCAAGGCGCTGCAGTCTTACAGCCTCGATCCAGAGGAATGCTAATAGTTTGCAACCTGACACAGTGTCTCTCCAGTGCTACCCAAACAGGGCTGTCCAACCATCCTGAAACCAACACCATGAATGTTTCCGTCACTCATATTGAGATATCAGTATCTTTATAGTTAGAAATCATCCATATTTTACCAGCCCTTCTCCAGCTGCCCCCATAACTCTTGCTTTGCTGGGTCTCAAGCAACATATCCGTCTTATTTTGGAACCGATATATACACAGTGTTTCAGTCTGAAAGAAGATACACAGAGGCGGCTGACATGATGCCACTGGAGGAGGCACACTAGGTAGAACATCAATCATGATGTACAACACACTCCATTTTTGACAACATTTCAACAGCTTGGGAACTTACTGCTGGTGTTCTCATTGTACCCTGTGCCTTATTATTACACTCTTTCTCTGAAAAGTACTGTGTGCTCCATACTTGAAATGGGCCAAATAAATAAAATTGTTATTACGATAAAATTCTTACTTTGTCATACTTACAAATATGGGTATACTGTATGTTGTGTTAATTGTCATTTTGTTTTTGCAAATCAACACTCTTGCTTCACACTTTATCATCCAAAAAGAAATATTTTATTTCTTATATTTGCATTTATATTAATGTTTCTGAACATCCTTATATAAGCACTGACAGTGGATAGTTTCATTGGAACTACTTGTTACCAAAGACCCAAATGGAAACTGTTCTGTCAGTTATCCAGAGTACTAATAAAGAAGCTGATTATGAAAAGAAATGTTTTAGATGCCAAAGAAATTTAACTTCACTGTATTGGGGTGGTGGCAGAGAGGGATATCCCCAAACCTGGCAAAATAGCCTACAACTGTAATTAACATGGCTAAATACCACCAGAATATATGTTGCTTGTAATTTGGGTGAACTGACCCAGTGGACATGGAGTCTGTGATAGCAGCAGTAGCTACAGGGTGAACATGGGATACATCATTCACATTAGCTACACCTGTGTATTTAGTGCTATTACATGTCAAAATGTCATGTAAAACTATTCTTTCATTAGACATTTTGACTTGTCAAATCAGGAAAAGCACAGGTGTGAGAGAATAACATTAACAATGGCTCCATTCCATTAAGTATCCCAGTAAACCATGTCACTAAGTGAACATACACAATCCCAGAGCCCTGGAACTGGCTCTCCCAAATGGAATGCAGCCATCATTAATGTTATTAATTCCACCTGTGCTTTCCCTGCTTTGACAAGTCAAATGTCTGCTGTGAAAACGGTCTGTTGGTAGTTTGTAGTTAGCTAGGCTAACTAGCAGGTTTCAACAGCATTGGCGCGCATTCATAGTCAATGTTTCGGTACAATGCGGTCTGGAAGGTAACAATAACAGCAGTAACTTTCGGAGAGCATGCCTGGGTTGTTGCCTGTGAATCTGAAAGTCAGCGGATTTTACAACAGCAATACCGGTGAGTAATGTCACCTTTAAATCCAACTTATGTGTAGACCAGCATGGTGTGCATAAATACCTTGGACAGCAGCATTCAGGTAAGTTCACAACGTTAACTTGGTTATGTTGCTAACGTTAACTTAACAGCTAGGTTAGCTAACTAGCTAGCTAGCTGACATCAACCAAGTTAACATTGTGTGGAGATAAATGTGCAAAGCATCTGTGTGGAGAAACAAATCATAATTGTATCTACTGCATTGTTAAGAGTGAGCTAACATTAAAATATTTAATTTAGAAACTGAAAAAGGCTCACTGCTCTGTCTATTTTTTATATTTTTTGTCCATCTGACTGCATATATTGCTGTTGCCAAGCAACACTGAGTAACTTATGTCCATCAGCTGTGTTTTTAGTATTTTGCTTAAGTGAAGTAACGTTAACTTAATGTATTGAGTGAATCTTTCTTTGTGTATTGCTCCCTTTGCTTTTGTTTTTGTATTTGGTTTGTATTTGAACATGACTTGCAAGCAGTGTTGGACAGTGTTTCACATTAAGTTGTAAATGAGGGACAGTAGATATAGGTGAACTGCTGTCTGATAGACTACATTGGATGCAAAACATTGTTAGGATCCCTTGCTGAGTGCTATGATGAGTCAAAATGTAACCACCTACTGTATCGGTTATAATCAGATGTTTGCTTTAATTGCTGTACTGCCTCAGAATATGATGAATCATAGTTGTTGTACCGGTGAGATAACTGTGATCGTGGGAAGCTGTATTAAGACCTTCAGTCATCAGTGCAGTCATATATATGTCAATGACAATACCTGTATTTTGTGATTGTATATATACTAAATGAATGATCACCTGGAAAGTTGAAAGCGACAAAGTTGTTTAAATGTTCCTGCTATATGGAAATACTGAAGCAAGTTGGCTGGTTTACCTCAATGTTTTTTTTTTGTTTGTTTGTTTTTAAACCTCTGTTTTAACCATGTGACTGGTGATTATTTATCCACTGTGGGGAGCATTTTCAAAGTGACATGAGATATACCAGTTTAGTGTAGATGGGAGACCAAAATGTGTAGATGATGCATAATTAGAATCTGCATCAGTGTAGACGGGGAGGAAACAGTTGCAGAGTGCTGAGGTCTGTTTGTTTTTTGGTGTGTGTGTGTGTGTGTGTGTGTGTGTGTGTGTGTGTGTGTGTGTGTGTGTGTCCAGTAGGCCGCACTGGATAGCCTGTTTGTGTGTGTGCTGGGGGGGGGGTGTTGACAGTGGGGGAAAACCCTTTTAGCACGTTCATAAAAACGGCATTTAGCATTGTCACAACTGCTTAGGAAAAGCCAAGCCTCCATTAAACAAGGGCAATGATGCACTACAAAGTCACAACCCCTCAGCACAGCGGCCCGCCATCCTGCCAGCAGACCCCTCTGCATAACTTACTGCCTGTGTTGTATACAGTTCCTGGTACACAGCAGCATGAGAGAGTTTTTCTGAGTGATTTCCAGTGTGAAGTTATGGTGTTGATTAGCGCAGTGACAGGTGCCATGATTAAAATGGCCGATAGTAATAGTGCAGCATTCATGCATTGACAACTTTGCTCTGCATGGCTTTGTGAGGGGTGATGTATGACACCATTAGGGTAACCTCAGGGCCCTGGAGGACACTTATCTCCCTCGTCACGTCCTTCACACTTCCCATTCTGCCTCCAACAAAAGGACGCCTGCTCTCCAGTCTGCATGCTTATGAATTGTATCTGTGTGTGTGTGTGTGTGTGTGTGTGTGTGTGTGTGAGATATGTCTGTGTATATGTTCACTGTCCATCTCTGGTAGTGAACATGAATACTGGTTTATGTGTAACATGTGTCATTATGTCTGTGTATATGTTTCGGTTCGTACATCTGTGTCAGGTTTCGGCTTTTTGTGTATTGCAATGGATGTGATTATACTGTCCTGCAACCTCATTCTTATGCTCAGTATATAAGTATTTTGTACAGTACAAAATACATATATAGCTTGCTAACACTGAGCATAAGATTTTGCGCAATCCGTAGTTTAGTTTGCTAAGCATTTAATTGTAACTAATTTTTAAAATCTCCCTTTTCTACATCCACATGTTCTACAACAACATAGTATTCGATCTTAATCCAGTTCACAAAAGCTTAGACATTTTTTACATGTTCTGTCTATATAGTTCATAGTAAGTAGTAGCTGTAGTTATCAGAAAGGACTGTGCACTGAAGGTGATGTGCTTCATGTTTCTAGCATGGCAGGTGATCTATAGGAAGTCAACTGCATAAATTCCATAGAAATGAGGACACATTGCAGAGGTAAAAAGAAAAAAAAAATTGAATCTGGTCTTTTCATTTTAGGAGCAAGTCTTTGTGTGCTTTGGGTGGGTGCAGTGAGTCTGTAGAGTATATTTGATGCAGACAGAAAGCTCTGTACAGTTTCTACATGCTTATAAACATGCGTCTCTGCATACTATTCTCAAACAAAAGATGTAAGTAAGTCTGCGTTTAGGGAGACAACAGCAAAAAGTGGAAACTGGCTCAGCTTTTGCCGCAGTGCAACGCTGCTGTTGTGTTGGCCAATCAAATACGTCCAAGGGCACATTCCTGGTTGATTACTTTGTAATGTGAATGCCATATTTCTGTTTCCTTCATGATTGTTGTGACATAGGATAAAATGATTGCTGCTATGATAACTATGACAACTTCTTGAGTTGTAAAATCCTGTCTCATAGTGTTATAAACAACTGCAGTGTTTCATTATCTTACCAGAAACAACATGTCTGTGTGTGTGTTTTTGGTTTGGTAAGGGACAACAGACTGGTTTCTGTTTAAAGAGCCCAGGTTGAGTCCTATGATGATGGGTCAAAATTGAGCACTCTATTAGTTGGAATCATTGTCAAAATGCATCATGTGTATTTTGTGCTTGTGGTGACGTACACAGCGCAAGATAACTGTAAACACCTCTTCATGCCCATGGGGCTTGTCCGTCGCGCTGCGCTGGGCAAATGTTTGTGAGAACACCTCCGTAAACATGCACATCCGTGGGGGGGGTCAGCCTAGGGATGGCTGACACCTAACGCACCCCCCCCACCACTGATACTGCAGTCATGTCAACGGAAGTGTAAGGCAATACCCAGTTTTCCTAACAAGTTGAACCCAGCCGGAGGCATCCTGGCATCCCGAGACTCCAAACACATGTCCCCTCCCCACTTCAAAAATACACACACCCTTATTTTTGGCGGCATGCAACCCCTTAATTATTTCAGTGGGCTGAATTTGAGACGATTGGGTTCTTAAGGTTTTGCGGAGGGCATGGAGTCAAGATACTGAGGAACAGCAAGAAAGAAACACCGAAGGCGACAGGATATTTAAGGGAGGGCGGGGGGTCAAGTTTTAGAGGATAGACACGTACACTCACTCACACAAGAACACACATATGTACAAACTGCTGTCCCTGTCTCTCTTGAGCCCTTCTCTCTGCTGTCCTCAAGCATCTACCCCAATACTGCTTATGAGAAAAACAGACACAAGTGCTAAGCTCTCTCTTTTGCTGGGATTGATAACATTTGTAATTGAGGTGCTTACTATGGAGTGCCAGCTTCTTCAGTCATGGACGGTGGTTTCCAGGTTGTCTCAGCGCAGAGACGGGAGGCGAGGGGGCGATGGGGGGGAATTTGAATGTGTTAAGAGTGTGTGGTGTCCACACAGCCGTTAACAAACAAACTCGGGTGGGGAAAGCTGAGATCAAATTCAGTGCCCTCTAAAGGCCAGTTCAGTGATTTATGCCAGCACATTTAATTTGTGAAAATCAAAACATGGCAGAGGAAAAAAAAACATTTGATGAAGGCTGATTACAACAATAACTACACACATCAGGTCACAGTTATGTCCATTTTATCACATTATTATTCTACTGTCAGATGTTTTGACATTAGTGTGAACATTTTCTAAGTTATGAGACATTAATACAATGTGACACGGATTATACCTACTTTTAATACATATCTTTTTTCATGATGACCTTTTGTTTTCAGATGCTGTTTTCTCTTAATATTACATGCCCTTTTCCTCAATGCTGCAGTCACAGGTTCTTGTCTGTCGTTTTGATTGATCTTTAGCAACATTTAACAAAAACATCATTATGAAAAAAGCCATGATTCATCATGCCTAACAATGATTGTACAATATCAAGAAACAGTGTGAGATGAAGAGCAAAATAACCTAGCTTGTAAAATATATCTTGTAAAATATAACTAAATCTTTAAGATTTTATTATATATAAATAGTTATAACCAATGATAGGACCAGAATGATCTGCATTTAATTTGTTGTTATTATTTGATTACAAACACCTGTTGTTTGCCTGTGAAGATGGTTGTGTGGTGAGTGATGTAATGGAACAGCATGAATATAATTAGAGTAATGATGCATTGACATGTAGTTTCGTGCCAAAATGTGTGCAATGAAGGCAGACCATGTTCAGCATTTCAGTCCTGTATTACAAATTTCTATTACGAAATTTTGTCCAAATTTAGCCACAGTTAGTTTGTCAGGTGTGAAGATTTTTTAAATGTCTCTATAATTAATTTAGTCATTTAAGTTAACTAAACGCAGCTTTTTCTTTAAAGAAGGTTTTTAAATCATTGTCTTTATGGGGACATTTGCTGACATGCAACAATCCCCATTGACCTGTTTAAAGCCCATATAACATCAGTACATGTAATAGCATACTGACAAGACATCTGATAGGGTTTTCTTTTATTAAATGATCATGTTTATCAAAGAAAATAGGCAGTATGTCTCAACAAGTCCGTCTCTAAGTCCTAGTCTAATAAACATCGTGCAGAACTTATCAGTGCCAGAAGTGCAGATCAATAGAGACTGAATGAGATTAATAGCTTTCACCTTAAAACACACATATTCCAATAAGCCCAGTTTTCAGACAGACACTTGACATTTTGAGAGCAACTGTTGGGTGCATCAGTGGTTAAATATAAACATCCAAACTGAATCACTGATTATTTGAGACAATTTTTAGAGTGGAGAAAGATATCCAGATGGGGGAAAAAAAGGAGAAAGAACAGAAATGATATCCAGCTGCTTTCATTTTTGGAAAGGCCAAGTTTCCTTCTCCCTACATTTGTGCTTTGTGTATTATTATTATTATTAAAGTTTAAAAGTTAGTTGTACAAATGACCTACAGAGATCGTGGCTCCCAAATGGCAAGTCTAAAAGGAACAACTCCGATAAATCATGGAGCGAAACTTGAGTCCGGGGCTGTTGTCGGAGATTTATCGGCAGCTGTATTTTTCTAGTGTCAACTGATGTTCCATAAGACTTAGCCAGCGTCTTACGTTGCTTCCACCCATGCTCGCTCCCCACCAACACATACCCAAACACACATACTCGCACTGCTCTGCACCCACCACACAGACAGACACATACACACACACACACACACACACACACACACACACACTACACTTCTCCACTCTATCATCAGCCATCCAGCATTTAAATTTGAGAGCTATTCCTGTGAGACTGTTAAACACGACAGATTGAGATGAGTGGCAAACCTCTAGTGCTAGCATTAGCCCACTTATCTTATTAGTGGCAGCCCTAACACATTTGATACCCCCCTGGCTACTGCTGCCGTTGGCCTCAGGGAACTCGCAATGGCTTCAAACACCAGATCTGGCGTCCTGGTGGCTCAGCATGCTGAGACGCATACCACAACGATGTCGGTTTGAATTCAGTCCATGGCAGTTGCTGCAGGTCTTACTGTCACTCTATCTTTCCAATGACCAGTCAACGTAAACTATTTGACGAACAACAAGTTCCCAAATAGTTTTGATAGATTAGAGAGAATAAAACATATAAGTACTTTAAATACTACATATGATTCCCATCATCATAATTATTTCATATCACTTTTGATTTGATGTGACCTGAATATAGAATTTAACAGGATACTTTGTTTTGAATCTCAATCATACTTGAAATGCTGCAGTTTTTATTTTTTTTTATGTAACAAAATAGCAGACCAAAAGTTAAGCTGTCTCTCAGGGACTAACTTGATTATTTCTTATCTGGAAAATGATAATTACCATGTGGAACACTAAGTCCTTAACTCTTTACAATTGCTTTATTCCAGTTCACTAACTTGTGCAATGCCCAAATACATATTAGTATTGCACTAGCGCTTAATCAATACAGAGCTTACACAATGTTTTGCACTACAAAAAGCAAATTATCCATGGAGCACCACAGTGAAGGACTTGCACGGTATTCATGTTACAGTAATTCTGAATAAGATAATGGACAGATTAATACACAGGGATAATCCTACAGTATGTTTCTGTGATGTCATGTCATTAAGAAAACACAGGACTGCAGAATCAGCTTCAACCTTTCACTTGTATCTTTTTCACAGCGAAGCCTCCTGCTACATGAATGGGAGCTAAAAAGGTCTTAAACTCACTGACAGTCAGCGTTTCTTAAACTATGGCCGGTGACCCCAGGATGGATCTATTTCTGGTTGGAACACACATAACAAGACTACAAGTTGTTTTTACGAGTGTGGGTTGCATTGTTAGAGCTCATTTCTTCGAGTTGGGTGGTAAAATATTTACAACTTTATTTAACCAAGAAAGGGCCTAAGTGAGAGTGAAACCCTTTTTCCTGGCCAAGATGGCAGCAGTGAGAAATAGCATATTAAATATATGTTACAGATGTACCTTAGATACAATTTTTAAGGCTGCAACTAACGATTATTTTCATCGTAGATTAATCTTTTCTTGATTAATTGTTAGTCTATAAAATGTGTAAAAATATTGAAAAAAGCCCCTTGTAATTTCCGAAAGTCTTTAACTTTTGACCAACAGTCAAAACCCCAAAGATATTTCATTGACTATCATATAAGACAAAGAACAGCAACAAATCCTCACATTTGAGAAGGTTGAACCAGCAAAGGTTTGGCGTTTCTGCTTGAAAAATAACTGAACCGATTAATCAAATGTTTCTACTAATTGTTGCAACTCTAAACATTTTATTTATTTATTTTTATTTAAGCTTTATTTAATCAGAAGAGTTTGAAGAGAAAGGATCAACAAAACGGGTATGAACACAAGTATATTGTAAAACTGATAAAATAACATCAGTCAAAAATGAAAGAGAAAAAGAACCTGCTGTCTTGGTTTTTGAAGAAGATGGTAACAAAAAGAGACACATGCTTAAATAGTGAATAGCATGAGCATTGTTCTTTACAAATGTTAGATAAAATGCTTTCAAAATATGTTGCATATTTTTGTACACTGCAAAATATGTAGAACTTAAATGTAGAACTTAACAAAATTACCATGCAGAAAATGTATTTAGGTGCTAGCTTCAAATACTCTCCACTGCACTTCAGTAACACTATTAGGAATGACTTTTTCAAATGGTGTGTGTGTCTCTTTTTGAAATGACCCACTTCACTGGATTGGTGTGAGTTCTGTAGTGGTAATGATATGGTGTAAAGGAGTCTGTGTGTTACTGTAAGTAGCAACACATAAGTCTAACCTTTAGCTGCCCACTGAAAACTGAGCTGAGGAGAGCTGCTTTGATGATTTGAACCCTGTGCTTATGCATCAAGAATACACACAAACACACACAGCTGCAGCCCAGGCAGAGCCACACACAAAGCCAGGCAAATACTTAGTTTGCAATCTGGTGTAAAGTATACTGCACCTTGATTGCTGTTGTCCGTGCTAAGCCTCATGGGTAACAGGAAACAGTGATCTTTCTCAGATCCCTTCCTGTTGGTACTTTGGGACAGGTGAAGGATAGTCAACAGTCTTCTTCAGCTTTCTTCTGTTCAGTTTTTCTAACTCTCTCTCACTCACTCACTCACTCTCACTCACACACACACACACACACACACACACACACACACAGTTACACAATCCTCCCCATCAGCACCCCTGGTGTAGAAATCGCTTACCAAGACTCTTTGCTATTCTTAAAGGAGGCGTGTGAACATGTTGGGTGGGCAGAGAGGCACTTCACTGCTCACCTGCCTTTCTTTAGCATATTCTTCACTCTTTGTTTCTCACACTTTCTTCTCCCCCCCTCACTCTCTCTCTCAACTACACACACACACACACACACACACACTTGTCACCATAAAACAGGTTGTGTTGTCAAGTTGCCTGTCACCATGCTTGTTCCTCTGTGCCATATATGAGCTCTCTCAGCTGTTCCTCACAGTTGAACCACAATTAACCCCACACACACGCGCACACACACACACACACACACACACACACACACACACACAGACAGACACAGTTTGCACTTTCTGTCTCGCTCTTTCTCACTGCTGCCCTTTCACTATCAGCTCACAGACTGCAACCCAATCTGTGCAGCAGGAGAGTCATTCACTCTCCCTGTCAGTGTGTAAGTGTCACTAAGTGAGTTTACAGCATTTCTTCTGTGTGTGTTGCAATGCATGCATGTAACTGCACACTCTCAGTCCTTATATTTCAGCTTTTTACTCTTGTAGTGAACAGTGATTAACAATATGAATATATTTTTATTAGTTTCTATATCAGATAGCGCAATCCCCAGTTTAAATGCCAAACTCATAAACCAAGAATAAACTGAAGGAGAGGTCTGTCACCATAAATCAATAGATGTGGTTTGAGACTGAAGGTGGTGGGTATCCAAGTAATTTGACATCTAAATGACAAAAACAGTAAATATTTTCAGGCTTATAGGGAAACAAAACCATAATTTTGTTGG
The DNA here is from genome assembly GCA_008360985.2 of Macquaria ambigua. NCBI lineage: Eukaryota > Metazoa > Chordata > Actinopteri > Centrarchiformes > Percichthyidae > Macquaria > Macquaria ambigua. Next base: position 229,313 of record VMKM01000406.1, on the reverse strand, counting down.
ACATAATTAAAACATCTTTGCGTCTTGATGCCAAACTCAATATAAAAAATAGATTGAAATATTTTAATAAAAAATATCTTAAAGTGAGAAATATAATATCTAAATGGGCCTCTGTCATGAGGTATGGATGTTAACTATATAAAATACTGTAAATATAAAATGATTCATTGAGTTTTGAAATAGAGCACTATTCTCCTAAATTACTCCCCTGGTCTATGCATTGGACATCTCATATCATCATTTTGTATCCTCAGTAATAGCACATTTCATCTTAAAATCTTCTGGTGACCAAAAACAGACCTTGTAAGCATTACACATCTCGGTCAGATCATTCTCACAGAATTCTTTCAAATGTTTTCGTGTCACCATCCAGGAATTCTGGCTGAAAAGTATGCTAGTATATATATATATATAAGTATATATGTATGTAAGTATATAAGGCTAATCCATGTACACTTCAACAATGCATTCAGTGCATTTATCGAACCAAAATGTTCGTGTGGGCATTGTGGGCTCTGAATGGCCCATTTAGGCAACTTTCAAGTTAAATTAAAAATATGAAAATCCATGCATGTGTTTTAAATTAACATTTCACCAGGATATGAACGCTTTTGCCAATCCATGGCACTGTGAGTTGAGTACATTGGCACTTTGTGTATTGACTTGAAGTAAATGATGTTGGTACACAAGTTGCTGGTGCCAGTGAAAGCTTTACGCAGTTAAATGGGCAGTGATGAGCGTATTTGTCAACACATGCAGTCTCCTACCGCTGCCAACAGCAACACTTCATGGCACAGCCAGAGTTCCGTCTAACTAAGCACAATACAGTCGTGGAAAGCATTAAAATCCCCCCAACTCACTCCATCACCATTTCCAAAGTGATCTGATGGAGATATTACCTAAATGGCTGGCAAGCTGTGGGCTGCTAACTAAATGCTAATATGTGTCAGAGCCTGGGTGAGGATTTATGGCTCACCATCTGCTCACCAGCATACAGTACAATGTTAGCTTACAATGTTAGCTTTGATCAAGACCTCCCTGTTCATTCCTCCCAATCACTCATCTGAGTAGGAATTAGCACCAAGTTCTTTCTCCTCTAACCTAATCATGTTCTCCACTGCACGGTGCTCATTTGAATAGTAATTAATTTGCATTCTGGGGTCTGAATATTTGTTTTTTAAAGCATACATGATAGCGCAATTAAAAACAATGTTGTTTTCTGATTCATAACATGATTAGGGGGCTTGCAAATGAATAGTCATTAAAACAGTGAGGCCCTACTTTTATTAAATGAATAAAAACAGCCTCTGTGTTGCTTCTCCCCCCATGAATTCAGCTACTTTTCAGCACTTTCAGTAAACACTGAGATCAACTTATTCAAAATGTATCTGACAGCACACTTTGTCTTTGAAAACATTGTGGAAAATGTCATTTAGGGTGAGCTTGTCTCCGTACTTACTGCTCAAACACTGTGTGACATTTAATAGAAGCCACATAATGAACTAACCATTTGCTAGTGATCTATATGGATCTGTGAGGGAAAATAGTGAACTTTGTGAAGAATTCCATCCAATCCATCTGTCCAAACAAGTTTATTCTAGCATTTGTCTTCCCAGAGAAACCTCCAGGCCCAGAGCGTGCCTAATGCCATTTGATGAAACAGTAAAGATTCTCCATATCTTTTCCACAGTAAAAGGCTAATTGCTGTGCTGTAGTCAGATTTACGTCCTCCCCATTCTCCTTTATGCGTCAGGCATCTGTAAGCCCTCACGCTGCCAGTCTCTGAAGGGGTGTATGTTATGATCCCGTGTCAGCGAAATCAATCCTTATCAATTTTAAAGTTCAGGTTTTTATTTCATGGCTTTCCAGGGAGCGCATCTCAAGCGAAAATGACTATTCCAGCTCTTTTTTTTCTTCTGCCCCCACCTCTGTTCCCATCTGCGTCCATATTGATTGTCTGTGTGTGCGGCTCCCCTGCGATTTTTGCCCCATGGCGGCCCCTGGACTGTTGTCAGCGAGTGCCTGAAGACATAGCTGAGTTAAATAATGCTAACTAGAGCCAGTGATCTGTCTCAATGCAGTTTCCCGGCATTAACAAGCTCTGGCAATTGTCATGTCTCCACAGTGTCTGGGCAGAGACAGACCAACAAAGGTCAGCTGAGATACCACAGACTATCAGCCTTTGCTTTATAAAGGATGGATAAATGGCATTTTAAAAAAATGTATTTATTGCAAATGTATTTTTCAAACAGTTTCCCTTTTTGAAACTGACTTTAAACAGCCATTGTCAACGAAGGTACCACGTACATGCAATGTAGCGTCAGCTCAAATTCTAAATCACAGCCTGGAATCCCAGTGTTAATCCCAGCTCATTGTTTTTCTCATTTTCACTGGGATTGAATACCAAGAAAATGTAAAATTAAGCTACATTTACTTTGCCCATATTGTCTTGACCTGCTTTCAGTACAACAACAGAGAAATAGTTCCTGATAGTGCCAAGTCTAAGCATTTACTGGCAGCCAACAAAGTTTACCCCCTTGGTTTCTTTGACTCTTTTCCTTTTACAACTTGTGTCAGGTAAACATTGAAGTGCTGAAGATTAGGCGGAGGGGCTGTTGTTCACATTGTGTGTGAGTACAAGTGTGTATGTGTGCAAGGGATAGCTGTGAGGCCTCCAAACAGTAAACTAATGGTTCAGCGCTAAATGCCCACTAAGTGGGTGGGACAAGGATGGCCTGACCCTGCTGGCCTTCCCACCAGTCCCCTCTAACAGCTTGGCCTCGGGGTCAGCTCAATTTCCCCACTGCTGAGTGGTCATTACGGAGCACGGCTTTGATAAATGCTCACGGCTGCTGCTGCTCCTGCTGGCTAGAAGCACTGCACATCACCCAGGCGCAGAAATCTCTACTGTGCAGTCAAACAGACACAGAGTAGGGGAAAGAAATGGGGTAAAAGAAAGGACAAGAGAAAAGAAAAGAAAAGGCAGAGGATCAGGAAGATGAGAGGAAGGGAGAGGACCAACAGGAAGGAGATAGGAAGAAGCGCAACCAAACAGCACCCAAAACCCAACGTTAACTTACTTGCCTGCACACGGCCAACGTTGCCTAGCAACCTGATGATCTGAGTCTGCTCACATTTTCACTCAGACATAAAAGGTACAATGAGAAAGATAGAAGAGGCAGCGAGGAGGAAAAACAAATCAGATGAAGATTGTTACAGACCCCAGCGACCGCCCCAATCTCTCTCTCTCTGTGGCTCTCTGTCTTACTTCCACTGAGACAATGTTGATAAAAACCTTTGAATGCAATCATCTCACATTCTCCAAATATAATGAATGCTCCAAGGTGCTAGTTTGACAGTGCAGGGCGCTCAGGCAGATTTGCTCTGCTGATCTTCATGGCCTTTGTCTCACGTTCTCTGTATGGCTTCATCTCCAAACTTTTGCTGCCATGTTGACAACAGCAGTTAATTCAAAACCATGTGCAATTCTATAAAGTGTTGTAAAGTGTCCCAAAAAGAGTAAAATCTTTGTAAGACTATTTTTTAAAGCACTCAGACTGAAGGATCCAGTTTTAAAATGAGTCTGCAGAATCATTAGCATTTTTCCATAGCAGCATATGAAACTCATAGCGTAAACACTAACCAAAATGCTTATCAAAATACGGCGATTTCATAGGAACCTAAAGCATCTTTATACCAAGGCTTTATGTGGCCCAGTGGTTGTCCCCAAATTGTAAGAAAAAAAGAAAGTTGAGAGGCAGAGGAAAGCACTGTGTTGTAAGTAGAAGGGGCCGTGCTCACTCACCCAACCTTAACTGGCTCCACAGGCTCTTAATAGTCTAATTAGACATCAGCCAAAAAGCAGCCTAGTGACAGTATCGACTGTTTCACTGCTGTGCAAGCAGAAAACTACTCCTCTTATTCCTGCGTTATCAATATTCTGACTTTGTATTAGAAATTTGCCCTCAGTATGGTTCTGAAAATGTAATTGACAACTTGCCTACAGGAAAAAAAATCTGAACTTATTCAGAGTAAAGCCAGATGTTGACTATATATGGTATTCTATTAAAGTAGATTATTTTGGAACAAACCCCACTTCTTTCTCTTTTTTTTTTTTCCCCCCTTAGGAACCTTGCCTGAGGGGACTCTACGTTCCAGTCTGACTCAAACTCTACGAAGTTAATTTGTGCCACTCTTAAAGACAGTGCCATGCCCACTGGAAACATAAACCATGGCGATGCAAGGGAGGGTGAGTGTTTATGGTAGAGTTGATTGCACACTCATACAGAAACACACACCAACACAATCAAGAGGATCCCTTGAAGGCCCTATGCTGCACCATGATGACAGTGAAGCAACCTACAAAGACAAACTGAAGATTGCACATAAACAAATGATGGGAGGCAGAAAAAAAGGGGGAAAAAATTCAATCCAAATATCTCCAAAACAAACACCTTATCGCCTTTTTGTCTTCTGCGGTCTGTCCCATGACTTTCTTCAAAGTTCAGTTTCCATCTCTTGTTGACTTTTTTTATTCTTGTGATTATTGGTTAATGATTCATGGCGATTGGATGGTTCTTACCAAAATGCTCGTAGACATGAAGTTTTATGCTTTATAAAGATTTATTACTTAAAATTGTTTGTGCAATTCAATGCTTAGTTGTATCTTTATCCAGTAACTGCTTACCAAAATCCATGCTGGTGGTGGTCTTGAAAATTGCAGCTTATTTTCCCCCTCTGGACAGTTGTTATAGTACTGCACTTCCTGTAAGTAGATGTGTGTAGTGACACTGATGAATAACCTCAGCTACACTCTAGGAATTTGGTCTACGTTATGTGCCTTAAATCTAATCAGTTTCAATAAATTCATTTATTTGTACACTTTTCTATAACTTTTTAATTCTAATTATTTGAGAGAAAAAAAGATATCAAGGTCTCACAAATTGTAGCATTGTACCACCACCATGTACCATTTACACAATGGCTGATACCTAGCTATAGACACATAATACTATGGCAACTGTTACATTAGTGTCCCGTGGTGTGCCATTATCAGTACCATGGTACAGTGTTTGTGCATTGGCCATGATCATGGTTTGTTATTTATACCATTGCCAGTACCATGGCACTATTTATAGCATGGCCACTGTGATGGTTAAACTTAAATAAAATAATAAAAATAACATATTACCATTTATAGAACATGACAGGTGTATGTATGAGTGCAAGTGTGATACATGCATGTGCGGGTGTATGAATGTGTGTCTTAGAGCCTCTAAGAGATTGATGTGGTGCAGCGAGCTAAAGTAGTCTCACACCTCCCCAGCTGCTCTGTCTGAGACGGAGGCCTGCTGGTTCACTTACTATCTGAAACTGAGCAGAGCCATATAAAAGGTTTGGCTATTACAAAATATTAAAGCTATAAGCCTCCCTCATGGCTGTTGGTATATGAAACTATTGGTTCCATAATAGATTTTCTATCAATTGTTGAACATAGAGGTAATGTGCTGCCATTCTTCATCTTGCTGGACATAATAGAACTATTAGCCTGATGACTCTGGAACAATGCCACTGCTGCACTGCACAACTCCTTGGGCATTTACACGTCTTATTTAGCTCCAATTACTGTTTCAAATGGTAGCAGCAGATTTACAGTAGATAAAAAGATTGAAGATCAATTTCTGATTTTTCACTTCCAAGATCTTTATCATGAAAATAAGCATTCTTTTGCTAAATAGTATATGAGGCAAAGGCATTTGTAAACCATAAATGCCACAGTTTTTAGTGGCAGATGAGTTTTTTTTCTTTTTACCATGTTATCACTGAGAAAACATAGCACATAGGGATAATGACTACACATACTAATACTGTAAAAATAAATTGACAACAGTTTTCATACATATCTGTAATTATAAGTCTGCATATATTGTACATCTTTTATCAACACATTTCCAGTGCCTTTTTTAAAAAGGTTTCTCTGAGCATTTGACAGAAATGTGCTTGAAGAACTGATAGCATCTTGTATATAAACTGTTTCTACATCCCTAGCCCTGTTTCCAACATCCGAGGCATATGAGTAAATACAACCCAGATGTTGGATGGTGTTAACACACTTTTTTGTACAGTATTTGCAATTGTGTGTAAATTTACAGACTCACTCAAACACAAATTAACAACTGCACAGACTCTGAAAACAAACACTCTCAGACATGGAAACTAAACCAAAAGTACCTAAGCACTAGATCATCATCTTTGAACTCAGAGAGTTAAAAGACTTTGTGGCCGTGGAGTGGTATGTTTAGTACACATGTGACATCTGTTTGTTTTGTCAGAAATGAACGTGATGCCTTAGAGCATGCAGCCGTTATTTTGACACCTTTTCTTCATGTTCACCAGCCCTGCAAACATGGGTTTTCTCCTCCCTTCCCTGGCTTCTCTCCTGTCCTTCTTAATCCATCACATTCTCAGTATACTCTCTATGACCCTTAAACCCTGGGAGGGAGCTAACATGGCTAACTTAGCTACAGAGCTGGCTAAATTAGCAAGCTATATAGTGTCTCAAACTGCAGTGTTTATTGTCTCATTTGTATGGAGTGTAGGCTACTGGACTGTGTCTTTGAATATTATAAGTGTCAATAATGTAGAATATTGCATAATGGGGTAGCATGCATTGCATTGTCCCTCTTTGAGAAACTCCATGTGGAGTCACTAAAGTCAGTTGGTGCTTAGATTCTACACATAGGGTTTTAAATGTACACTATATGGCCAAAGTAAGTAGACACCTGAACATTTTAGCCATATGTGATTGCTCAACATTTCATTCCCAAACCACGGGCAATGATAATACCAGACTCAACTCTTATGAGAAGGCTTTCCACAAGATTTAGGAACCTGGCTGCAGGGATTTGTTCCCATTCAGCCACAAGAGCATTAGTGAGGTCGGCACTGACGTTGGGTGATAAGACCTGGCTTGCAGTCGGGATTCTCATTCATCCCAGAGGTGCTGGATGGGGTTGAGGACATGGTTCTGTGCAGTTCAATCATGTTATTCCACATCAGTCGTCTTTATGGATCTCAGTTTGCTTTGGGCTCAGGCATTGTCATGTTGAAAGAGGAAGGGGCATTCCCCAAACTACTGGACAGTTGGACACTTAAAATATCATCGTATGCTGTAGCATTAAGACTTTTCTAAATTGGAACTAAGACCAAAAATAAAACATGTGGACATGGGAGTTTATGGTGTATGTGTGTAATGGAGAGACGCTTCACTGATGGCAACTCAGATGACTGATGACTCTGCACTTCCAGACTTCCAGGTGTGTGTATAAAATATTTGCACAAAGCTAGGTGCCAAATATGTCTAAAACAATGTGCGAATGGCTAAGTAAATCATACCTTGAGTAAAAACAAAACCCAAACCAAAACATTAATTAATTATATCTTGGTTGCAACTGTTACCATGCATGCATTTATAATGTTACTATGGTCTCTGAAAAAATATTGCATGGCCAAAATATTGTTTACCTATGTGTTTTAGTCTGTGGGAATGGTGACTAGAAGCTATTGAGTTCATAGGCCATTGTGGATAGTCTTCACCCTTCAGCTCTCTGTTTCTATTTGTTGCATTATTTTGATAGATACAAACTATGTCACAGTGGATACATTCCAAGACTTTGGTTACCTCTAGTCAGGGAAAAAAATCTATTTATTTTAGTAACGTAAGCTGTAACAGTATAGGATTATGCTGGCTTGCCAGTGTATTGTCTGGAAAGTAAACTATGACAGCTGAACTAGCACAAAATACATTTTTCTTGTATCATACAGCTTGTACACATCTGCCTGTCAGAGAATGTCGGTATATCTGCCAGGGTGTCTGTTTGTCAGCAGGGATAAGTGTGTTTGCATGTGTAGTTACTGTGTCTGAAATGAGAGAAATGGAGAGCGGGAGGGAGGGGGAGGAGGCGGGGCTGCAAAGGTAACAGATTGGCTGTGAAATATTGTGGAGTCTGCCAGTTGCACCATGATGTATTGGGAATCACTCGCTCGCTAATTACCTTAAATTAACAGTAGAGTTGGGTGTGACAGTTCACGTAACTGTTTTTTTCTGCTGCTACAGATGAATGGGCTGGGGGAGTTGATGCCAGGATGCTGTTGACAATCGAATTCTCCTTCAAACTCCTTCCAATCAATTTCTCTCTCTCTCTCTCTCTCTCTCTATATATGAACAGGGAAGAGATCTAGACGGGCCAGTGAACATGTGACGAGGTTCAGAGACTTCTGTGCCACTGATTCAGCTAAGAGATTAGTAGTTTGATGATATCTTTGTTTACAAATTACCACATTCATTGCTTTCATAAAGTGTGGATTGAAGAGGGCTCTGTAATCATGTGTGATCCACCATCCAGTAACATTTTGGCAACACAAATAGGCTGGACAAGCCCAGCTCTCACTGTTGCTGTGGACACGTGCCTCGTGTTGTACAGCTTCAGCATGTGTGCACTTTTGTGGAGTTTACTGCTACATACGCATTCATGAATGTACATTTATGTTGCTGTGTGAATGTCCATTTAGATCGCTGTGTATGAGAGTGAGCCAGAAGTCAGCATATATGTTCGTAAACACACACATAATAACACACACTCACACAGTACATTATCTCCAGCCCCATCTAAAGAGAGCTCAGGGAGGATTTGTGGGTCTGTGGAAAGGACCAAGAAAAATGTTTTCTGATAAATTATTCACAATCCCACAATCCCTTTTGGGCAGAGTGTTGCATCGCGCTGCATGACGCATTACACCTTCGCTGTCTCTGTCTCTCTCTCTCTCCCCCGTCTCTCCCTCCTCTTTCGTTTCCTCCATCACTCATTCACTCTTTCAATGTGCCCTTTTCCTCTCCGTGACTCTGTTCTTTTCCTCTCTCTCTCACTTTTTTGTATTCTGCGACACCGGGCCTCACGCCCCCAGAGAAGGGCCCAGTTCTCGGGCAAGCTGTCGCTGATAATGGTAGCAATTAATAACATGTCATAATCCTGCAGAGAGAGAAAGTGTGTGTGTGTGTGTGTGTGTGTGTGTAAGTAGCCAACATTGGTTGGGACTGTTTTTCAGAGTGAACATACACTTACGTTTTGTGACTGGATGTGCAAGAGGTTGGAAGACGTATGTCTTTGTGTATGCGTATACATTATGTATTGACATGTCCTATGTGTGCTTATGTGTTTTTATATTTATGGTATGTATGTGCGTGTATGTGAATCCATGTTGTGTTACACAGTGAGAGAGGAAAAGAGAGAGATGGGTTTAGCAGCTGCAGGTCTTTAGTACATCTTATGCTTAGTGGACACAGGTGTTGTACACATCAGAGGTCACAGCTTCATACACTCACATACACACATAAATACACACAAGCACACACGCATATACACACAGGGATTCAGAGTGTCGGTCCACTGCCAAGCCACAGGCCAAGTCACACTATACTGGTACATAGCTGAACATAGAGTTAGACTGAACAGAAGGAGCACTTCCTTCTTTAACTTGACTCAAAGAATTTAGAATTTACTGATCATGCATCACATTAAAACAGCTTTGTGAACATTATAGGAGGAGCGTTATTTAATGTGTCATCAATGCCAGAACCTAAAAACACAAGAATATTAAGCCAAAGGATGCATACTACGATAACATGCAATATTTTGCCGGCAGTGGAAATACCAGATTACAGCCCCCTTATGACAAGTTTAGAAAATGCTTACTTTTCATCTAGAAGGCAATTACAAAAGAAAGATTGAACCTTTAAAGATTAAGAAAATATTGACAAAAAAATAATGATGAGCTTCATTATTCAACAAGCATATTTGTGTTGCTTTATGTCAGTCAGTGTCCTCAAGCTGAGGACTGAGTACTGATTCAAAGATCTTAATCAATGGTGCAGTGGAGCTGGGAATCAATGCTTTTACCAGTAGTGTGGATTTTTAACTGGGCCAAAGTTATAGTAAAATATAGTGGGTATAATACATTTTTTTGACAAAAACAAAAAAAACAGCAGCAAAACATTGAGAGTTTCCTCTCTATGTTTTCTTGTTCTATGTATGTGCAGCCATCAGGTCCCTTTCGCCAGGTGCACAGGCGTGTATAGACACTGCATGCCTGTTGTGCCTCCCCTCGCCTCAGTGCAAACTGCAGCAGACAGGTGTGACTCTGAATACCTTTCTTTAGGCTATACACACTCAAATATACAGATAGACACTTCTGTAGTCCTATACACCTAAAATATAAAATATATACACCTATAAATGTAATTGTGCATGTATATTAGGGGTAGGCGATATGGCCAAAATCTTCTATCAGAGTATATGTAATTTTATATCACGGTAATGGTATATATCACAATACAGTAATTGTTAGAAATGGTAAGAAATTGTTTAAAATAACCATATCGTACTCCATGCTCTGTATTTAAAATTTCACTTTCCTCCATGTTTTCTTGTCACTCTCTTTTTCTGTGGCAGTTGGTAAACATTACCGCCACCAACTGTCATTCTCGCGTCACGTGAGAAAAGCAGTCCTGCTGCCCAAATCACGTTACCTTGCAAGGCAGCTGGATTTGCGAGATCACGTGAAAATCATGATCTCGTGAATCCAGCCCTGATTTCCTAGCCTGCCCTGAATATACAGCAGAGACACTAAGAGATAGCTCCCGTGGTAGAAGCAGTATTGCCAAATCTCTACCTGTGGACACATATCTACTGTTGCACGGTATATACCGTCATATCTATATAAACACTGAGACACATGCTATACAGGTACCTCCACCTTTTCCATATTATACACATAATTCTTGGCATGCATTTTCTTTGCATAGACTATTTCTGCCTTTTCTACTTTTGTTTTCTTTTTGTATCTCTCAAACAGCATTACACATCCTCACTCATATACCATAAATATATAAACACATAAAACAGTTTTGTGGCTTTGATGACCCTCTGTTACTGAGGTGCCTTTTCAATCCAGGCATGTCTGTGTTCTCTGGTGTTGTAGTGTGATAAAATAACAGGTCTGAGGGAGGACAAACTTGAGTGGTGTGGCAGGATCAGAGAGCAGGGTGTAACATTCCTTCCTCAGCCTCCACTTGTCTGTCTCACAACAGCTCAGACGGCACAGATACATATATTAATTTCCCAATATTCAGGATCAAGACTGATCACACGTTAAGACTGATCACAGCTTTTGATAGCTGCCACAAAATTATTCTGTCCTGAGAGGAAATGATTTACAAACGTTTTTGCTGTCCAGCATTAGAGATGATTGAAAGACATTAGCTTTGTTCTACTCTGCTTATTATTAATGTGACATTTGACAGAACAAAACAATAACTTGGCAAAAGGTGCTGCTTCAATTTCCTACAGCCTCCTGAGAAGACCCAGAAGTGAATGTATTGATTGAAATATTGATAGTACTTGGGATTTCATTTACTTGTCATGACAGAAATTACTTTATTATCTGTATTTACACAGAACAAAAATAAGTACATATGCAATTATTTTGCATTAGCAAATGCATTTGAAGGAAACTAATTGACTTTCATATTATACTTTTCTGCATCTTGTATTGATTGTTCTTCAGTATTTGTGTATGGCATGGTTAATGTTTTCTTCAACTAGCCTATAGGCACTTGGTCAAGGTTAGAGAAAGATCATGGTCCTGCAACCAAAGTATGGTTAATGTTGGGGAAATGTTGTAATGAAAGTGAAATTGTCAAATTTTGTGAAATTTTTAGAAATTTTTATGTGTAACAATTCTGGCTCCTTTTGATGATGCAGTCCATTTCAGGTTAATTCTCAAAACAGCTTTTACCTTTCAGTCTTCACTTACCTTCCATCTTCTCTATTCTCTGTCTTAACCCCTCTTACCCGTCTTGTGGGTGAGGCAGATACTAATGGAAGGAACTCCCCCCCTCTTTGTTCGAATGAAGTTCATCCTGGTGCACCGCTGAAGTGTTGATTTAGTTACCTACCTATGCCACTACTGCAAAGCTTCCTGCAAGCCCTGGCTGCCCCTGCCCTAAACAGGCAAAGTTTACAAACCTCTGGCAATTTGTACACTCCTGTTAGTGGCCATGGAAGGTGCATTAGTAACTGTCAATGCGCCCTGCCCGATGCACTGCTCTCATTTGACCCAATTCATTCTAGTGGGTGTGTCCCAGTGGCAGTGATATATACCCCCTGTGATTTTACTGATGTATAATCACTCAGCGCTCTCACAACCCACAGTTATCTTTACCTCAATAGGCTGAGGAAACAATGAGAGCTCCATACATAAGCTTTCCAAGAGGTTGGGGCAAGAGGGGGGTTGTTGGGATGTGTGGGCGTGTACGGTAGGGGATACTGTACTGTGGATAGGAACAACTTGGGCGCCTAGTCTTACAGCAGTCAAGTTGGTTGAGATCGAACGTGATGGAGCTTCCTTTGACTGGTTGGATATCAGCTGTCCAGTGGCTATTATTGCTGATGATGATGCCACTGTTGATGACTATGAAGTCTGATTCTTATATCTTGCTGAATTCGAGGTGTGACAACTGGATCTAAACAGGCTTAAATGATATTGGTACAACAGGGCTATCATCACTGTGCCCTGAGGATCGAAGAGAAGAAGAGAAATTCCTTTCAGTCAGACAGGAGTGAGGTGGTTTTTTTTTTACAATTTCTGTGGTCTTTATGAAGCAGCATCAAAATATTGTAAACACATCCCATAGTCGTCTTGGTTTTGTGCCATTCACCATAGATTAGTACTGAAGGACTGTGCACAATCATCTGCACTTGTTGCAACATCACTGTTTCAAGTGATCAATGAGAAAAATAGAAATCCTCAGTACAGTAAGCAAACACAGGCACAATCTAAAATAATAAAAAACAATTTAAGGGTTTGGTGAACTTCAAAAATAAACTCTAGACCCATTTGATTTTTTCTTTACATTTATTTCAGCAGACATTTTACAAAGGACACAATAAGGCACACAACGATTTTTTTGTGTGTGCAGCAAAACCTTTTCTGATTTTTTTTTTTTTTTTTTTTTTTTTTTTAATTACTGTTCCAGGTATTCTAACCTAGTGTTAGTAATTAAATGGTCACATTATCCTTTTTAATATATTTTTTTCATTTATCCATCCATTTTCCTGCTGCTTAACTGAGTCTGGGTAACGGTAACTTAACAAAGCAACCTGTACATTCTTCTTCCCAGGCTTATCCTCCAACTCGTCTTGGGGGATCCTGAGGCATTGCCAGGCCAAGTAGCATTTGTAATCCAGCAGGTTCTGGGTGGTTTGGGCATCCTGATCACATGCCTTAACTGGCTCCTTTTTGAACAAGGAAGAGCAGTGGGTCTATTCGATTGCTTTTTGGATGTTCAAGCTCCTAACCCAAGCAAAAGTTTATGCTGACAGAATTTCATTGAAGAATTTCATTACACTCTTTCTAGTCTATACTAAGGAAAACTTGTTGAGCTTGTGTGCAGTGTAGGTATATGCTTTAGATTTATCCACTATAATGCTATTGACACATCTAGTGTTTGGTAGATTTGCTGTTTCATGCTTTTTTTTCAATCTTTTCCCAAACTTGAGACTGTAGTGTCTTAAAGGCAGGTGAGGCAAGGTTGATACAATCCCCCACTTAGACTGTTGGATCCTGGATCCTGAATGTTGCTGACTTTGGTCTTGGTTTGAAGATGTTTGATGGTATGTGTATTCCTATCAAGGCGGAACTGTTGCTGTTCACCATCCTTAGCCTTGAAAGACTTGAAGTGTGCCAGTAAGACACTGGAGATCAAAAGGGCTGTAGTGCGACCTTGCTTCACCACGTCACAGAGAACAAGAAGAAATGTTGTTTGCATTAATGTAACTGTTTCTAGAAACTGAAACTTGGAAGAAAAATACAACTGGAGCTCAGAGCATTTCTATTACTGATTGTGATGACTTTGCTGTATTTTCGGTCTTGATAGCTGAATTTATTTTTCCAAGTTTTGTAGATCCATATGTTGATAGGCCTCATCTGTATTTTTTTGTATCTCAGTGGCGATTTCATAATTGCCGCTTGGTTTTAAGACTTGGTCAGACAAAGCTAGAAACACCTCCAATGTCTCAATGTCTCCTTTGAACTCATTTTATCATAGCTGGTAAACCAAGGAAGGTGCATGTCTGTGGAGCAAAGCTGGTTTAGGTTGGCTGGATGGGAATGAGATGGAAGAGGCTGTCTGAACCAGAGCTGTCCCAGTGATTGTCCCTGGATGGAATTACTCTTCACCATAGATGTGGGAGCGCT
>VMKM01000406.1:0-210000 GCA_008360985.2 Macquaria ambigua | reverse complement strand
ATGGAGCGTGATTGAAATTTGCTTTATTGCCTTGTATGCAATTCCCATTTTGTGGCCAATCCAGTTTATTTATTGTTTCGCTGAGCTGAGGTACGCCTGCGTCAAGCTGTTGGGGAGATTACCTCTGTGAAAGTAGAAGAAAGAGAGAGAAAAGGTAGAGAGGAGGGATGAGAGTGGCAGACAATCTTCAGGGACTATTACCCTAATACTCTCCTCTCTCTTTCACTCTGTTTTTGTTCTTTCACTTGCTTTGTCCTTCTTCCCTCAACATTCATGCTTTAGTCCAGCTCCATTCAACCCCTAACAGAGTATGCAGCCTTGAGTTTGTAGTATGGTAGACTAGATTCATGGATGATTCCCACCATCATCTGGCATCCACAGCTGCTTGTAGGCTTTACGACGGCCTTTTCTTTTAGCTGACTGAGTCCCAACAATCATCTGAACGCAGAAGAACAGCTAGTCATCTGTAGCCTCTTGTTTGGGGGACAAAAAGGTGCACAATTACTGTATGTATGCCCAATTCAACTAAAAGTTCTCTCTTCCCCCTACATCACTGAGCTCCATCAGGACTGCATGTCCTACCAGTCTGTACTTTCATTGAGAAACGCAGGGTTAACAGACTGCAACAGTGATCTGTGGCTGTGATGAATTATATATATATTTTTTTTGGTTATGATTTGGTTGGTTTTGATCATGGCAAAAGAGAAAATCAGTTATAGAAAACAATCCACATTTCTTTGAGGATTATAATGTAAACAGGATTATGTAGAATGGACAGTTTCTGGCTTTAACACACTATTTATTCTTCACAGCTTGCTAATTGAATGCAACGTTAATAATCACGTATTCAAAACTAAACCAAAACATGCTGGTGGCAGACTGATGAAAAGTGGTGTATTCATATTGACATGATTTAATAAGAACATTTTAAAAAAGATGGTTTAGATTCTAGTGGAAAATCCAAGTAGTATAAAACCTAGATGGACAAGAATAAACAGATGCATTACAGCCTTCAGCACATTACCTAACACCACAGGGAAAAAGGACAAAGACTGTGACATTTCCCACTCGTCCTGCCACACTTACCTTGGGCTTATTAGCCTATAAAATCATCATATTTGGTCCCTCTGTATTTGTTTGATTACATTTTCCTCCATGCCACTGAGAATATGTGAGATGTTATGTTACACCCTATTGATTACCGGTGTTAATTAAAATTTTAATTAAAGTTTTTTATGGTCTGCGTTTCACTTGTGATAATAGTACAGAGAGAGGAGACCCTCGCCTTCATAAATCTTCTCTTTATTTGCGGCTGCTGGCCATCAACAAATACAACTGTGTACATAAAATTTTACTAACATTGATTTTGAAAATATTAATATTACTTTACACATTGGAGATGCATTGTTCAATTTAGAACTGCAAAGCATAAAATCCTGGTGCTATAACTCAGTTAATGAACAGGAAAAGTCCATTACAAACCTATCAGTAGACGCATCATCTGATCCACATAAGCGCCTGTGATAGAAGCAGAATCATTTACTTTAAGCTGCACAGAAGACTCCTTTAATAACAGCAGGCGATGTATTGTGAAACCAATATGAGCTCTGATGAATGGATGGTTTTTCCTGTCTTATGAATACAGAGGACATAATAAAAACTATCCAAACTTCATTTCTGCCTCGCGTATCTATCATGTAGATCACCGTGTATCATTTCATGGGTATCATTTAGCATGAAAAACACCCAGAGTCAGTTGATGTAAGCTAATGTGAAGGTTTAAGTGCAGCAGGAAAATCGATGTGCCTCTCTTTCTTTAAATACTCCTCCTCAATGCCTTTTGTACTCTAATTGAGCTAATTCTGTCTCAGTGTAATTGGTTGATATAATAAATGAACAAACATTTACCACATCCAATTTGTTGGATAAACTGTTTCTTCAGATTCTGATGCAGCCATGTTTCCTTCTACTTTTTTAATAGCTATCACAAGACCAAAAACGTGTCTGGGGTCTAATTGTGTTGTGTTGAATGTACTTGGAAAAATAGCATGGAAGTATGTTTACTATAATGTTAGTAACACAGATACTTTTATTCCAAGAAGCCCACTGAGAAGGAAATTGCCACAAAGCAGGAAATTAAATGACGAGAGAAGAAAAGAGTGAAGAGCAAAAGAAACGTGATGACAGAGACACATAATTGAGTGTGTAGTAAAAGCAAGGGAGAGATAGACAAGGCTCTGTACTGGCTCATCTGTACCCAGCAGTGTGTGTTAATTAGAGGAATGTGAGTTTTAAATGAAGTGCTGAGTAGCGTGGAGCGGTAATGAACAGAGATTGGCCTGGCACTGGGTAATATGCTGGAGGCTTTATGGTATTTATGACCCAGGGGGCCTCTGCTTTATCCCTGTCCTCCTGAATTTCACCCAACCCCAAAACATTACTCTCTTTCTTCACATCTTCAATCTCTGTCATGCATGTCCAACTGGTAACCAATTAAACCTCAAATATCAGCTCCACAAATCATGCAAATATTCTTCTCTACTCATCTTTTCTTCAACTGTTGCAGCATTATCAAATACATAAATAAATGCAATGAGGCTTCATAACTTGGTTTACTACACGTCTCTGGGATAATTTTGGGGATATTTTTTAATTCAGGAACTCAAACAATCAGTTGGTTTCTGTTGGAGAAGGCAGAGATGGAGCTCTGCTGCATGTTGCTGAGTTGTCATAGAAAAAAAGAGAGCACAAGGACATTTAAATTTTGAGAATTTTGTATTTACTTCCCATCCAAATCCGCTGATTTCCAGAATTTTTCCAAATCAATCAAAAGTTCCCCAAATCTTCTGTTTTTCTTATTCTGTAACAAGCGAAATGATCTCAAATTACTGTCATATATTCATTTGTTTTAAGAGAAAATTCTGGCAGCCGATGCAGGATTAAAGAAGTTAATAAGACAGATTTTGCAGTTTATCCCCCTCAGTTTTACCCCCTACACCCTCACCATGCTGTTCTCTTCCAGGTCAGGCTGTGAAAAGAGGAACGTCTTCCCTACGGGACAGCACCACGGGGGCATCATTGTCTCCCTGCCACCCTCCCTCCCACACAGGCCTGACTGATGTGTCCCGGCATTGCTTTCCAGGAGGATCATTGGGATCATTGAGTGGCATGTTGTTTTAAGGGCTAAGCTCTAACCGAATGGCTTCATTGTGTGAGCCATTCTGCCCTCGGCTGCTAACAGCCCAGGGGCAGAGCTAAACAAGACGGACTCATTTACAGGCTCTATGACGAGCTCAGTGGTGCTGGGCTAAAACAAGGCTTTGAATGATTTTGGTTACTCAATTACAGAACATAATCAGTTTAAAATTCCTCTCTTAAGTCTCATGTGAGAGCCCAAGGCCCATTTTCAAAGTGATGGCTTTTTTCCTCCATTCAAGTGAAAATATTCTTAAAATGATTTTATTGTTTGTTTATTTTAGTGAAAGTTGGTGTTAGTGTACTACACTTTCCACTAATCATGTCACAACAGTGTTGCCTGTAATTTTGACCTGACACCCCCCCCCCCCAAACAAACAAACAAGCAAGCAAGCATGTTCTACTTAGACTAGTGAATCCAGTTCAAGTAATGTACCAGAATTTAACCATATCTACGAGCCCAAGCAATGCAATACTTACAGCTAAATAGATCTAAGTACTTGCAACTGAATTGAGGTTCTGACCCTTGATAACATACAGTAATAAAGTTGTAGACTGCCTTCTTGTCGGTCAGGGGTGCCTTGTTTCTGACTATTTTGTCAGCATACAATGTGGTCCATAAATAATTGAAGTGACATAATTTTTTTGATGTGTTGGCTCTGTACTCTACACATTGGATTCAAAATGAAACAATGACTATGCGGTTAAAGTGCTGACTGTCAGCTTTAATTTAAGAATGGTGACATCCACATTAGGTGATCAGTGTAGAATCTTTTTTAAACATACTTTCACAGTTTCAGATGACCAAAAGATATTTAAAACATTTGAATAACCTTTATTTAGGTCATCATATTTAATATTTAGTTGGCAATCCTTTGCAGACAATGCTTTTCTGAAGTCTGCATCCCCCAGACTCTTCGTATCTTCCCTGGTGATGTTCTGCCAGGCCTGTACTGCACCCATCTTCACCTATTGTCTTTTTCTGAGAATGCACGCCCTGCTGCATTGTCCTAAAATTGGGGTACTATGTATAAAATGGACCAGAATGTTCACCCAATATGAACACCCTCAAACACACATAAAGCTGAAAGTCAGCACTTTGAACGTTTATATATTTTGATATATGTACCCAACGCTCATACATATACATATTTAGACACATCTTTTTCAAGACTAAATTAGAAAACATTTTCAAATGTGTAATGTAATGTAAAAGTGTGAATTCCAGCAGATGGAAATTCAAAAATGGACACTTTGCTCCATCCAGTACATTGCACAAATTCAACAGAAACACACACACACACGCACACACAATGGGACTCATCACTTTTTTTTACACGCACACACAAAAATGCACACACACTCTCATATATAGGGACACATATCATAAATTCTCACTCACACACGTACACTTTACATGAACTGTGTCTGATCAGCAATTCTTCTAGAGGTGAGTATTGACAGCTTTTGTTATTCATAGCATATTCAAGCTATTATATTTTCTCCTCTGCTGCCATAATGTTGCCAGTGTTGCGGAACACATTGGTAGCTATCATTCGCCGGCTCTTTTTTAAAAAACGTCTTGAGGCGTGACATTATTACCCATGAGCCATAAGGAGCCTATTCAATGACCAAACAGGGCTGGTTGTTCCTTTTACGGCTGCCACGCTCTCGGTGAGCACCGGGTTCAAAAGGGCATGGCCTCCCTGCCCTCACAACACACAGACACTATCTTTTTATACCTCCTTTAATCGAAACGCTGTATAATACATCACAGTTATGCTTTGGGCAAATTAAGGTCACTATATTGATTTCATATTTGTCATTATACGCCAGGCACTCGTATGCTCACAAATAGTCCTGTTTGCCTCGTCCCTGTAGACATGTATCCCCCATCCTGCAGTATATCATTCTTCTTAGAGCCATATTTGTGCAGGAAGTGCATTGTATCTTCCTTTGTTTTGGTGTAGCAGAGCTTTCTAGGCTTGGGCTAGAGTCACTTTTCAAGGTTTCGTCCTTCCCAGGAGTCACTTAGTGCTATAAAGGAATCCAGTCGGGGCAAGTGCTTTAAACATAGATTTGTTGTCTAGCATTTGTCAAAGGTCAACAGCAAACAAGCCCTTCGGTGGCCATTTAACTCTGCCTCTGAACTTGTTCTTTTTCTCGCAGCGATTTGTGATTAGGAAATATCTCTAACCGCTCTCGGCCACTCAGCTCAGCTCAAAAACAGGTGATTCATAACAGGGCTAAAAGGTCACGTCAAGTGGCATGTTAGTATTTCACTTAAACTTTGATTAAAGATTTTTGGAAAAGATGGGAAAACGACTTAATATCAGTGTGGTCCTCCCTTTTCTACCTCTGCGCCCAGTGTTCTGTATTTCCTGCAGAAATCAATAAGGTGGGAACTGAAGAAACTATTGCTCCGCTCTCTCCGGGTGCACCGCTCATTCATTCATCCTCAGCCTCTCTAATGGATCATGGGAGCTCGCAGGAGCATACAAAAACAGACAGAGCTCTCTTTACCCTCCCTGATTCTTCTTCACAGGCTCTCCATAACAACACATATTATAAGAGCCGATTACACAGACAAAAAGATCAAGATTTTTTGACTGGATGTGCAATTCCCAGTGAAATTATTTTAATTACAAAATGTAGGTCTTAATTGTTTTTGAGAGAAAACAGAAAACTGGAACATAAGATGGCATCGCTTTAATCTTCGTGGCTATAACCAGTTTTTTGATTATACTAATTTGTTTAATGCACCCTGGTATCCTGGTTTTAGATTACAGCTATAGAAACTTTGACACAGTGCAATAGATAAAATTGAATTAGGAGGAGTAACAAGTTTATTTCAGGTTTATGAAATCTCCTGTTGCATTCTGTGGTTAAAATACTGCGGGAAGCCCCTGGCAGAGGATCTAGCACAGAGATGGAAGCGAGAGTATATTGTGGATGTAATCAGTTAATTGTATCTATGCAGAACTGAATAGACTTGTTGTTTCATAGGATTTACTACTGAGCAGCAAAAGAAATTGAAGTGACAAAAACACCCTTTTTCAGAATTTCACTAAATCTTGGCAAAGTTCTACTGTTCAGAAAGCTGTGTTAAAATATTTTAGGATATTATCAGTTTGTCCAAAGGTAAAATACAATGTACTATCAGCTACAGAAAGCCTTGTTGAAGCCTCACCTTCAGACTACTGTATCCCACAGTGGAGCCTGCCATGTTTAACAGTGTGATATATTTCACCGTTTAGAGGACTCATGTAATGGCAGCAATAAGGAGGCACTTAAAGGTCCTTAAGAGCAGCTGCCTGTCAGCACAGACAGAAAAACACACACAGAACAAGTAGCACAGAGTCACATTTACACTTCTCATTTGGTAGCATACCGTACATTGTCACACACATGCAGTAGTGTGAGAACAACACATACACACATGCACAAACGCTTGAATGCATGCATCAAAATAATCGCAGTACTGTAAGCCTCTATAAAATACTGAATTATTCTGCATGCATAGTGCATATTGCACACATGCAAGTTCTCACATTTATCATGTCGCATTCAACACACAAAGGTCCAACGCCCGAGGCCTGGATAGGCTAACTAGACCCTGTGGCCCTCTCCGGAGTAATAGAGCGATAGAAAGAGAAAGAAGGGGGGTATTACCCAGATAGTCTCTCTTTCTTTCTCTCTTGCTTTCCCTCTCTCTGCCGCTACTGTATCTGACCACCGAGAATGAATGTCCACCCCCACCATGGGAAGGGGGGGGGTTACAGGACAATTTGTTAGCCCCCTGTTTATTAACTGTAATATGAATGTAACTGTACGCACACTCAGGGGAGTTGGGCGCCAGCCACAATTACCGCTGACCCCAGTGTAATGGGAAACAAATTTGTAGGAATATCGCTGGCCATCCGTCTTTATTTACACGTGGTAATGAGGTAGTGTGTTAAAGTACTGCTCATTCTGGAGGGAGGCTTGGCCGGGCCTTGAGGCAGGCAGATATAGACAGGAGAAAGACCAGGAAGACAGGGAGTTGGACAGCAAGGTGGACAATCCAGGCAGACAGACAAGAAAATAGAGGGAAAACTTAGACAGGCCGATGGTAAATGTATGACGGAAGACAAATTACACAGGTAAACTGGTGAAGACTAGGACAAACAGGACATGTAGGAAGGCAAGAAAGCAGGAATAGAGGCAAATGTAAGTCAAAAAGAGACAAACCCAGATAGTACACAGGTAACAACAAAAGTAAATTTCTAAACAATAGAAATACAGAACCTTGAATTGCTAAATATGATACTAGTTATTTGAAATAAAACCTGTTTAAAATGTGCAATACTGTGAGATTCTAAATACCCAGTGAATTATATTGAATTGTACATTGAGCTGATAGCATAGTCTAAAATGGATCAATCGTTCAACAGCCCCCCTGCCTCCTATTGATCCCACACCACGAGATGGATGTGTTCTCCAAACCTCCAGCCTGCTTCCTCAGTCATGGAGCACTCTATTCTCCAGCTACCTGTATTTCTCCCTATTATAGTACAATTTTGTAATTCCAGTGATCTTTAAAAAAACTTGAATTAAACTTTTTCATAGTCCTTTGTGTACTCACTAAGCTTCATTACCTTAAGAAACGTTTGTCATTCTCGGCCTAATTGAGGAGCACAAGTCTTTCTCAATAGCCAGTAAGTTGACTATTTTTTCATCTCACAATTTCCATCAATCTGATTTGAGTAAAGGTGATGTAAATACTAAAACCTCTTATGGATGATACTATCTACCATGCATTAATTAATACTCTTCATTCATTTAATTTATTAGATTTGTATGTATATATATACTGAACTAAAACAAGATGTCACCCCTGAACAAAAAAGAAAACCCAGATGTAAAAAGAACACATTTAGGATAATATGCCGATTGTAATAATTTACTTCCTTTAAATCAATTTCAACACCAACTTGTCATCATGAAAAACCCACAAACCACTAAGGAATAAAATCCTCCTCATAAACATAAAGGCCTTTTGTGAGTATGTCCCTGTAAATATATATCCTCCTCCTCTCTGCACGCCCCACTGCTTTCTGAATAAGCGTCACTAAAGCAGCATTCAGGAGGACATGTTCCTGTCAAAGATGCTAAACCATGCAAGTCGGAGCTCGGGTTCCCTGCATGAGTCCCCCTAAATGAGATGTCCATGGGGATAATAGGACGGCCTGCTTGCAAGCTAGCGCTCTGTGTGGCTCTTTTCATGCCAATTAGACTCTGTGATATAGTCACAGCAGATGCTCCACCAGCTCCGGGATACTCATCTGATCATCGGCCTGGTCGCACAACATGGGGGGGAGCCAGAGACGGAGAAAGAAGGTGTCTTTGCACAATACACAAATATTTTTATGTTGTGAGCACTTGCAAATAGGCTTAAGGATAGTTGAATAAGAGCATAAATAACTTTTAAGATACACACATTGTTTTTGTGGTCAAGAAAATGTTACATAATAGTTACGACATGCAAGGATCACATGATAACTCACAAATCTTAACTCAGAAATTAACAATCCTTACCTACATACCACTTTAAATTCCAGTATTTTAATATTAAAGCTGGTATCAATCAAACCCTTGTAACTCCAGCTGGCTAACTTACTCAACTCAGCTGGCTAACAAACTCAGAAGACAAAAACGCTCATAGGTTGACTGAAAGTCACGTTTTTTTGGAGATGCAGGGTTTTAATCCCTGCCCCTTACATCTCTCTAGCTCCCTCTACTGTCTCCCCTACCTGCCCTCTAGGTGCTCAGTGTGTCACTGAGAATATTAACCCGCAGACAAAAAAGAAAATGGCCGGTAATGGCCCTAATGAAGTGTGACAAGAGCACAGAGCCTACCCTGCTGACACACAGGGCCCCCAAAATTGGATTAGTGATTAACCATGTTGTCCCGCATTGAGTCAAATGGCTGTGGTGACACAAAAGTGCTCGTGCCTAGTCTGCTGGCCCGCCCTGCTGGGAAGGGATGCCCCAGGAACACAGAGAGGGGGGGTGAAAGGGAGAGAGGTGGGAGAGAAAGAGGGTGAGATGGAGGCCGAGAGACGCTATGATAAACAGGAAAGGATTGAACGAAAGAAGGGAGAGCAGCAAGGTAGGGGGTGTCCCCGGGGCTCATAGCAGTACCATGTCTGGAGGCCCCACTGTGCAGTGAAATGAGAAAGGCTCCGTGCACCTGAGCAAGCCCAGGAGGGGCCTGAGGCGGTGGAAGAGCCTGAGCAGGATCCTCCCCTCACTGCTCCCTCCTCCATCCTCCTCCAAGCTGCTCCTGACATATATCTTGCCGTGAGACAAGAGCGCCAGTGCAAATCAAACCCACCACCTATAAATTACCTCTTTCATTCTCCCTTTAGCTCTCTCTCTCCGTCTATCCACCCCCTTCTGCTTGCCCCCAATCCCCCTTTTTGCCTGTTACCCCTGCATCTCCCTCTCTCCTTACCTCCCTGCCCGGCTCCCCTCAACGTGCGGCTTCCCATTGCAATATAAACTTGGCTGTCAGAGGGGCAGTTGCGATGTGGCAAACTTGCCATTGTAACCGACAGCTTGACAAATGCAGAAGGGTGGCAGAGCGTTGTGGTCCACATACTCTACCTCCTCTCTGCTACCCTCAGTGCATTGAGGAGAGGAGGGAAGGTGATGCAAGAAGAGGAAAAGGAAAGGAGGGATGAGAGGAGAGGAGGTAGAGGAAAGAGAGGAGGGGTGGGGGGGGCAGAGATAGAGAGAGTGACTTTCAGAGGGATAATGAGCCTTTGAACGATGGCTGAAATGTTGCCGTCAACCTGCCCTTCTGCTGCTGGGTAATTAGGTAATCAGTAAAGGCCTAATTATGGGATCAGGGTGCAGGGAAACAATTAGCAGAAAGTATTGCCACATAAAACGGAAATTTACGTTCTGCCAAAGCATGTTTAATTCCTGGATGTGTGTGTGCCGTCCTTCCTAAATAACCACATAAAAAGGACATTTCCCTTGCCTCCTACCTGCCAAGTGAAAAGGTTAATTTTAATGACCCAGTCGGCATTTGTGAATAAATATGGGAATTTTGTGGGTATATGATTAAATTGAATTTTGAAAATAATTGTGGAATTTTCCCGATCTTCTATTTAAATGCATATAATTATTGTGTTAAATATCTTTTGAAAGTCTGTCTTTGTGTGTATGCGTGAGTGTGTGTGTGCAGGACAATCATGGATTTGCACTGTGCAAATAGATGTATTGTTAAGTAGCCTCATTGGTTTGGTAAGTGATTGCAATTAAATTGTGTTGCAGGGCCCCCCTCTGACACAGCTGCCCTGTGTGTGCTAGAATTTGGTTAAAGGATGGAAGCTTTGCAAAGACAGAAGGCAGGGAGAGACAACGTGAAAAAAAGGATCACTCAGTGCACTCAACAATGCACTGGCAGCCCATACAAACATAAAAAGGGAGAGGAAGAAAGAGAGAGTGCAAGAGAGAAAATTGAGCTTAACAGCCTGATTCTTAACTATTATTTATCCATTATGGGGAGAATGGAGCCGGGGCGCTGTGCGGGAGAGGATTAGAGAAGATTTGTGGGCTTTACAAGGCCCTGTCCTCCCATCCGCATCGCTCCAGCTCCCAGGGGCTCCGCAGCCAGCGCCGGCTCAGCTTGTCTGATCATTTATCCATAATTAGAAAATTAATATTTTAGATGGCGCTATGATGAACCCATTATGGTGATGGGCCCCGATATCAATTATAACTTCAATTTCAATTTCACTTACAGCCACGGCAGCAAAATGGCTCCGGGTGGCGGAGTCGAGTGATGGGCTTGGTGCCACGGAGCATGACGAATACAGATCACTGCACATTAGGATGAGCAATTATTTGAACATGTATAAAAACTATTTACAAGCAATGTAATTGACCAGGGTCAGGGGGAGATGCAGGAAAAATGGACAGGTTGACAAATTTTTGTTCCTACCAACAGAAAAAAGGGATTTATTAATTTCTTTGAGGCTGTAATTGAATTTTTGAGAGGGGTTTCTTGTTAAGTCTCTCCTGTGGTCCAGGGCTCATCTCCTGCTATGACCTTACATACATCTAACACCAAAGACTGTCTGCCACCCCCACCTCCATCCACACATAGATACACACACAGATAGCCTTCACATGGGGGCGGGGGGCCAGAAACACCAAAAAAAAAAAAAACAGCAAGGTGAAAGGGAATTGTAGTACAGAAAGGAGGAAGGGAAGAATAAAAGAGAAAGATGTGTAATCTTCCATGCTGTCTTAAATATAATGTGAATCCACAGTCCTGTTAAAGTGAATGTGCTGTAGCTGACACGTCTACTTCTGAATGGAAAATTAATATAAACTAAATCTTAATTTCACGCATGAATAAATAATAAGAAAAGAAAAAAACACATTTTATTTGTTTATTTTTCTTTTGTCTTATGTCTTTTTGCCCACAAAACACAAAAAACAATTTAGGTAGCTGGACATAAAATATTTGTGTTGTATTAACAATATTTGGCTTATCAGTAAACATAGTATTGATAATTTCTGATTAGCTATTCATTTGAAATACATTATTTAATTTTTTTATGAATTATTGATTATCTTGTTCTACTTCTTGTTCTACTTTTTCTGCATGCATTTATCCATCACCTCACAATAGTATCATGGTAGAAATGTATATATTATGCTTATTATTTCATACATTTTATGTATCAAAATATTTGTCTGTGTTTTTGCCAGCCAGCACTCGTCTACTGTTGCAGCATACAGTGAAATTATAATCCATCATTCAGCCCCATCTGACCATAGCAGAGAGGGGATATTACTATCTCACCACTGCTCCAACAAGGTTAGATGAATCCCTGTAACAGCCCTAATCATACACACACTTCATCACTGAGGCTAAACCACTGCACGTTAATTATGTAGACATCACTCAAAATACACTGCTACACTGGGCTCTGCGCCTCGCAGAGCTCATTTGTCAGCCGTGTGTGTCTCTGGCACAGAAAACAAAAGGTCAACCGGGTGGACATGATTTCAGATAGCCTGCTTGTTCCCTTAGCGGTCCTTTAGGCAATTGGTTTTGTTTCCTGCCTCTGACGAAAACAGTGTTTTACATAGGAAACAATCTCACGGGCATTTTTGCATTGCAACATTAACTCCCAGCTATTTTATTTTAATAATTTTATTTTGATATATCTCTCATCCTTTTGACAATAACGTTGCTCATTTACATTCCATCAAAGTGTCACCTGCTTTGCACATACACCATTTAGTTGGTAAGAAGAACATTATAACTGAGGTTCTCAGGTTTTTTTTTTTCTTCCAGATGCCAAATTTTCTCCATAAAACATTTAATTTAAATTTGACATTTTTTTGTGTTTATTTCACATAAGGCCTCTAGAGAAGCACAGGCCAAAGAATTGTTAACCTCAACTACTAATCTGGCCAACATACATTATTTCCATGTCCTGCCTCTAGGTCCCGAACCAGACTTTGAACCCCCCCTCTGCCCTATAGGCTTGGCCCATGTATGCCTGCTCAACGCCTTGTTTTCCTCGTGTCAGTTTAATTGTTCACTGTCAGGGGCAGAGCAGCGGATAACAAGCTTAGCAAATGATGTCTGCTGTTGCTACACATTGATTAATATTTTACATGTTATTATCCTCTGTCCATTACCACAGCAAATTAAACTATAAATCACCCCCTCTGCTGGTGTCACCGGATCATAAATTGTCTCTCCCCTAGCTGCACGCTGCGCCGTGCCATGCCGTGCAAGGTCTTCTCTTTGGTGAGACAACAAAGTGGGGAAAGTGCCTGTGTTCTTTAGCCTGAGTTATGGACTAGTCACGGTCACCATATACATCAGAGCCATGAAAAATGAGTAGTTTGTTCTGCTATAAAACAAAAAGAAAAGCAAGCACCCTAGTGTTAAAAGTTTGTACCTGCGAGAGTCATAAGTAGTTATATTAAAGTAGGAAACATGCATAGATGGAGGTTTAAAGATTATTTAATCTTTTGTATATTGTACAACATATTTTAAACTCAAAGTAGTATTTGTTCTTGTCTCATATCTATTTTTGAAATAAACAAACTGAAGGTATTGAGTATTCATAATTTAATGCAGTAATTTAAAAGCCAATTCATACAAAAATGTACAGTCAAATTTATTCCCAATAAGTTACAGCCTTATTTGCATTGGTTTGTAGTACCAGTCTGCTAAAGCCGCTACAGATAAACACCATTTTGCTTCAGACGGAGGTGCTGCTGCTGGTGTTAAATGGAAATTCAGAGGGAGCTGTAGATAAATATTTTTTTCCTGACTGTTTAGACCCATTTTTCCCTGGATATCATCTAAAATATCAGATGACCTTTCCTGCCTTGTCATTTTTTTTCTCATTTTCCCCACGCCGATGGGAGAGATGCAAAGGTGCTTTACCAGCAGCTGGAAATCAATTTATACAGTCCCGCGTTGCATGTAGGGAGAGATGGGACTGAGCGGGCCTGATATAATGACACGGCCAATTGCATTGTGTTGGGCTGCGGGGGTCAAGTGGGGTCTGAGTGTGCCACGGATGCAGGCTTTGTTCGTACGAGGGGCATTAGGCAGGAATTACACAGAGGGGTCAAATGACCCGAACCCGAGGAGGGAGCGAGCACCTTGGGCCCCCCAGCCCCCTCATCATCAGGCTGGGGAGATGAGAGTGACACGGGATGACACTCCAGGAGAAGGGGGGTGGAGAAACACTCCCACTAAACACTTCACCTACTGATAGGTGCCGTTGACCCTTCCTAAATCTCATCATCGTCGTCCCAACGCAGGGGGAGATGGCGTGGGATTTTCTCTGACATCCCCTTCTATACCTCTTTCCCCCTTCCCATCCGGACTCCCAGCCTCGCTCTCTGTCTCTCTTTTACAGGCTCACTCATTTGTATACAGACGCATACGCCTCGATTTATTTATCTATCTGTCTGGCGGATGTAGCGGATCTCCCCTGCTGAAGATGGCAATACTCAGACTGATCCCCCCTAAGCCTGCTTAGCATCTCCCAGCAGATACAGTCCCTCTGCGTCTTCCAATGATTTATCAATTTACAATGTTTGTTAAGATAGCTTTGCTGTGGCATCCCAGTGGCTCAACAGCTGAAAGCGCATCACGTGTTCCTGAGGCATTTTGGATTCAAGCACTACTGGTAACCTTGGTGTACAGCTTTCGCTCTATCTCATCTGTCCTGTCATTCTCCCATATTTTGTCTAAAATACAGATAATGTCATAATATATTATTGATATAACAAGATGGTTCACGTTCTGATAGACAGTGTGCTGTTGCCTGGCTCTGATGTCAGTGAAGGCCCAGGATGTGAGAGTTGCCAGAGGGCCCTGACCCTCAGACAGTCCAATGAAGTGCATAGATCTGAGGTTAAGTCATCTGACCTGGCTGGCTGGTGAGTCGCCTGCTTTTCCCCATAATTACTGCTTAGACAACCCAACTTTTTCCCTTTCCTGCTCTTAAATCAACACCAATCCATCCCTCAGGCTCACCATAACCTCTCTCGCTCACCGGGCACTGACATAACCTGTACATATTGGTCTTCCAGAACCCATCTGTCAGATTCAGTTTGATTCATCAAATATATGTAAACACGTTAGTCAAAGATTTTGGTAGAGACAAAACACAGTGCACTCTAAACTCCAGAAAACATCTAAATCTTCCTGTCAACGTACAACAGCCACTTTATGTTTAAAACATCAAATACTTGATACTGAAACACGGAAATATTTATAAGGAACACAGAAAACATATAGCTGTCTATATTCTGTCTTCAAAATGGATGCTTTACGCAGATTTGTTTTGTTTTTGTCATTTTGGTTATATTCAGTAGAGGAGAGAAAAACCTAGAAATATGAGAAATGGAGGAACGAGACTGCCGGTAAAAACCTGACAAATGCTGCAGGGTCAAATTTGAACTATTGATTTAATGAGTGTATGTGTTCAAACAGGACAACACTGTCAGCCGTCAACGCACCGAACTTATGCATTCAAGCCAGAGCAATCCAAATCCAAACAGCTTGTTCTCTCTCACCGGTTTATTCCGACATCAGACATGCATATGTAACTACTGCTGGCTGCCCGATCTAAAGTGGATGCAAAGCAACCTGGGTAGAGCGGAACAACTAAAGGAGCAAGAAAGAGAGAGAGAAAGAAGAGAAAATAAGAGCACACAGCAGAAGAGAAAGAGACAAAGATGAATAAAGAGAAAGAAAGCAAAGGAGAAAGAAATCAAGTGAAAGAGAGAAACAGCAGAATGGCTCCTGTCAGCGGAGGCCCACCACAGTGAAACACTAACTGTAGCGACAGGCTGATGAGTCAGTGTCTGTTTAAATGGCAGCTTGTCAGGCCTCCAGCTCTGAGGTGGGCTGCCGACCTGTCAGGGCCCTCGCCACATTAACCAGCTGACCCTATCATCCTTAACATTGCTCCGCCACCGAGCCGCCTGTCACTAACTCTGCCATTTGGCTTTCCAGAGATCTGCCAGAGAGGGCAGGCACAGCCACCTCTTAGTGTTGTTTATTGATTTCTGACCCGCCGCTTAATAGTTTTCCCAGTCCCCCTGAATGGCTTTTGTAAGCAATAGGGTTTGTACATCTCACAGATCAATACCTTTTATATTTACAATAAAATTGAAACGGCTTCTTGGTGGGTCTCGCAGCACCTCGGCATTTGTCATCCTTCTGCAAGGGAAAACTATGTCATTATCTGAATTAAAACATTTATTTCTGATTAAGAGAGTGTCCTATCTCATTAATTTTCCCCTTTCCAATACAAGGGGAATGGAATCCTATTGATTTTTGTACTTTTTACACGTCTCCACTACTGGGAAGATAATTGAGAAGTTAGCCAGAATAAATGAAGTTTCTAGTCTTGCAGGGCAGCCAATACCTTGGAAATGTGAGGTGTTTTTGTGGGAGAAGGCCTTTAATTTTGTGCTAGCAGAAGACAGGGGGACTGAACAAATTGGATTAAGGCTGGGGATGGGTGGCCCGGGGGTCTGAGGAGGTGGTGGGTGGGTGGCCGGGGGTGTACCAACACTGTGTGTGTATGTGTGGAGGGGGAAAACTCGGCATTTCAGCAATAATAAGACTTCACCCCCCCCAACCCCCTTCCAATTTTTACACCACGAAGACACCTCAGGAAGCGCAGATTAAAGCATCTTAAGGCCAATAATGATAAGTTGCCTCCCCCAGCTTATTGTTGAGGAAGAATTGAAAGACAGTAATCAATGTTTGAACTAGACCTTTTAACACAGCGGGGCTCATTGATTAAACATTATCAAATTAATGAGATTGAATTAAGTTGTGGCTGTTTTTTTGTTTCGTGCTTCAGGAGACCTTGTAGTCAGAAAATATTTTTATTTTGCTAACATAAAGCTGTTGTTTTCTGACTTTACAAAACATTTTACCATATAGATTTTCTGGAAATAATTAAATTAATTAACCAATTGATTACTTAGTTGTTAGTGAATTAAGAATTTAAAAATGTAATTGAATTGGGGATATTAATGCTGATTTAGGAATTTACTTATTTTTAAAAGGATTATACAAAAAATACAAGCATGCATATGATAAAAAATAATTATTATGAATGCATTTTCATACTGAGGGAGGTAATCTTATTTTCTGACAGGTCTGGATGTCCTTATATGTAAGTTTTTCTTCTGTTTATGATCTCATATTTCTATTTTGCTCCTTGTGACAAAGAGAGAGAGAAAAGTCACAGAGTTGAAATGTGGTTAAATGTTGTGGCATGGCCAGTGTGCAGATTTTGAGAAGACAGGGCCGTGTGGTCAGCTCCAGTTTGCACAAGCCCAGCGCAGCTGATATGGGGGTCGTGAGAGGGGTGACTGAACACAGCAATTGGACCTCACAAACACTGAAAGAGGCCAGCACCGGCCTACCTCTGATGCTGCCCGATCTTGCTTCGGGGACTGAGAGAAAATGTTGTCGGACTCGGAGAGGGCATCGTCCATCATGGCCCCAGTCCGCCTGTCAGCCAGCTGATTGTGGGAGAAAAGAGAGAGTGAAAAGAGAGAGAAGAGAGAGAGAGAAGAGAAGCCCAGGAGTCCACCAGGAAGGCAATTGTAAGAGAAACAGGAGGAGTGAAAGAAACAAGGAGAGGAAGACAAGGAGAGTATAGCCTCTGCGCCCATCCACTGACTCACTGCCTGGCTTTCGGCCACAGGGCCCCTGAGCGGATACCCTCCTCTACTCCATCCCTTCATTCTTCAAACATATCTCTCCACTCCTTCCCATCAAGAACCCATCTCTCTTTCCTCTCTATCACTACATCCCTCCATTCTTTGGCCCTCTGAAGCCTGATCTCCCTCACTCTCACTCCGTCCAATGATCCCTCCGTCCTTCCATCCCTCCTTTATGGACAGCTGAATGTGAGGCTGATAGGCCGTGGAGTGAGTGGGGCAGCTGCCAGCGCCCTGCAGCAGAACCATCTCTGACAGGCCACTAATTCAACCGACAGAAGAGAAACCTCAACCAAACACTCAGATTATAGGTCCAAAGAGAAGGGAAGAAAAGTTTAGAAAAGGGGAAAATGAACTAAGAAAGACGGAGGTGGTGGGTTAAGGTCTGGCAAAAAACATTCTCTTACTTTGAAGGGAAAACAAGAAAGACATGAAGATCCAAGAAGGGAGTTTTAATGGGAGATTGAAAGAGAGCTGAGGAGAAGATGGAGAGTGAAATCTGCTGTTATTTGTCATGAGATTGGTTGTTAAGGATGAACAAAATAACAGGAACACCTGAAAATTCTATGAAATCCAAAATCCAATTACATTCAATACAAGAACAGCCTCAAACATTACCATGTAGTTGAACAAACATCTTTGTAAGGGACTTAAGGTGATAAATAATGGGTAGCATCTCATAAAAAGACAAAGCATTTACATTAAGTGGACTATAATACATATAATGCTATATGCTCACAAAATTGTGTATCTGAATCTGGAAAATCCTCGTCATTGCTACTCTCCCCGGCAGGAGAAATACCACGAATTAACTTTTATAGATAATCCTGTCAACACGTTAGTCAACACAAACAACAAAAGATTTTATACATTTTAAAACGTTATTCTACATTGTCTCAATGTATGCAACATGTAAAACATTGTTCAAGAGAAGCTAATATGGGAATAAAAAAATAAGACAAAAATATGATATACCTCCTCTGCAATAGGCCAGGCATTAAAAACCACCACACCACCTCTTTCCATTTGTTTATCTGTATAAACTTACTCATGGCCGGCCAGGAGCAGTGTTCAATGAACAGCTTAATTTGTGGATGCATTTCTATGCCTAGAGTAATCTAAGGAGGGATGCAGAAAGGTTGGATACATTCATCACAAACACAAGCTTAACATAAGTGAAAAATTACAGGATTCCCAATGACCTTCCAACCAATCAGGCCTGGTAATTACACTCATTCATTACGAAGGAAGGGAGAGATGGAAGAATACAGAGATGACCCTTCAGGACAACAAAAATGTTTATAGATGGGAACAAAGAGGAAAATGCTAATGGCTCAGCTATCTGGCTGGATGGCCCGGAGACAGTGCAGAATAATAATTTCCCATCATAAGCCAACTATAACCTCTGCAGAATTTTACATGAGAATTTCTGTTCATATTTCAGCAGTGCATGGCAGCCATTTTTACTGTAGGATAAGAGAATGTTATTACACACCGAAAATGCTATATGCAACATTACTAGTATATTTCTAAAATCGTATATTCTGTGGAATATAGTAATTTCAGATGATAGTGTGGAAGGTAGGGCAGCAACTAATGATTATTTTCATTACTTATTAATGTTTTTTGATTAATCGGTTAATTGTTTTTTCCATGAAATGTCATAAAATAGTGAAAACAATGGCCATTACAATTTCATAAAGCCCAAGTTAATTTCCTCAAAGTGCTTGTTTTGTCCAACCAACAATCCAAAACTCCAAAATCATCAAATGACGATTACATTTTTGCTTGAAAAATTATGTAAATGAATCGATTATCAAAATAGCTGCAATTAGCTTTCTGTTGATCAACTAATCCATCCATTAATCAACTTATCATTTCCGCTCTGGTGAAACATAATCAATAGTTATCCAGTGTCTGGTTATACAATATTGGTCTTAGACTGAAGATTAAACATGGGGTCAGGCGGGGTTGGGACTGGGGTTAGTTCTAGTAAAAGGCCTCTTTAAGGAGAACATAGTCTATGGGGATGCAGTAAAGGCAAAGTGACACATAGCTGAGTGTCATCAGTGGACAATCTAAATAAAGTATTGTGTAATAGTGTAATAATTGCATTTGATGTGTTGTATGCTTTATTAGGTTGTGATCATGTGTCAGCTCCAGTGCCTCGTCTCGTACATAATTTCATGTAAACTCTATTTCTATGCAGCACTAGATTATTTTTTCCTTGTACTTTGCTTGGCTAATAGCTAAAGCGCCCATGGCACGCTTGTTTCCCATGCACTAACAAACATGGAGATTCCTCGCTGGCTTTAAATCGAATCACTATCGCGCATAAATAGCACGATGCTCTGGCACTGAACTTTTCGATTCATTCCATTTCCCAGACGATGGTATCTGACTGCTTTTCTCTGATTATGCAGATGATATTACTTTTTTTCTTTGTCGATATGTGTTTAGGTGTCATTTGCAGTGGATGATGTTCTCATTGCTCAGTTTACCGCGCCCATAATAAGATCACCTGTGGTATGAATACATTTTCCCACTCTGCTCGTGTATTTGGATTTGCAGGGTAAATGAGTTTCTCTCAGCCTCGGAGAGAGCGAGAGAGACAGAAAGAGAGAGAGAGGGAGAGAGAGAACACATCAAGCACGTTCTTAGATTCACTTTAGAGCTTGACACCTCGGCGCTCGGTCAGTAAATGGCTTTTCTACAGCAGGAGGTGGGAAAGGGGTTTGTGTGTGTGTGCTTGCATCAACATCTGTGGATATCTCTGTGTGAGTGTCTATGCAGCTACAAGACTGCACGTGTGTTTTCTCATGTTTGTGTGTGTCTCTTGTAAGTGTGTTTGCATCAACGTGTGTGTGCGGTGGAGAAGCCGAATTTTACAGCCACATCTACATCCATGCGCCCTCTTTGTATTCCACGCTGCTACCCAAGCACAGGCCTCAGCTGTCATTATTCCCTGTCCATCCACAGAGAAGTTATAGTTGGCAAAAAACCCATCAGGTGGGCAGGACAACGGATAATTGAGGTGATGATCGGAGCTGTTCAAAGACAATTGATAGTGATGGAGACAGGGGGAGCGGGGAGCTCAGCCGGCTGACCGAGCTCTCCGGGGGCTCGGGGGAGCGCCAGACCAGAATGTGGAATAACACATAGCATAGATACTGCTGGTCTTGTAGCAAAAAAATTGCAAGTCCAGGTTGTCATTTTTTTTTTTTTAACTGAAAATTAATCAAAAATATTCAGCTTTCAACCAAATAAAAAGGCTATTTTCTGCTTTGCTCGCAGAAAAAAGTTATAGATTTTTTTCTTTGACAACAGCAGTACAATATGTGCTGGCCCCGAGACCACCCTGGGCTTTATTAATAGCCCAAATCCCCTCCGCCAAGCCTGCCTCAATCACACAGCAACATATTGAACTAGCAGAGAAAGCCATGACCTGAACATCATATTTCCACCAGCTCCAATCCGAGTGACAAGTTGCCAAACTTGAAAATCTCCCAGAAAACCCAGTTAAGGCAAAGCAAGTTGTAAAGGCGTTTTTCATAAGCCGAGGGACAAGGGGGAACAAATGGAGGTTATTACTTTCCTCCATTCCAAATAGCCCCCTACTGTCTGGCTGAAATAGGGCTGGCAAAAAAAATGTCTGTATATCTCACATCCATACCTGACATCATAGCTCTGGATTTTTCTATTACCTACTGGCACCCCTTCTTTTTCTCCATTTTTCTGTGCCCACACGCAAATGTTATCACCTAAATGTCATCAATTGTGTACATATAAAATCAGCCCAATATGTTAGCTGATTGAGTAGTTTCCGGGACATGTATGTTCAAAGTCCTTGGATGTCTTTGATGAAAACTTTCAGCCAGCAAACCTATCAGTCGTGTTTGTGAAGCATGCTGGTTTTACCTCACTTGCATGCAGGTGTTGTGTTTCTAGGAATCGATGGGTGGTTTGAGCCCAAGCGCGCAATATCAATAACTCCATCACACATTTAGTGACACCTCACACACAAAAAAGTCATAGACACACATAAACACGTGCGGTGGTCTTACATTACAGAGGCATTGTATCAATAACTCTCTCATTCGTACGATGACGCACACACGCTGTCACACACATGCTGTCACATAGAGACACTGTATCGATAACTCAATATTTCAGGTGTCAGTCTTGTGGGGTGTGCCATGCCCTCTGAGTGGCGGAGAGGGGAGCTGGTTGGCAGCAGAGGACAGGGAGGGACACTCCCTGACAAGGCCGTCACACCTTTCAATACCTCCACTCCGCCTGTCATTAGCTTGTACGTGTGTGTGTGTGTGTGTGTGTGTGTGTGTGTTAGTGAACTCCTGGCTTCAGCTGGCACCGTCAGCAACTATCACTCCCCCTAATTTCCACCACACTCGCACACCTCGTCGTTTCTACATTCTGCAGACTTCACCTTAAAGCTGGCTGATCTGGGAGGGCGACCCACTCTAACTCCCCCTTGTGATCCCCCTACCTCCCTCCCCACTGCACGATCCTCCACCAGCTCCTGAGTATTGACCCAAGCTGTCACCCTGGCCTGCACCCCTGACCCCCCTCGGCGGCAGGGGATCCATGGCGAGGCCGAAGGTTCAAATGATTTTCCTCCACCTCCCGCCATCCTGTTTTTCCAGTGAGCTGATTGCTAATGACAACATTAGAAAAGGGCATAATGGAGATTCCACAAACAATTTGCCCCTTGGATTTGCAAACCTAAATATCTGCAGAAGTTACAAAAGGATGATGGATGATTGTTTTGTCTGTGTTTGCTCATACTGTAATGCAAGACTGTGGGCCTCAGTGGGCCTTAAGCTTGGAGCAGTTTGTCCATAAAAATATACAGAATAATTGAAATAGTAATGAAATGACTGTGAATTCTTGTTCGTTCGTAATAAAAAAAGACAAAGTGCTGATGGGGCATCCTGGTGGCACAGAAGTTTAAGGAGCTGACCATGTAATTGCAACGTCCCCAGTTTGCGTCCAGACAGGGACTTTTGTTGCACTTCATTCTGCATCTCAAAATTCAGTCAAAATTGCCCAAAAATACTTAAAATAAGAACTGCGCTAAAGTCAAACTCCTGTACTGAGAAACTGTGGCACTGAAAGGGTCAATAAGATATACTCAAAGAATAAAAAATCTGCTTTGAAACTTCATTTTTACAAAAGGAAAATGCAGAGGTTGAAAGAAGAGCCTGTCTGATGATAATAAAACAGTGCCCGCAGTCTTTTATCTTGCACCTCGTGGATTAATGCTAATGTAAGTTTCTCTCTCAGCGCAACCAATAACATCCTGCCAAATATCCTAAAAGGATCCCCAGAGCAGCCCTGATGCTCCTCCATTACAGGCCTTATAATAGCTGCCTGAGATATATGTATTTATGTGGCAGGAAATAACATTAGAGTGAATTGCCATAACAACTTTATAAATCAGGCAGGCACAGGAATGGCAGGTACAAGAGAGGGAGAGAGGGAGAGGCAGTGCCAAGGTGGCGGTAACGCTGATGAGAGATATCTGAGATGGCATCCATCACCACTGTGCATCCATAACGTTGTCAAGAAAATGGGTTAAACCCTGGTTTGCCGTATTGGTTGCCTCACCAAAAACACAGGCCTTTATGCATCTAAACAGAAGTTCAAAAGCAGCCAACACCATCCATGTTGGAGCTACTGGTCCTGCAGGTGGTCCTGCTTCCCCATCTAACCAGAAAAACAGGGGAGATCTACCCATTAATCAAAAGTTACAAACAGACTTCGCCGTGTCATAACTCTTGCGATGGGCTTTTCCGTTGATTGATTCCTATACACACATACTGTCTGATTACCATAATGTGTTCTTGTGGCAAAAATTCTGGCGGCAGGGGCGAGTGGGGGTGGGGGTTGAAGGGAGGATGGTGTTGGTAAGGGGTTTGGGGGGGGCTGTTGCGAAGCGAGCAGGAAGTAAATAACAAATGGCCCAGACCCCACCTCATCCGGAGTGATTTCAATCCAATGTTCCATCATAGCTAGTGGAGAGAGGCGAGTGTTTGGGGTTTGGGCTATCAATTACAGATATGTGTAGGCAGGCAGACACTATCATTTCGCTGATTGTCACCAGTCTACCGCAGTGACATCAGGAAGTGATTCATCAGTCTATTTCCTGTGACACCCGGAGAAAGATGACATGCT
This sequence comes from Macquaria ambigua, assembly GCA_008360985.2. NCBI lineage: Eukaryota > Metazoa > Chordata > Actinopteri > Centrarchiformes > Percichthyidae > Macquaria > Macquaria ambigua. The sequence continues at coordinate 186,321 of VMKM01000406.1, read as the reverse complement.
AGGGCCTGTGGAATTATGGGGGATCCTGAAAGAAGGACTCTTTAAAATGCTTGGGGGGCAAACACATTCTAATGCAGACATTTAACCTCTCTTGCCAGCGATTGCTCTTGACTGACTCGGTCCATTCATTCATTTCAGTCTGGCTGTTGATGAAACTATCCGCACTATTTGTTCACCAGAACGTCAAAGAGTGTGTCTGTGGCATCGGAAACACTGAAAAGTTGCCTTTTACAAGTAGCTCCAAACAAATCCTCAAGCTTAAAAAATGTGTTAAACTAACATCCGTGTGAAAGAAAAAAGATTAGATAATAAAAATATGTTTCATGATTTATTATTATCACAATTATAGATAGCAGATATGATTGCAAATCTTGTATAATTTAAATAATGTTGCAATTACATCATATTACAACAAAAAATGTGCAGTACAAGCATGAGTAAACACTAAAACAATTACAGAAGCATACTGTAATTTAATTATAGGGTAATTATCTCAGTGTATTTATTCTTCATTAAGTCAAGGTAATTCCACTTTGATAGTGCTGAATAGCTCAAAAAGGAAATTTAAAGGGACACAGTGAGGAACATAAGTTTTTATTATCCCTAAAATATATGCTTAACAGGCAGAATTAATTTAATTACTTGTATCTGATCATCTGCTGTTATTTTACTATATTATACTACTCTACTTCTACTACCTAGGCCTACTCTTATGTCATTTTACTTTCAGTGATTTTTTTGAGTGCAAAAAGACACTGATTTCCATCAAACTATTCTCTAAACCTTTTGGATGCTTTACCTGAAATAACAAGGGGAAAAAAGAATAGGGCTGCAGTTAATATTTGTTTTCATCATTGATCCATCTGCTAATAATTTTATCGGTTTATCTATGGTCTATAAAATGTCAGAAAATTGTGAAAATGCACATCACAGTTTCCCAGAGCCGGAGGTAACATCTTCAAGTTACTTGTTTTGTCCAACCAACTGTCATAAACCCACAGATATTCATTTTACTGTCACATAAGAAAAGCAACAGATTATCACATTTGAGAAGAAGGAGCAAGGTAATGTTTGGCATTTTTGCTACAAAAATAATTTAAACGAATCAATTATCAAAATACAGTCGCTTTTGATTTTGATTGATTTTGCTGTTGATTGGCTAATCACTCGACTAATCGTTTCAGCTCTAAAAGAGAACAAAACAAGAGGATAAAGTGTAGAGAATGACCAGTGGAATACTGGTGCATCTTTATATACAGTAATTATATGAAATAATAAACAAAGAATAAAGATAATATTGCTTGTTGTCTGGCAGACATGACAGTAATCTGACTATGGTGGCCCATCACTGTTGCATGGATACTAAGGAAACGGAGGTAAATGTCCTGTCTTACTCTCAGGTCATCCTTCCTCAGAGATTCATACCAAGCTGGCTATAAGCACAGATGATACCAGCAGGCCAAACTTTATTCCTCCCCGTTGCAATTGCGTCTGTGAGCAGTGACTCTATCAATCTGCTGGCGGTTGGGAAGATTGCCTAATCCGGTAGCCAAGGGACTCTTATCATCAGTCTGCCTCTTCTTGTTGTGTGTGTGTTTGTGTGTGTTTGTGTGTGTGTGTGACCAGCCAGAGCCTTATTGGTGGGAAATGTATGTACTGCTCCTCTGCTTAACATTGTCACCCTCATTTGTAAACACAGTCATCCATCAGGCACCGACCCCCCACTTATCCAAACAGATGAAGAAGGTGTATGTTCTTATAATTTGCTCTCATCTCAGAGAGAGACAGAATAATAATAATCTCTCCCTGATGTACAGTTGCCCCCTCCTCTTTCTTCTCCTTTTTTTTCCCTCCACTTTCATTCTCTCCTCTTTCTCGCTTGTGGATAGTGTATTAATGAAGCGGCCTAATTTGACACCCTGCCGCGGTGTAATGGATTAAAACGCAACACTGCCATCCGTCTGCCAGCCACAAATAAAGCACGCAGTATAAATATTGTAATTCATACCTGTGATAAGAATCATGGTGCCACCTCTTGCCTGTGTGATAATAATCTTAACCTGCTGATGTCTTGCAGATTGGAAAAATCTGACTGTGTGCCTGTATGTGTTCGGGTGTTTTTGAATTCATGCTTGTGCTGCAAATAATGTCTGTAAGAGGATGAACTTCCACCACTTATGTAAAACTGTGCAAATTTTCTTGTTTTCTACTTGGTGTGAGGCTTTTAATGAGCACATACAGTATGCATGCTTGGCATTATTTTGATAAATTTATGACTTACCTAATATTCTAATATTTTCATCATGAGTATAGAGTTGCAAAGTGGGAGGAGCCGCTGGTTCCAGAAGTGATTTTCACCCATTCTATATTCTCACTTAAAATTTTTCTTTAAACGATAGCCTCAATGTTACTTAACATAGAAACAAAGCAATGTAACAATCATACAAGTTTATGTCCACCAGTTTTGATTATTTCAGCTTTGTTTTTGAGAAATCACGTTTTGTTCGTCAATTTGGCATGGTGGATGGTTCTAAATAATATGATACCCATGAGCCTCCGCCGCCGTTGCTATGGAGACGAAGCCAATCAGAGATAGCAAATTAAAAACGCAGAGTGCCATAGTTGCTATATAAATTCAAAATTAACAGAGAATCCAAAGTGATTTAATTTAAACTGCATGTTTTATTATCAGTTTTCTCAACAACGTAATCTTTAGCTTCCTACTGATGTTATCGGCGCACCTAACAGAATATAAGCCCGGGGATTTGATGTTTTTTGCTGAAATGCACCTTGGGAGTCGTAGTTAATGTCTCACCCAAAATGTTTGTGTACACAGTATTGCACCCTCAACCTTTTTATCAAAAAACAGATTTTCTAACACAGTTGTTCATCTTTCCCACTGATGATTCAACCAGGAGAGTTTAATATCCATCAAGCCGTGGAAATACTCCAATTGTCAGTCACGTAACATTGTCTATGGGAAAAATGAATTGGACTTTTACTTCCGGAACCAAGGGCGCCCAAAATAAGTCAGCAAATCTATCCTTACAATGATCATCACATTCTCCCTTTCCACTTTCATTGCAACCACACCTCATCATTCTTTTCTTTTTGATCTCTTTTTAATCATCATCATCACCGTCCAGCCTTCCTCTTTAGCAGCAGGTGTCTTGACTTTAACAACTCTTCTTTATAAGCCGCTCAGACTGTCAGCACTTTAGTCACGCTCTCGCAAGGAGCTTTAGTCCTCGCTCCCGATAAGAGCCGGGGCCATTGTGCTCCCAGCTTCGTCTGTTGCTAAACATGGTTGACACGCTGAGATAGTCATCTGCAACAACTTTATGAACGGACATATGACACGTGGCAAGCTGCATGGGAAAAGATCAGCAAGGCAGTTATGAGTGGAGATGCTGTTGCCATCTGTTCAGGCTTCTAGAGACCCTCAGAGATTTAGACTCTTATATTTTTACAGCAAATATTTCTGAATGTCCAGTATATTTGCCGCTGCTGCTCAAAAACAATTTGTTGTGAAGAAGAACTACAAATTGTGGATATAGACATCGTATTGTAAAAATGTTAAGTTTTATGCATTTGGACATTTAAAATAGGCAATATGGCTGCAGGTGATTCTGTAGTTTCCTTTTGTCTGCTGAGGACAATGTCATTGAATATTGTGGGTTGGGATCAATTACTGCTCAATTTCTGTTCTTGCAATGTATTATGCTTGATTATTTATTCAATATCTCATAATGTAGCTTTTCTCATCAGTAAATGAAATACTGCTTATAGAACTTGTTGAATTGAGTTCTTCATTAAATCTATTGAATTGAAATTATTTTCTAATGTTATGCACTATAGCCACAAAATCAGCCTAATCCCCTCCACAGCATTATGGTTGACTATTGTATTCAGAAGTGGACCTCTTGGATAAGCGCTCTTACAAAGGGGGCCTATCCCAACTGATGCTTTCTGAATAGCAAACATCCCAGTGCCTCCATTTGCAATGTAGATGTGCGTGTGTGTTCTCGCTCTCTATTGAATTGTTTTCTTAATCGTTTCCTTTGTGCCAAGAAGTAAAGAAAACAGATTGTGTCTGAAAAGCATTGGAAGTGCCAATGACCCCTGGTCACGACAGCAACGTAAGGACTGCCAGAACAGCAGATAAAGAGCCAGACGGGTCAACTACTCTGTCCTGCCATGATTGCTAGCACCAACATTTTCTTAAAGGGAGACAAATTTGGAATTCTGTGTGGCCACTTGCATTTTAAAGGATAGGAACCTTTAGAAAGAATTCTCTGTTTCTGCTATAAACCCACCTTTTTGCTGGATTTGAAATAATTTTGACACCACTGCTCCATTACAGTCACACCCTTTTCATCTATCACTCTCCACTGAATAACCCTCTACTAAAGTATAAATGCATTAATAGGTCTTCTCTTAAGTTATATCTCACTCTTTAATACTTTTATTGAGCATCCCATCCTGTAAACATGAGATATTATTCAAATAGGAGCCAATATTTAACTCAGTGCATCTCTTTTTACATAGAAAAAAGGCACATTCTCAACTTATAAGTGTACCAAGCACTGTAGCAATGATCAAAAGGCCAAAACATTGTATGATTGGAAAGAAACCTAATTGCCTTTCAAATCTCTGTGGCACGTTCTATTTATTAATCTGAAAGTGGTTTCAAATCTTGGGGATAATGAAAATCTCTTTTATAAATATGTATGCAGTGAAGTCACAACATAATAGGGGCCTGGTGAAAAACAGGAGGCAGCAAGGCGGCTGAAGGATGAGGTGCAGGCCCTGCAGAAAAGAATGTTCCCCTAGCAGAAATTGGTTTAATTAATAGGACATTTTACATAATGATTACAGTGTAATTGCACCGACTAGCAGAGTGTCATTAAATATATCCTTGCTCCTTTACAACACCCTCCAGCTAAAAATAATGAGTTACATTGGAAATCACTATGCAACAGGTTCATAAATAACATTTAAGCCCATACAAGGCAAGTACTTATAAATAATAAATATTTGCCTTTTGTAATTGAAGAAAAAATGACTGCCTCTTTTTTCCACCACTGCACACTGCTTTGTCCTGTTGTAGCCGTGGAAAGGAGATTTTTCCCATTTTTTTCCCCTCTTGTAAGTGCTGAATAATTTATTTGCCGGCTAATAGTCAACACTGTCAACACCCGGTGGTTAAAATATACCTGTGTCCAGATAAATGCAGCAGCAGGGTACAAAGCGATTATTCCCTGCTTCCAGATATTTTGTTGGATGCAGTCCCTGTATACACTGCAGTAAATCACCAACTTCCAATTACCTTCCTCCATAAAACAAGGCTCGTATTCAAATCAGGCCCCAAAAGAGAGAGACAGAGATGGGGACAACTGAACCCATGCCTGGGGGCCGCTGACTGAATGTGTGCATGCATGAGTGTGTGTCTGTGTCTGTGGGGGGGGGGGTGGAATTTGTTTCTTCGTATAATGCTTATTCCATTTTACTGCAAAGTGGCACTGCTCCACTATCCCTGCAATAGCGCTTTCATGCTGGCTGGGTTTTCATTGGCTTAAAAAGTTGGCTACTGAAATATTTTCATTAGTCTTTCTTCAACTGAAGAGCCAAAAGTTTCTCTTGAATATCATCCAAAACAGGATGAAAGAGTTAGATATGCCATGATCAAGTGCCGTGATTGCAGAATTACCAAAGCGGTGGTAATTGTTCTCAGGGGATTGTTGTGCTGTAAGTGGATCTATCAATCATTTTTATGTATTGGAGCTTGGAGGCAGATATTGGAGGGCCCCGCTTAAGTCCTTGTTACTGTTGGATGATTATTTTTCATCTTCAAAAAGTCAACCTTTCAGGAATTAAGAAAAATGAAAAATTGCTTTGAAATATTTTGGAATTTCACTTCTGTTTATACAAGTTTTATACAAAACATACTCAATACAAATTTAAAACTTTAAGTTGATAATAAAAACATATTTTATTTAGTATTCAGACAGCGAATTGTTTATTATTATTATATTAGAGCTCACTGATGTCCCGGGGATTTCTGGTAATATCTCTGCATTAGCTTATCAGTGGAGCTACAGGATTAGTGATGTGATTCCAATTTGTTGTCTCTACACCCTCTATGAACTCTCTGAGCACAGTTTAGTCTGTGTGTGTGTGTGTGTGTGTGTGTGTGTGTGTGTGTGTGTGTGTGTGTGTATTCAAGATGTGGAGACAAAGATCTGTTCACATTGTCACACATTGGGAGTTACGTTGCATTCTCGGTGAGGTTAGCCATGTATTTTAGGTTTAGCTTCAAGGTTTTGTTTTATGGTTAAGGTTAAAATTATGACTCGGTGCTGAGTATAGTAAGCAGTGGTGGAGGAACTATTTAGATGCTTTACTCAAGCAAAACTAACCATAACACAATGTAAAAATATTCCACTGCAAGAAAAAGTCCTGAATTACAAATGTTACTTAAGTATGTAAGTACTTAAGTATTAGTAGCAAAATGTACTTAAAGTATCAAAAGTATAGTCAGAAAATGGCCCCTGTGAGTGATATACTATTATTAGAGTTTTAGATTATTAATGCTGATGCATTAATGTGTACATACCATTTTACTGTGTAGTTGGTCCAGGTGGAGCAAATGTAACTATTTTGTATACTGTAGTTTAAGCTATAACATGTAGCTCATCATATTTTTTGTGTATAAAATTTGAATTTGTAACAAAAACAGATAAATGTTGAAAAGTGGGGTAGAAGTATGAAGCTGCATGAAATGGAAATACTTAAAAGTAAAGTGTAAATATTTCAAATTTGTACTTAAGTACTGTACCTGAGTAAATGTACTTAGTTACATTACATTAAGCCTTCCAGGTAGTACAACTTTGCGTCTATGTATGCGTGTAAAATCCATGTTGCTCCCTTTGACACACCTCCCACCCTCAACGACCTCCTTCATGTCCTCTCATCACCAATCCCTCTCGTCGTTTTGGCTCCTCTCCTCCACGTCCTGCTATCCTTCTTGTCCCCATTGAACTAGCACAGTGGGTCTGATAAATGTCTACCCAGGTATCATCATCACACATGCAGATTCCCCTCGAACACGATTCACTTTTGATCAGCTCCTCTGTACGGCGGTGGATAAAAAACATTCAGGATGCTCTCCTTGCTGCTCGCCTCCCTGCCTCTGAGTGTATTAAATACCCCGCTTCCACTCCACACACACACACACACACACACACAACCAGCCGCCTTCCCCCAATACCTATATACAGGCAGCAGACACCATCAATGGATTCCATTTATGCAGAATGCATCAATAACCGGAAAAACTAAGAGGCCTTGTCAGGGACGGGGAGTTGTCACAGGCGGGCAAACGATTCTACGCGGTGCTCATCTGAGCCGCAATCAGCCCATAATCTGAGTATACATCAGGCCTCTGTGACATGGAAATTTCCTGCTCCTCCGCTCTCATTTTCAGAGGCAGTAATCACAGGGAGAGGCGCTCAACCTCACCGAAATGTATAAATAATTTTCATTCAAACATATTAACAGTCAAAATACCAGAATCCATCATGGCGGCGCAGGGAGCTTCTTAAGAAGCAATCAGGGCCTCTGCATGTGTTCTTTGTCTTTGGCAGCTGAGAGACAGGGCGCAGATTACTTGTGCGAGTCCTGTTTTGCATAATGGCCTACCCCCTTGGTGCTTTTAAACTTTCCTGCCGATCCATTACGTTTACCAAGCCCAGTTCCCTGCCTGTCTTTAATATCATGCTTCCTTGGGAAGAAGATCTGGACGAGGGTTTAAAGACCTTTTTATTAAGGCAGGCATGTGGGCCTCCATCCATCTTCCCCAACCGGCAGACACGTTTATGTTCCATGGACGGGTTATGTACCGCCATCTTAAAGAGCGAAAACTTGCCCTTTTTACCTCATTGGGAAAAAAGGAATTTCGGAGACAAGTTGGTAGTTTTCAAGGTTACCAGGCCAGATTTACCCTGAGCAGCAGGGGACTAAAATGTCTGTTGAAGTGTATGTTGTGTGCCATCAAGCTATGTCAGATCATTTTTTAACAAATGTAAATGAAAGACAACATTGGACCTGAATAGAGAGCCCTTGTGCCGCTATGGATAGTGTCATATGCTCAACACATTTATGTGCGAAGATGTAAAATGGCATAATCCAGGCATAACACCATCTCATTAAAGCACAGCAAAATATCCCTTTTTTCATGCCAGAGGAGAAAGAGGATGTTAGCGCAATTCACAGGAGGTGAAAATTAAGGCAGTTTGAGCTTGGAAGCCACCCGAGCTTGACAGGACATGGGCTGCAGTTTTATGTCACGTCGTTTATCTGCAGTTTATATTTTCTATGACCGCATTGTCTCTTTCAAGAACCTCTGGAAAATACACAGGCTGTAAAAACAGCCACCTTTTGTCTGCGCTGTACCCCACAAATGCTAATGTTTTTGTAACAGTTGAAGCCTCTTAATGATCCACAAACACTTTTTGCAAGATATTTCTTTCTAATATCGGTTTAAATGTCTTTCCTAAGCAGCAGATGTGGGGTCAGCGAAGGTGGAAACCTTAGGAAAAATAGGAGAGTAATGAAACATTCTGAAAACGGTGTAAAGCTAGTGAGGGATGCCCTCATCGTTGACGATAAAGCACACTGAGGCAAAGCAAACACCCATGGATCACAACCCTTTTCATTACAACAGTAAGAGGATCCATACTTTCCATTTCTCACCATCAGCTTTAAACGGTAAAACCAAAACTTTGGTGTAAAGTTCCATAATAAAAAGAATAATAATGGCTCTCTGTGTGCTTACTGATTAATGGGTTGGATCCTAGCTGTGTGCAGACAGAGAACAGAATATATTCTTTTCTAGCCAGAATTAAACTGAAAAATAGACATGTCTTATCTTTTAAACAAAAGATATGGTACCTGCACCCTGACCTCTGACAGATCATGATGGTGATCTGATGAACATTGATACAACAATGAATACAAAGCAGACAACATAAACAGGCTAAGACAACTGTCACACACTACTATTGAGTGTAAATAATATCCAATTAAGACGCATAAACAGGTATGAGTTTTGAAATCCATCTAAAATGAAATAAAAGACTAGAGGCAAAAGCAGAGTGTTATTTTCAAGATCCTTTAAAATTGACTTGAATTCACCAAAGTGATCACCTCGGTCAATTTTCTTACATGGTACTAGAGTAAATAAATATATCTTAGTAAGAAAGTAAGTACATAAGTAGTAAGTAAGTACGTAAGTATTAAGTGTTGTATATGTCCAATCTCCAAACTTTCAACTCTTAGTCAATGAGCTATTAAAAAAAATGGAAGTACACAGACCATTATCATGTAGAAATGGGTAGTACTATCTATGCATGTGCATGTTGTGGCAGTGTTTATTAAATAGGAAATCAGGATGGCAAAGTGTAAAATGCTTGCTCTTGTTATATCATTTTTTTGGTCCTCCCTTCCTCTTGTCTCTTCTTCCCCTCTCTCTGGCCCTCTAGACTGTAAGGGCAACAAGGAATTATAGCTCAGTGAAGTGCAGTGGCAAAGCCCCAGAGATTCATAGGCAGTCTCAATGATAAAGTCCAATCCGGGAGAATCGCTACTAGTGCAATAACAGCGAGAGAGGGTCACAATAAAGTTTAGTTTAATGACAAGAACAAATAACTTTAACATTTGGCTGGGGCACTGAACCTCTTTCTGGGGATCGCATCTGATATATCAGCGGGCAACTGCCCGTGACTGCCGGGCGATTGTGCTCACCACTCTGGCACTAGTGATGCATGTGGGGTCTGGTGGCAGGTGTCCATTTTATAGACTTATTCAGTTCGAAATGTTGGACACTGGCTGAGGCTCAAGATGGGGCGGAGAGGCCTGGCTAGATTATTGTTACTGCACAGCTGACATCTCCCAGGCTCCTCTCTGTACTGCTATCTGGCCCTGGGACTCTACCTAACTGTTAGCCACTGAATAGCTAACAGCCAGCGTCTGAGGTGATATCAAGGCTACTGCTGCAGAGCTTGGACAGAGTCCTGAGGACAGGGCCACTTAGCCACTAATCGTCACACAAACGACACAGAGCAGAAGAGGAATTATAGGCGACCAGCTGTTGGTCAGTTTTCTCTTCTGCTACTGCCAGCCAATAACATTAGAATTATGAATTCGATTTTTCATATTAAATAAGTCAGCAACTAACGTTTGTTTTCACTATCGACAAATCTGCCCATAATTTTCTTGATTAATGTCAGAAAATACAGAAAAATGCTCATCACAATTCCAAGGTGACATCTTACCAACAGTCCAGAACCCCAAAATATTCAGTTTCCAGTCACATAAGACAAAGAAAAGCTGCAAATCACAATTAACTGAATAACAAAATAGTTGAAATAGTTGATTCATTTTCCGGCAAAGGACTAATCAGTTAATCAACTAATCGTTTCAGTTGTGATATTAAATACGTTTTGAAATTGCAAGAGGAGAAGACAAAAAACTCCATTGGTAGATGATTAAGTTTTTTCTCACAAGCTGTTCTGTCTTACATCAACATGTTAACAACATGAGCATGCACAGTGCATTGATGAGAAAAATCTACAGATCATAACAATATTCAATTTGCAGCCACAGCACCCTCTGACAGGCTACTTAGCCCCGGTGAGTGATGAGTGCTGATGGCTGCATGGGTCTGCTGGGCAGCTGCTGGCCTGTGGCTGGATCAGGGGGTTCAGGCTGGCAGCCATATTGTAAAAACCAGCAGGAGAGGAGGCCATAGGGAGTCAGATAATGGAAGATAGATACCGTGCATGGGATCAGTTTCTCACACCTGAAGTGATGGGTTTAGATGCTGGATGACGTGTTTTAATTCATTTGGTTTGAATAAAATATGATAAATATTAGTATGGAAAGATTTTAAGAGAAAGCACAGCTTTCAGTAACTCAAACCTCTTTCAGGAGACTATTGCCTGAACTCATCTTAATGCTAAGTCTCTCTGTCTGCACTCACCCTCCTGTTGGTTATTTGTTGCCACATTTCTAGTTTACGCGGCCTGAAAAGACCCATTCAGGACAGCTATTGTTGAACGCAGGCCTCATATGCAGATCCATTTGAAGGGGCCATTATCCAAAAAGAATGTGGGAGACAACGTGAAGACAGGCTAGTGACAAATGATCAACCTGATAATAGGCTGTAAGACACGCTTACCATGCTAACAACACGGCGAGCAGAACGTACGCGCCCCCCGTCGAAAACAAACAATGTGCTTCCAATCTATCATCGTTGATCCATGTCATCATTACCCCTCGATGGCCATGCGGACATCAACATGACAATGCAACATGCAGGGGCCACATTAGTGCGATAGATTATTATCATAGAGAATGTGGCACAAATCTCTTATGGAACATTATAGCCGGTGTGGAAGGTAACAAACAAACAGATTTATGTCGTGCTCTCTCTGAGGAGGCAACTTGGCTGAGCGGAGTGTGTGTGCATATGCGTGTGTATTTGTATGAGTGTGTGTATTGGAAGGCTTTGCAGGTGAAATGTTGTGCTAATTCTGTACAGGTTGGGCTAATGTCGAGCCCCCGGGTCCTGTTCTGTTGGCAAGCTGATTGGTGATTAGAGATGTAATTAAGAGCAGCTTTGACACTGGCACTGTCCTCCACCCCCTCAAGCTCCTTTGTCAACCCCCCCTTCTACACACACACACACATACACACACTCCAACTGCCCCAGCCACCCAACCCTCAAAGCCCCCCAGGCCACTTCCCATCGCTGTTTATGGTGCTTCCTCCATTATCCGACAACAAAAGGAGTCCTCAACACACAAAACCCCAGCCAGCTGTGTGCCTGACATGGTGGGGAATACACAGCCCCTCTCCAGCGACAATAAAAAGAAACTTGAGTTTAAACAAAAAAAGTTACACCATATTTGCTCAGACTAACTATGATGAAAGGCAATGAAGACAAGGGCTCCTCATGTAGGTATCAATATAAATATTACTGGAAGGTCAATTAATATGTAAATTAACTCCTCCATTTAATTAGCTATTTAACTATTTTCCAAGGCATGGACATATTAAATCATGCTTAAAGACCCCTCTAACTAGCCTCCTGACAATAGTGCCAGGGAGTCGTGGGCTCATAAACTACCGGCTTGACCTATAAAGAGCCCCGAGTCTGCTAATTCCATCTCAGCCTAATTTTATGACTTGCATAAAATAACCATAGTGCAGCTTTGTAGCTGTAAAGAGGATATGGGTAATAAAATGGAGCCGGGGAAAGCATCAGAAATCTCCTCTTCACTAGTGTCCTCATTTATTATTCTATTATTCTTTGCCGGTTACCAGGCTCATGTGAAAGACAAATGACCTTATTATATTAAATAATTTGTGAGGATATTAACCGTTAATCACACATAAACAGCATTTAAAAGGTATTGATTTTCCAGCGCTCTCAACAGCTTGTTAAATTTACGTCCAATAACATGATAATAGATAATCAGGTGAATGATACTCATTTGTAGAGGACAAAGGAAAGGTAATGGGCATCACTCACCCTGACTTTACCATATCTCTCTATCCCACTCTTTCATGACCTTCTAACAGGTATTTGACCTTGTGCGCATTTCAGTACAAGTCTACAGTAATTGACAGCCACATGTCAGATATTATGTCCAGCCAGGGAATTTTGTTTCCGGTCGTAGCTTGTCCTTCTTAGCCAGGGCTTGTACAAAACTACCTTAACCTGCAAAACTTTCACTGAGTTAATTGTGAAACCATCCTTTATTCAGTGTAATATTTCTTTTCAACATTGTGCTGAAATCTAAAAAAACATAGACTAACATACACTTTTAGAGAGTGAATTCCAAAGCAAATATTTTGAAGGTGAAACGATTTGCCAAATAATAGATTAGTCAATTGACAGAAAGTTAATCAGCTACTTTTTTGATAATCAGGACGTCAATGTCAATGTGAGGATTCGTTGCTGTTCTCTGTTTTATATGATAGAAACCTGAATATCTTTGGGTTTTGGACTGTTTGTCAATAAAATAAAACATTTGGAGGTGTCAGTTTCGGCTTTAGAAATCTGTAATGTGCATCTTTATAGGTCAAATAAGCAATCAATTAGCAGATTAATTGGTAATGCAAATAACTGTTGCAATAACCGTTAAAAAATTCTAATTGCATATTGCAATACAGACCTACTTTAGTAGAATTTCTACATTTTTATCGACTTCACTGGCTGATTTGAACAGTATAAAGGGACAGGAAAAACTGGTGGATAGAGGAGAGTGAGCTACTACACAGGTTGAGTTGAAACATAATATTACAAATACTATATGTAACATGTCTTAGCCAGCTGAGCCACAATGATGACCGCACTGTATAGCTCTATCAGAGCCAACAAACTTTGGGTGAAAACTTGATAACCGTTTCTTTGTTTCTGAAACAGTCTAACACTTCATCAGAGGCATCACTTTTTGTTTGGCACCGTTGACAGCTGTATTCTGATCTCCATGATTACTTTTTGATGCAGCTTTTCCCCTCCTCTTTGTGTGTGTGTGTGTGTGTGAGAGAGAGAGAGAGAGAGAGAGAGAGAGAGGGAGAGAGAGAGGGAGTGTGTGTGTGATTTCTATGTGTCTCCTGACCGCCCGCAGATACCATTTAGGTTTGAAAAGTCCTCCAAGTTGCTGTTGGGGAAGCTGACTTGCCACAATAATAAATTTCCAGCAGGTAGCAGAGAATAGCGAGTGGCATGCAAATCCGTCTTGGTGTCCCTCTGGGGCCCCGGTGCTCACTGCAGGAGAAAATGAAGCCATGCTGCTCCAAACACTGTCTCTCTTTCTCTCCTGGGCCTAAAGTTAATTTCAGTGGAGAGAGCCAAATAGGGTGTCGACTGGTCTCTTATTCTCCAGCCATGTAGACACACCGGGGCTTGTTCCAGAGATGGATATGTGAGAGGATAGACTCACACTACCTACCTGACACTGGCCCTCTTGATTCATTATGACAGGCCAATCTTTTATTAGCCTGGGCTTCGTATTCAAACCCTATCAAGAAAAAAAAGTGAAGAAGCTGAATTTTCTCTGGATGAATACAGCAGATTTATTATGCAGCGCCTCCTCTCTGTCCCCCCATATAGAGGCATGTAATTATTAGCCTCATGTTTTTGACAGATCTGGTTAGCGGGCTGTTATTTGATATCCCTGTTAACTGAGGCACCTAGATTGACAGATATAACCACACACGGCCATACTGCTCTGCAAACCATTATTTTAAAAGAGATATAGTCTGTAGGACTTTTTTCGGTGTACTGACAGAAAAGATGGGATCAGAAGCATCCAGTTTTACTATTACTCGCAGATTTCAGAACAGTAAATGAATACAAGTCTGGACGGTAGAGTAATTCAATTACTGTGTGGCAGTGCAGGCCCAGTTTTATAGCCTGCTCTCTGCTCTGTGAGCACATCCACAGTTAAATGAACATGATAGGCAATGGTCATCTCCCCCTGTTGTTACAAGATAGCTGTTAGGCTGCCTCAGTAATGATATGAACCAGGCCCCGGGTTCCCAGAGTATTTATGAAGCATAAAACAATATTTTAATTTGGTCAAAGGATTTCATTTTTTAATAATGTATGAGCACATATCAGTTCATGAAAACTTCAGCACCAATATTGGCTGTCTCATTATACTTGCTAAATGCTTGACACCTCTTATATTTTTGGAGTCACAAGAGCAGGTCAGGAATTCAATAAAGGCTCTCAACAAGATATAAAAATGTAAATGTTCAAACAGTTCCTACAAGTTTACTCCATCACCCTACATAGAATTTAATATATGTAACAATTAGAGCTGCAACAATTATTCAATAAACCAATTAGTTGAATTTAATCAGCAACTATTTTGATCGCTGCTTTTCTTTGTCTTATGTGATGTATGAATGTAAATTGAATATCTGTGGGTTTTGGACTGTTGATCGGACAAAACAAGCAATTTAAATGTCACCTTGGGCTTTAGGAAACTGTTATGGGTATTTTTCACTATTTAAAAAAAAAAAAAATTATAGACTAAATGATAAATCTGTGAATTGAAAAATTAACCTGCAGATTAATTGAAATGAAATCTTTATTTGGATCCCCATTAAAATTGAAGCCCTATTAACAAAATGTAACAGTATATGGGAACATATTTGTTTTTTTTTTTATTAGAGCTGTATAAGTGCCGCTGTTTATGTAGTGGTAGAAACTGTCATATTTAGCCTCCTTGTTTATGATCGTCTTCTACTGCTTCCTATTATTACATAATTATTGTTGTATATTACTAAACAGAAGGCTATAAAACATTATTTTCTCACCTGATGGTTTTCCATAATGAAATCAGTCACTACTATAATACCATAATGGACACTATGAATGCACCTGGGAACAGTAGTGTCCAAACCTTTTTTCCAAAATGTCCTGATTGGGCCTTTCCATGGCTGAGGGCTGTCTAGTCACTTCAAACAAAATAAGAATTTCTTAGTCAAAGAACTGGTCCATTCACAGAAGCTGTCTGCAGTCGAACTCACAATAAATCTGTGAATCAGCTTTGAGTCGCACCCCAGTCTTTCAGAGGCAATGCTTTTGTAAAATAAGCCCAGCCTCTCTGTGACAGGGAGCTGGATAGCCAGAGAGTCAGGCCTTGTCGTGCGGCTGATTCTGAGGCTTGTCTGTGATGGCGTTGGTGGATGGATGTGCTCTGGTGTTGGGCAAGAGGGGTAAACTGTATTGATCCTGATCTAGTCTCATTTTTGTAAGCAGACGGCATTTCCCTCTGTGTTTGGGTACCTTTTTGATGGCCCCTGACAGCCTCTGCTGAACGCTGTCAGAGACTATTTGACAGGCTGGACAAGGGTGGGAGGAGGGGGGAGACAGGGAGGAGGAGGAGGAGGAATGGAGGGAGGTAAAAGGAGGAGGAGGAAGGTAGCTGTTCAGCTCACCGCCGGCTGGTGACAATCGCCTCAGCCTTGGAATCAATTCCCTCTGTTTACAGACCATTTCACAGCCCTTTACCTGTAACATCACTTGTGTCAGTCCCATTAATACACCCAGATATATAATGGTTGAATTAGCATAATGGCTAAAGCAAGGCCCTGGACTGTGAACACATAGCAAATGTCAACATGTTCTCTTCACTAAGCCAATTAGAGGCCATTAACAGGCCTGCTTGGCTGCAAACATCATCAAAGTTAAATACAATTCCAAACAGCATCCCTCCAACCCCCTTTTTCACCATTGTAATAGATGGGCCATAGAAACTGAAATGTTAGTAAACAGTCGGCCAGCTTAGACTTCTGCTGGTTCATCTTCCTTCCGCCAGTGTATTCAGCCTTAGAGGTAAATTGCTGCGACTGTATTAACTTTATCTGGTTTACCTGGTAGTATTGTCCTGTGGTGATGGTTCTCAACATCTGGCTTACAACTGCTTAATATGAAGTAATGCCAGCCTTAGGATGCGTGAACAGTATAATATTTTTGATTGACATTGTTTTTGGAAGAAACTAAATTCATATAATTAACTTGTATGAAGGCAAAACATCACTTCAAAGATTATAGATAAAATAATATTTTCATATTAAAATCATAACACACAGCGTGGCAAAGACAAAAAGGTAGGCAGGCATTTGCAGATCATTGATTCCAGCATGTGCTTAGCAACATTTAATGAATTCATATGCATATTTAGAGTTGGCCTATTAACTTTTTTTTCAATTAACTGGTTTAAAAGATTCACTCAATTGCGCAGAGTCTTTAGACCGCTGGTAATCTTGCATATGCTAGCAAATTAGTGATGAGATAATGAACACAAGTTGTAAGATAAACACCAGAAAGTTATTATATTACATAACAAAAATGCATCCAAATTATCTGACAATTACCACTAAGGAATTTGAGTGATGAATTTGAGTGACGTTGCATTTACACATACATTAAAGCAGTGTGCTTATGTTCTCAATGTATCTTGAGCATTTAGCCCTTGGCCATCATATAAAAACTGAAAGACAATAGTGCTAGTGTTAAATAAAGGCCTTGAAAGTATTGTCACAAAACTGCAGAGGCAAGCAAGGCCAAGAGTCAACTGTTCAGGACCACATATCATCCTATATGGCCTTCAAGAACAGTTAGCTGTGTACTGGCCAGATTCAAATTCTCCTGCTCGTGAAAACTCTCAAGATGTCAACAGAATACGTGAGTTTATCAACATTATACAAAGGGCTGTTCATGCACTTAAATTGTGATGCTGTCAGTGTACGTTCATACAGGAGATTGTTTCCTTTGTCTCATACTGTGTGTCTCTTAGCGCAACATTGCAGTGTATTAATAAAGTGGCAAAGTGAATATATTTTTTATTATCTTATTTTTGAGATGCATCCCAATTTTATCAGTTTGCTTAAATCATTTAGGATCATATAAAAACTGTAAAAATAAGTGTGATTGCAATTGTGGAAATCTGGGTTTGTAGCTGCTGGAGTTTGGCAGTTCCTGTAAAGATTGCCATTTTTTTTTAAATATAAAGCAAAAATGGGCCAAACACTACTTTAGTCAACTTCAGCAAAGATAACAGTAAGGACACAGGCACACATTTTACAACTGGCATACCCACATGTACTTTTAATTACTATGAACAAGAAGACAAAGCACACATAACAACTGTATACTGTGGCCAATCCAAAAAACATAAGCTACCTGGCCATTAAACTTATAAAGCAGGCAATCCAATAGGCTTGTTCCACAATTTTTACATTTTATATTTGTTTTGTCCTGCTATAATCATAATATTGTTCCCCCAACTGTTCCAAAGTTTCTGGTTTTGTTTCTCTGTAACTACTTAATATATAATACTACTTAATTATTCAGTAATGTTGAATTAAAAAGTAAGCTCACCATAATTCATTTACAGGTCCCTCATAAATATCTATATTATTATAACCCATAATTATTTTAATAGTCCCCCAGAATTATCACATAATTACAGTTATTTGTGGACTATAATGTCAAAATATTACCACATTTTGCAGTCTGTTTTGATGTAGAATCAAGAGTTCTATCAAATTTAGATTTTTTAATATAGTTTATATAGTACTATTTGTATGGACATTCTTCTGTAAAACCTGCTCAAAGAGAAGCTTTTGTTTCCAGAAAAACAAATATTTGTGTCCTGACACACATAGAAAAATTACTTTTACTCATAAATGGGATTTCATTGACTATGTTTATACATTCTCTTGGATTCCCGTGCTGAAATGGTATAAATAGCCAGTGCGTATGCCCTCTCAAAGAGATTTTCCCCATGTTGACTCATAACAAATTGGTCACTGCCTGGCGGGCAGGTCACCAACAGGCCTCACCTCACGTCTGCATCAGGATGCAGCCCACTGTCTGCTGCCCCGCTCGGCTCGGCTCAGTTCAGCTCAGCTCTGCGGCCAGCCCGCGATGATAAGTCACCCAGCCAGCCAGTATTGATTGGGGGTCCTCGAGGCTTATACAAAGGCAAGGAGGGAGGTGACTGATTGTGTTTTACAGAGAACATTATCACTCCACTCAACGCAGGAGGGCCGACAGAATTTCCTCGCCCAAGAAATGGAGACGACCACCCGGGCTGGGAGTATATGACTTGACTCACTGAAGCGCTAAGTCCAATTTGAAAGCCAAATTGTGAGGCTTAGAACAAAGGGGAAAAAAGAGAAACGGTTACAGTTTGTCTGGTGATTTTTCTCCCTTTAGCGCTGACCAGTACATATAATACTACCCTTTCTATTTGCTGCATTTTCTATAAATTCATAAAAGCGCTGAAACAAATTGCCTTCTTCTGTACATGCTCTGCATGCTCTCACTTTAAAGCCCACACAGAGAGAAACTCCGCTGCTGTAACCTCAGGTTTCGTCTCATTTTTCCATCTCATATTTAGTTCTTTTATTGCACCAGGTGGATATAGTAGGATAGCCCTGGATGACTTTGTCAAAGGTAGGCTACAGAGAACAAGGTACTCTCATGCACTATTCCTTATGGGAATTTAAATAACTTTTTATCTTAACCTATTTTTTTACAAAGAGGATTTATGCCAGAGTCAGGGCTTTGGCATGGTTTTTTGATCAACTCTGCTTGCAGATTAAATGTGGATCAGGGTGAGAGCTGCTCCCACTGAATGCCATAATGCACAATAGAAGATGATCGCGACTCATAAAAAACTGCTTCAAGATGATGGTGCTGTTGTGTCTCGAACCCTTTTCTCAGCTTTGTCCTTTACTAACTCTCTGTATCTCCTCTCCTCTCCTCTTCTCTCCCCTCCTCTCCCCATCTTGATCATTTTCTGCCTAAATAAAGCTTGCACTCTCCCCGAGTAATCAGGCAAGAGTATCAGGATCTAATAGACTCACACAAGCTCCCTTATCAGCCAGGTGCAATCTGAGGCTGCTGCCGCTTAACAAGGAATTAAACATTTTTCCATGCTGCTGCCAGCACTTTAATTGATTGATGCTAAAAGTTTGGAAAATAAAAGCCTAGTGCGTCAAGCGCGGCACTGCTTTCCAGGCCCTGCCGGACCCCGCACAGAGAAGAGCCCTGGATTAGAAGTGGCAGCTCGCATTTTCACCATCAGCCGGCCCTGTCATCTCGGCCCAGCCAGGATGTGTGAGTAGGTGGGAGTGTGTGCGAGTGTGTGTGTGGCATGTGTGTCTGCCACTTCACATGGAGAGCAGCGGCTGAAAGACACATGTACTCGAAATAAGTGAATCAATAGGACACTTAATGAACAATTAGGAGAACAGCTGTAGGCCTGTCAGACACCCATCTGTACACAGATCTGCTCTGAGAGAGGGAGAACGAGAGTGAGGCCTCACTACAGCACCAAGGCTATCGCTTCAGAACATGTGCAACCCCCCCTTTAGCCTATCTACATCCATTTACAGCCCGCTCCCTCCCTCAGCTCCACGCTGTGAGAGCCAGGCCCAATTTAGCCATGCAGACCTCCATCTCCTTCCATCCCTCACCTCACATTAGCAGGAGAAGCCGCTAAAGATATGGAAATGGCACAGGACATCCTTCAGGCTTGTGTCAGGGGAGGGGGGATCGATAAATTTGACAATCCATGGCATTTAATTAAAATGGCTGCCGGAAGCAAGGCAGTTTGTTTTTCTGTGTGGGACCCAGCCCGGCGTTTATTGCTCAAATGAATACATAAGTGTATTCATAAGCACCCCGTACATTAAATCCACCTCACTCTTTGAGATGGGTTGGGGGGCCTTTCAACTTTCAACGCTGAGCGAGCACCCGGACAGATGAAATTAATATCTCCACCTCTCCCCCCAGTGATTTTTAACGTATTCTTGATGCATAAAGAGATATCCTCCTCAACGAGGGCACTGACAAATGAACGTCGACCACAGTCAGCTCTGCTGATTTGCCTGTCTGTGACAGTGGCGACCTTATGTGCCAGTCAGGACGAAAAATAGTCAACAGTAAACGTACACCGACAGAGGTGTTGGATAGATAGGTTCAGCCTTCGTCTGGGCGTCTGACGTTTTTACGTGTAGATCAGCAGGCTATGACTGACAGCTATTATGGTTAACTAAGCACAGGGATATGAGAACAGAATCTCAGGATGGGCAAAGTCTGATAATTGACCTTGTACAGCCTCTCCGTCGTTCTTTATTAAAACTTCATTTAAAGAAGAACAACCCCGGGTGGCTGCTGCTGAAGACTCTTTATTTCTCGCTCCCTCAGCAGCCATAATGGATTACATAGGAATCCATTATGCATTCCACACAAGAAAGAAGTAGGGCCCAAGACCTGCTTAAAAATATATTTTTAGTACTGAAAATTAATGTGTTCACACAAGCCACTGAATCATTTTAAATGTTCTTTTTTAGTATATTAGGTATATGTGTTGAAAAGACCTATATTTCAATGAGGCCGTGGGCCCAGCAGTGTGAGAGTAATGGGCGTACTAATTTATTCATGATTTTAGCTGTGTCGTTATCTGTGTTTTCTCTTGTGGTTGTTATTGTATTGTTAAATAGTGTATACTGTGTGCATTGAAATCTACGTCTGTTGTTGTGGAACACCTCTTTCACACACTACACTAACTGAGTTTAAATGACAACAAGGAGAAAATAATCTGCATGTGTGCTCCTTTCAAACACAGACACAAGTTGTCAGGCTACACGCACACCCACTTGCACTCCATTGCAATTACCATACCTTACAGACTATATATGGGTCAAGATCCTTATAGTTTGTGCCATAGACTGTAGTCCATAGATCCATTTTAAACATGATACCTGCTATATCTGCTGAATCACTGCAGTCCAATGTGGGAACTTTATCTTATTTTGTAAGATTTTTTGGGGGGCATTTTGCCATTGTTTGATAGTAATGTATAAGTAAGTCTTGTGTGGGAAACATGTAAAGCAAGAGAGTGGTACGTCATGCAGCAAAAGTCAAAATGTCTACTCTAAAGAAGTCCTACTGCGGGTGTTTTCAGTTAAAGTATCTGCTCAGTCCAAAAATTGGCACAGTGAAATTCATTCCTGCATCTTTGCAAAATAGGTTGTGCAAACAGTTTAGTGACATAGTGACAACTACTAGGCTGTAATCGAACAAGTTAACACAGTTAATTCAAGGGAATGTTTTTGTGCCGTCCAATCCTGTTTCACAATTGAGTGCAAACCATGCCGCATCGGTTTTGTGGAGCAGTTTATACTCAAACAGAGGAGGGTTACATAAAGTTGAATGCTGTGACACAGTAAAACATGATATTTCCTCCCTTTTGGACTCTCCAGTTCTCTCCATTCCCTTGAAGATCAGCACTGTCAAGAGGGTTTGCAGTTTGTCACAGTGAAAATTAGCGGGTGTAAAAGTTGCCAAAGTTGAACTCTACATGAAAGCACATCTTGAATTTACTTCGTCTCCACTGATTGCAGTCTGTAATTTTGCTGTTATAAAAGTTGGTGTGACGGGGTCCTAACAGTATTGTAGTATTCATTTGTAATTAAGCTTGTATACAAGGTGTGTCCAATGATTGTCCAAGCCTTTAATTATTGTTCCCTATATGCAACTGTTTGGCATCAACTATTAACATATATGAACTAGGGCTGCAGATTATTCTCTATTAATTGCTTGATGATAAAACATCAGAAAATAGTGAAAAATCATGTCCATCCTAATTTCCCAGATGCCGTTGAAATTGTTTATTTTGTCTGACCAACAGTCTAAAACCCAAATATATATTCAGTTTACTATCATAGAAGACTAAGAAAGCCTGCAAATATCCACATTTGTGAAACTAGAACCAGTAAATCTTTGAAATTTTGCCTAAGAAATATTCAAACAATTAATCAGTTATCAAAATCGATTAATTGTTTCAGTTCTAATATGAACACTTAGTTATGGCATGTCATCATTCTGACATTTCTGCCCCTCTCTCTCTCTCTGTCTTTCTTACTAAAGCGCGCACACACACACACACACACACACACACACACACACTCTATTATATGCGCATTCAGCAGACTGCAGCTTTAATATTTGCCTTGGACAATGGTCCACTCATTGTCCACTCAAGAGTTTCAATATACAGAATGATTATCAGGTGTATAATTTTTTACAATTCTAATTTCTGGGGTATTAAAAGGTTAGATTGCACCATTAGGTTGACTGTGAGCACAGGTGCTGATTAAGTTGATTCACTGAGGCAATTACAGCCAGATCCCCTTTAATTACTGTGGGTTTTATTGCAACTGCGTGATAATGGTGCACAGGGCCTGCAGGAGTTTTAGATGGAGATGAGATTGCAAAGTATCACACACAGACACAAATCTACAGGATGGAGGAGATCTTTCACACGCACACGCGCGCACACACACACACACACACACACACACACACACACACACACACACACACACACTCTGACATATGCACACATAAAAGAGAAAAAAGCCCAAAAGAAAGAAACTCACAAGGCTTTCTCTCAGTATTTCTCTCTCGATTTATCTCTCTCTGTCACACACACTCATTGAAAATCACACACATACACACTCTGTGTCATTAGGCAGAGGGGAATACTAACTGGACAAACTTACAGGCCACAGCATTGCAGATACTGATGCTAGTTACAATCCAAGAGTCAGGTAGAGCAACTTATGAGGGGTGTGTGTGTGTGTGTGTGTGTGTGGTGGATGATACACACTCCTAAATTCATAGCATGTCCTGCCACATGCATTTACACACACAGACAGGTTGACACCCTCCTAACCTCCACCCTCCCATTCACACATACACACAACACACTTGCCACCCTGCTCAACACAGGTATGCAATAAGAAACAAGTCGACAGCTACACAGCAGGCAATATCCCCTGCCTTCAGCCTCGGTGCGTGTTTCGGATGCATCTGGTTAGTAAAAGCTGACAGAGGGCCGGCCATGCCTCAGAGGACAGCAGAATGAGGAATTTCGGCGTTCCTCCACATCACCCCTGAGATGCAGGAAACACAGGAGTGCCCCCACCCCCACCTCCAACACACACTCTCTCTCACACACACACACACACACACAAACACAAACCGTGATGTGCTCCTAAGATTCCCTGTCACCAGGAATGGAAATCGAAAGCGGCACACACATCCGTTATCTAAATGTTAACTCCAGTGCCCTTCTTGTTGTCACAGCTGGACGAGGTTAGCCAACACAAGGTGAGGAGCTTTGCTTTGGGCCTCTGCCATGGTACACCCCTCTCAGTAGCGAGAGAGGAAGACTCTGATGCAAACTAATCACAGTGAAAAGCAAATTCAGCCTCCTCTTATGAGTTTTGCTGCATTATTATTAGCTGCATAAGTAAAGTAAAGCAAAGAATGAATGTTCACACTGATCTATAATGCCACACAGTACATTTATTTATTTATTTTTTTGTTAGCTCTCCATATTAAATCTAAATTAAAAATAATGAAATAACGATGAAGTTCCCACTGACCTTGTCCTAAAGGCATGTGCATAATTTCAATTCATATAGTGGTTACACCAACACTACTCTTGTCTTTAGGTGCTGTGACTTAAGGTATGATGTCAAAAATTAATGTGATTGATTGATTCAACTGAGAAGAGGCTTAAAGTTATCTCCTCCTTAGTGACAACAAGTTCTAAAGTTGCTATTTCACAGTAGTTTGCCATCTTCTAGTAAAGTTGTTGGTTTAGGACCAGGGTCGTGTCATATTCAAATGCTTGATTTCTAAACCATAATAATTAAAACCAGTGAAACTCATTGCGTCTTCTGTTGGCCTTTTTGTGTGTTCAGAGGAACAAAGGGCCATCCATCCATTCATCTTCTAAACCACTTATCTCATTCAGGGTCCCAGTGAGCTGGAGCCACAAACTGCAAGTCACTGACACTCTAGCAAATTAATGATGAGTTAAATCTGGGCAATTTGTTTGAAATTACTAACACAAAAGTATTAAGAATGCTTTTCCAATAATGATGTGCAAAATCACATATAAACTAATCAAATTGAAATGGACTGCAAACTTTCACATCATTAAAAACCTAAATAAGCCATTATGTTAGCTTTAAATTACATTTAGTTTGGAATCATTAAAAATTATTATTGTGCAAAACAAAGTAATATAAGCAAAGTATTGCTAAGTCCTATGATGAGTCTATGGTTCATAAAAAGAGAACATACTTCTTGCTGCCATATTTATCTGGAATATGGTACGAACATTTTAGCGTACAAACATTTATGCACTGGTGATTCTTTAAAAGGATACGTTACAAGAACAGCAGTTTTATTTAGGCTGAAAATATTCTCCTGTTTGATTCTTGGGGTGAAAAATGTTGAGGAACCTTTAACCTAATATTGTAGGTCATGTTCACGTGGTGGAGCACCCTTAAAGCTCCTGTCCTGTATGGTGCTGATTAATCACAGCATCATGACATCTGTCTGGCTTCAACCCAGAAGAGATGTGCGAGGCATGCAATGCCTCAGCATTTCTCCAGGAGCTCCTGTGAACAGGATAGATGGGGGATGAGTTGGTAGAAGGAGACGGGTGGAGACAAGTGGACAGTTGCGTGGACAGACTTGAGACTCTGACTGCAGCCTGATGCAGCACAGGCGGTATTTACGCTCCGACGGCTGCGGGATCCGGGAGCCGGATATATTTAGCCGCCTAGAGATATCACGCCGAGATGAGATTTCAAAGTGAAGTACCTGTTTGAAGATGCATGGCATTCCACAAGGGTGGGCAAGGGCTACTGGGTATAAATCTAGCACCCCTGCACCTGGTGTGAAGACAGGCAGGGAGTGTGACACCTAAGATTTAGAATGACTTACACACAAGCCGTACATGTGTAAACTATACACTCATCCACATAAATTTACACACTACCTATGAATGGAAAAGACCGGACACTTCACTTTTTAGCTCTTGAATATCCACACAGCATCACACACACATTTACATAGAGTGTGCATATTATATTTTTCCCAGTGTCTTTCCCTGTTCGTTAAACCTAATTCTCCTGGATGTTCTCAGTGTCATCCATCATGGTCTGATCTTGGCTGGAGGAGATCCTGAGAACCACGGGGTTCGAAGGAATAGAAAAGAGCACTTTGTGGTGTATCACAGTCATCTTCTTCAGTACAGCTAAATGACACAAATCTGATTATATTGTCATGGAAAAGAGAATTTTGTTATACGTTGACATTGTGTGCATGAGACTCAGAAAGCTTAAGACACCCCAGTCAGTACTGAGAATATGTGTAGCTTCCATAGGCCTGGAAGGGAAGTAACGCATTAAGAAGCACCTTCTTGCATTATATATGTCCATACCATTAATTTCACAGTAAAATATGATTCATCTTGTATTACATGCACTCATATTGAGGGATCTGCATTGTTCTTGTTTTTCCAGTTTCTTCCAAAAGTTTTGTTTTGAAGACATGTTTTCACAGGTTTGTCAACACTTTGAAGTTGTTGACAAATGTCTCATTACATCTTACATTTCACTGAAAATTGATAAAAGTTATAGAAAATGTTCTTTTGTATTGTATTCTGTAATATTTTGAGGATAACATCTAAGAACTCAACCTAAATGCCTCCAGCGAATAGTCCCAAAGGTCTCCTTGTCCCAGTGAAGGCTGTAGGACTAGACCTAATCAGGGGTTTATTCAAAATACAGGTATGATCTTAAGATAGTAGAAGGCCTTACTTGATCCCCTTCCCTGTTGATCCTTCCAAGGACTTCATGCCACAAGCCATTTCTTCCTGTGGATGACACCAAAATAAAATCTTTATTGGGCGTCTGAGTCTTTACATGCACCCCCCCTCTCATCCATCTGTGGAACAGAGGAGTGACTCTCATGGACTCCCTCTTTGTGAGGAATTTGCTCGGCTGCAGATTAGATTTTCAGGAATCTGCAAAGTCAATGACACTTTAGGCAGCTGTGTTAAACAGGAGGGCATGGTGTATGTGTCTGGTCTGTGTGTGTGTGTGTGTGTGCGCGCGTGATCGGCTTGCTTTGTAAAACCACCACTGGCTTATTGCATTTCCCCTGAGCCTGTGACTCATTAATCAAATATTCATACATCCCCTGTAAATACATGGAGAACACAGTCAACCCTCAGAGCTCTGTGTGCCCCCCAGCACAAATGCTCTTTCATGTTTATGACAAAAATCCCCAAATGTCCCATCCCCTCCCTCCTGTCCATTCAACCCTTCCTCTTCCTTTCAATCTTCCAAACTTGGAGAATGTCGCTAGTCCTTTGCTCCTGCATACTTGATGTTCCCGCTCTGTCCACACAGCCGGTCGGCCGTCAACAAAAAAGAAAGAAAGACATGGACGGACACACAGATCAGACAGGGGATCTAAATGATGCCTTTATGTGTTTTGCCATTGCTTTTCCATGGTGGAGAAGAGAACAGATGAGGGATTCTTCTTCCATTCTGTCCATCCATCCTCACCCTTGCCCTGGCTCCCTCACAGAAGGGACAGTTCCCTCCTTTAAAAAGCAAGGCTCATCATAATACAAGAATTTGTATTGTACAGGAAAACAGTCCGGCATAGCTCAAACTAAGGGGGCAACACACAGATTATCCATGGTAACAGAGCTTTGCACACAAGGATATTTTCTTTTCCTCCACAGAGGAACACAATTGCCGCCAGTGTCACTGGGTCACATTTTTTCCGGTCCCTGGTTAATGGGCTGTAGAGATGGTTAGCACGTACGATTAGTTTTAATCTACTACATTTGACTGGGAGAGAAAGGGATTGAATACATTTCAACACACCACTGAGGTTTGTATCTAGCACTGAGAATGAAGCGAACTATTTTTTTTATTCTACTAGAGTCGCTTCAAATTCTTCAAGTGGACCCAAAAGAAGCAAACCGATTAAGAAAGTCAAATGTTTTGACTTTATTCAACTTTTTTGCCTGGCAGCGTTAAAAACATTTTACAGGTACATTTTGTACGTTAATTTGTGCAAACAAGACATGCAGGTGTTGTAACGCAGGAAAGCACATGAAAAAGATTCTGAATACTTCAGTGTTTTTGAAGTGATAAATCAAAGTGCATGATCAAGTTTTGTGTTCTAATGTACTTCATGTCTAGTTTGTTAAGGTGTAGTTACTGTAAAAGTGTTTTGTAAGAATAGCTGTAGATCATTTAGTCACTCACTAAAAGTAGCAGATATAATAAGAAACATAACATGAAATGTTAGAAAATCCCGTTTGTATGAAAAAATACCTCACAAAAACGCATTGAAATATTAGGCCAAAAGTGTTAATTGTACACAGCATACAAAAATAAGATTGATTTGGAGGGTTAATATAGCATGTCCCTCTGATTTCTTAATGTGATGTAAATTGCTACTCCAAATGAATTCAACTATACTATACTATATATTGTAATTCCCTGAATCTGACTTGAGTGTTGTTTTATGCTTTAACTGCAGTTGTTGTTTTAAATGTGTGTTAGACAGAAATTGCTTTTAGTCACTTGAACTGCAATGCATAATAACTCAGTCAAAATGAATACCACTCAAAAACACGCTATGGCGAGCGAACAATCATATCATCACACAGCACATGTTGGCAGAATTATGAAGAAAGTGTTCAAGTTCAAAGCATGTGTCCCATATGCTTCTGTTGTTGAGGTGTTTCAGGCGGGTGAAGAATTCATCTTGTCTGATATATTTTTGGCAGAGAAGTTTGGAAAAGTTACTTCGCTCAACCTTCAGAGAGCCCTCAGCCCATATTAATTAAGGCTTTTACAATACAATCCTTAGCCCAATGCTAACCACACAAAACTCTAGATACTGTAGGTGTAGCCTTTTGAAAAGATTTTAAAGTGGACCAACACCGATTTTAGTCATAGTTACTACTGCTCATTGACACTGTTAGCCTTGAAAGCATGTCGATAAAGGAGTGGGGTGATCACTATAAGCAACATGATGTAAGGTGCAAAAAAGTCCTACACCAAATCTCCCAAAATCTGGTGTGTTGATATAGGCGCTATCAACAGCTTGTCTATAAAGTCCATAAAATTACAAATAATGGTGCAATATGAATAGTGTTCCCCTAGATGTTCCCCTTCTCTAGACGAATATATAAAAAATGTTAGGTCATTAAATTAAGCAGAGCACCAAAACAATGTCCTGACAAAATGTTCAGCAAGCTCACATTGCCAGGCAACAAACACCAGTTAATAACAGTTTTGGCAAAAAATTGCTCAGCAACAGCAAAGTTTCCAGGACGTACAAACTGAATTACTGTAGTTTAAAAAAGTTCCATAACCTTCAGTGTCACAACAGGCTCAGACACGAGGCTTTGGATATCAAGCAGTTTGATTCATTAAAAGAAGAAGTTCCCTGTCAGTAGTCTTTTAAACAGCGCTGTCAAAGCAGCACAAAGTCCCCGGCAGTGGTGACCGTCCTCCGCGGGTCACGGATGAAGGGCCATTCTCTCTTCTCCGGGGTCAGGCCGGCCGACAGGTCGTAATCTCTGCCATGACCTTGCACGAAAGTGAACGCGGGGTATTTCTCCTTCGCTGACGGCTGCAGCACCTGGAACAACAACAGAAACAGTGTTTCAGAGGAGTGCCAGCGTTACGCCATACTGTACATTTCACAAGTTTGCTTTGAATTTCATCACTTAACCTAACGAGGGGTATCTTCTCACGCCTTATTTGTTCTCTCTTATGTTGCCACCAGAGAAATTACAGTATATGAATTTTAATATAATTTCTATGGGGTCTTCTGAGCAGAAGTTTGATGGGTTTAAAGAGGGAAGACTCGTTTACAACATCTACCCAACATGTTGACTGGGAAGCAAAGTAAGAACTCAGTCAGATTTATGGCTAAATGGTGCCACCTAGTGGTCAACTTTTATCACACTGAGCACATATTTTCAGGGCACAAAACAGAATTAATGTAGCATTATGATAATAATAATAATTATTGTGAAATGTTAGCAGTGGTAAAGTGATTTTTAAAGAGTCCTGTGTTAAGGCAGTACTATTCCCTACCTTAGACAGCTCTTGTCTGATTCTCTCATAGTCTTGAACACTTCTAGAGTAGAAGCCTATGGTGCAGCTTGGGTCCATCTTGCTGAAAGGCATCTTCTTCGGTGAGGGGCAATGATATGACTAGACAAAAAGAGACAAAATACATCAGAAAATATTCATCAAGCTGAAGGGCCAGATAATGTACAACTGCGAGCATACATACACTCCATGGCAGCGTCAACAGCGAATAAGATGTATTCTGCATCATTTGATGAATGAAATCCTATTTATCTGCTGTCACAGCATCCATAAATTTACAACTCTGGTGTGTTGTCACATTGTATACCACTGCATGCAAAAGCATAAAACAAAGTTGCTATACAGTGCTGTGTGCTGATTTTTATGTATGGGTCCTGAAATATTCAGGCTCACAGCACCTGATCTGGTATTTGCCGTATTTCTCTTAAGTGGCAGCTTCACACATCCGAGCAGCAAATAAATCAGCAGATAGGGACTCGGTAATTGGGCTGAGGGCTGCTTTAAGATTCATACCCTTAAGTACTAACAGAAACTATTAAATTCACATTACTGGGGCCCCAGTCAGCTCGTCTGTGTAATTTCACATTACCTGGAGAGGGAAATCGCTGGTGCTGACATCCACAAAAGACTGACAGTAATGAGGGTCCATGTAAATCAAGCTGTCATCTGCAAGGACAAAACAAAAGACAAGTTATTCAAAAACATCGGATTATTACAAAAACGCGCTTCTCTTCAATTTCTATGCAGAGTAGCTCAAAGTCACCCGCTTGGCCTACTGTTAGGCTTGTGTGCGTCAAATATGCCTCTCAGAAGGTTGTTGCTTTTTAATATCCACCAGGGTGGATTAAATTCTGCATAATCAGATGCGTTTGTACAAGCACATTCTTTACACCGACAAAAAAGAGGTTGTCATTTAATTTTTGTGTGGGGGAATTACTTTTACAAACACGCAATTATATTCGACCATTTGCATATGATAAATGCTGCGCTGAGCCGCACCTTGGCAGGGAGAATGTATTGCTTGTCATTTAGACATCATCCACCACTGTATTTCAAATTGGTAAAATGTAAATGCGTAAATATTGACTGCCAAGATGTACAACTGAAGGTTCCTCCTGGCTCCTGAAGGTGATGAAGAGTGGCTCACTTTGAGGCCCGGATGAAATTTAATGCATGCCTCCTATGGAAATCAATTACAGCTCACAACTTGGGAGGTTTACTTGTGATAAATGGGTGAGGCTTTGATGGGTCAGAGAGAATAAAGTAAGCCCTGCTTCACTTGCTTCCATCTCCACTCCTCTCCGTTTTCCTCACGCAAACAGGAATACATTAACTTACTTTGTCTCTTCACATAAGAAGGGTATATTATGCAAAATAATCTGCTATTCACACCAATCTCTCTCTATTTCTTTGTCTGTTTTGCATTACGCTAACACTAACCTTGAAATCCTACAAAGTAGCAGGCCTGTTTGGGCTTCCCTCCGATGATGCCTATGCAGTACTCCAGACTCAGTATGCTCTAAATGCAGAGAGAGGAACAGAGAAATACAAAGTAAATCTGACTGGGAGCCTAAATATGTTCATTTTATTTTCCACATACTTTAAATGACAGTAAAACAGATATTTTAAACTCACCATTCCCCACAGTGACCACTTCCTATTTACGGTATGATAATGACTTTACCTGTGAGTGTACATTTAAAACCTTGTGATCAAACACCAAAAGATCAAATTATCTGACTAAAAGAGAGTTCTAACTCTAAACTAAACTAGCCCTGATCTACATGTTTCTCTCACCTTTGCAAAGTTAAAATACTCAGGGTTTGTCTTCTCCCCTCCCAGCCGCACAGGGATGAGGATGATGACAGCTTGGCTATCTGACGGGGTGGAGGCAGACGCTGGTTGGTCGTTCTGTGGGGAGGGAGGAGCATCTGACCTCTCAGCAGAGGCCTGCCCTGCTCTTGGTGCCCTATGGCTATCGATGACATCAGCACTGTACACTATGGAGGATCAATAATAGAAAGGTCATTTGTCTGTCTCCTACCTATCAATCTATCAATCTATCAGCCCTTCAGTCTGTTCATCAGGCTCTCAGTCCTGTCTTTCTGTAGCCATTTCTGGTTTTTGAAGTTCTTCTTTCTCATAATTGTCAGCAAAATTGTCCACATATATGCATATTTTATCCGTATGCCAGTAAGAGTCACGTCATCTTGAAATATTTCACAGTATGTCTTAAAATGTATAGCAACCACCTTATCTCTCTTGCTACCCAATCACGAGTGTCTAATTTTATATTTGGCAAATATGCTTCTTTCTTTTGTTTGACTTGTGTGTCTTTTTGGTTTAATCAGTCCCTCTGAAAAATGGTTACATGCTGTTTTTGCTCTGTCCGAATACAGTCTAATTACCATACCCAGGATGCGTGTTTTATTCAGGCTGCAACTAACAACACCATTTTCATTATGGGTTAATCTTTTAGTTACTTCTACACTTAATCATTTAATCGCTCAATCTCTGTCAGAAAAGAGTGTAAAATGTCCATCACAGTTTCTCAGAGCCCATGGTAATGTTTCCAAATTGCTTGTTTTGTCCGACCAACTGTCCAAAATCCAAAGAGAAACGATTTATAGTGAAATAATACTGAGAAAAGCAGGAAATCCTTACATTTTGAGAAGCAGGAAACAGTGCATGTTTAGCATTTTTGCCTGATAAATGACTTAAAAGATTAATAATTGATGATCAAAATTTGATTCATTTTCTTTCAATTGACATTTGATTAATTGAATAATTGTTTCAGCCTTAAATTCCATTATGAACAGATGGTCATGGTGTCGCACAAGTTAAATTCTCTCCAATTTTCTCTCTGTGACTCTCTAATATCAAACCGATAACACACCAAGACACTCGCTCCAGCTATCTTCTGCTCTTGCTATTGAGAAGACAAACATGAATCAAAAGTTATTGGGGTTAAGAAGAGGTTGGAGTGGGATGTTATAGATTTTTGTAGTGAATGTGTTTGTTGGGGAATAGACACAGTGAGACTCATGTCACCCTTCTGAGCAGCTCCGTAGTCTCCCAGCAGCAGAGAGATGGTGGAAAAAGAAGGGGTCAGTTTGGGCGTCGTGCCCAGTATCCTGTTTTATCAACAGCAGGCTCATCTTTCATACCTGTGCAGTCCTGGGAGACATAAGCAGTTATACCCGCCAAGCCAGGGTCCATCGCTTCCTCGACAGCTTTCCTAAGAGAGAGACAGAGGAGAGGAGGAGAGAGGAGACAGAGAGAGTGAGGGTTTTTAAAAGTTTACATGCAGAGCTTATGCTATGTAGACATCAGGGCTATTACCGGTTTAATAATAAGTTAACTAGAGTCAGACCAGTGCATCTGTTCAAAGATAGTTTTACAACAGTATATTTGAATGAGTGAGATGTTGGAAATTTATGAGCATCTTGTCAAATAATCACACAGTCATGGATACACACATTACTGGGTTGATAAAGGGGCTGGTGGTGACGACCGATGTGGTTGCTAGTTCATATGTATTATTTTATTTATCTGCAAGCTGTTTACACAACTTTAGTGATTCAATATATTGCACATACACACACACACACACACACACACACACAGTACCATGTTGTAAGCACAAATGAAAGCTTATTTAAAACAAAATATTTCAGTCCCCTAAAGGACTATGCCAAGGCTTTCTAGTGAGTGTAATGATTATACAACCGTCATTTCACACACAGTTCAACAAGGAATTATAAAAATTTTGCTGGTTCTGAGTCAGAGTCAAAAAGTATTTTACTTTTATTTATTTAATCCAATGTTTTGCCACCATCTTCATCTTTACTTAACTACTTTATACCCATGCCCCAAAGTACTGGATGAAATAATGGGGCATTAACATTAAGTTGATCGAGAAAACATTTATTATGACAATTTTGTTACACTGATTGATTATTTAAGTAATTTATCAAGTAAAAATAATAATTTGTTGGTTACAGCTTCTTGAATATAAATGTTTGCTTGCTTCATTTCATACCACTATAAAATTCTATATTTTGTTTTTTATAAGACTTTATATACTAAATGATAAATTAATGACTATGATTGCACAACTAAAATAATGTGTGGATTAATCAGTTAACAAAATAACTGTTATTGTTATGCCCTAAATAGTAATAAATCATTATGTGATCAAAACCAATGTGGGGTGCATGTGACATACAAGGTTTAAAATTGTAGTTCCTCTTAAATGAAATTTTTAGACTTACCTGAGGATGTGTGCCACCACAGCAGGCCCATACCAGTCCCCTGCCTGTTTCCCCATTGTCAGGCCCAAGCGGACCAGCCTGTGGAGGCCTAACTGAGATGAGGGGCTGTCCCCAAACCAGGATACTAGAGTGCGGTGGTACATCTCTTTCAAATGTGCATCTGCCTCCTCTGCAGATCCCGAGGCCTGGGCTTGGTGCATGGGTAGTGATCCATGATCGGGGGGCCTGGGGGAACCTTGCAGAGAAGCCTCCAGAGAGGCCACCAGACGCTTGGCTGCAGTAGTAGTCCACGTCTCTGTGTCTAAACGCTGGAGCATCAGTGCCTCCGACCAGGTCCAGTCTGTGGAGGAATAAATCATGTATAAAACATCAATCAACATTCGAGACCAAAAGTAAGTAAAGTTTTAAAATTGCCTATGGATACAAATGTGTTTAGGCCTAAGAACTATATTTCCTAAACCACTGATGGTACATGGGAAGATCAATAACCTATATTTCTGTGGATACACATTTTAATAGGATTATTTGACATGTTTCATGGATAAATCTTGGAATATTTATGCTAGATAATGAAGGTGTCGAGCAAGAAATCAAGACAACAGAGTTTCTTATAAGTTTGAGATGAATACATAATACTAATCCCCATTTAAGTATAGCTCAAATTTTTAGATGAAGTCGCTGCCACTTTCTCAAAAACTCAATACTAGAGATTCTAGAGATGAGATTGAATACAAAATATTGAAGGAAATTAAAGAGAGAGGACAGAATAGATAGGCTCAAAACAACTGTAACATGACAAGATAGAAAGTAGATAAACAATTCATACATAAAATCAAGGTCTTACTTGTAGTGCAAGAAACGCCTACAGGTTTTCGAAACCTGATATCAGTAATGGAAAACAATGAAAGGCATCTATTTGTCCAGGTATCTGAGGACAGTTGAACCCGATCATTCAACACATCAAAGTTCCATTTAGAGCATCACCACTGAGAACAAAACGTCTTTCAGAACTTATAAAATTAAAGGTTTTTGCCTTAAACAGACAGAACCTTGTGCGCTTCAGTAACAGAATAGGTGTCATTCCGTTCAATTATAAGCTTGAGTGTCCCAGTATTTCACTTTAACGTGCCTTAGCCTTACAAACAGGGTGGGAGCCGAAGGCGGAGAGAAAGGGAGTGGCCCAGGCTATAAAATGGGCCAGAGTAGAGTCTAAAGCATTAACAAAATGACCTTGATCCAAAAGTGAATCAAAGTGAAATTGATCAATAAATATCCTTAAGTGGCCATTAGTCATTTTATAGAGAAATATTTCATTAGTGACATATTTTAGATTTGACAGAAGAAAAAGATTTAAATATTGTTTTCTAAATGACTGCATTAAACTGGCAGTCGTCTCATTATGTGGCCCCATAAAGTCTAGGACACTTCAGAGACAATAGATCTGACAAAGATATGAGGAATTCACTCATTTTAAATGCCTTGCATCAACTAAATTAAACTTTCACTTTGAGGTTGAGAATGAGGAAACTCTCAAAAGAGATACTGAAATGAAAAGGAAATAAAGAAACTTAACACGAGACACAGTTGAAGTGCATTCCAAAATTACATCTAGTATCTGACCTAATCGAAAATGATCTGTGGTCTGATTTACAGTTGCACTTTCTTTATAACCAGTACATACCACATGTTTTATATTGCCCACATCTTCAGCTACTGTAGTTTACCAGCTGATTAAATTGTCGCATTTAGATCTTTTTATCAATTTTGCTGATGACATCAATACCTATCTCCACATTCATATACAGTAGTTCCAAAAATGAACACCTGGGAGCTGCAGGGTGTAAGCAGCCTCCCCTCTTGGTCAAAGTTACTTCAACACTGGCTATTAAATAAGAATGTAGATATACTATTTTCCATTTTCACAACCAAAATCTCCCAGCTAGTCCGAGGACTCAAATCAGTGACCTTCCAGCCACAAGCCCCTGTCTCTAACCTTTAGAGGTTCCCTTTTCGCCTGTGAAACAAAGAAGTGTCTGTGTGTGACCCCTCGTCAGTGGTTTAATATGCCTAGAAGTCATGAGCAGTTTAACCAAAGTGATTTTACCTTCTCAAATTGTTAAATAAATAATTTTAGAGGCCCGAAATGCTATAACACTTCACAAGAAATTATTAGAGTAAAGCCAGAAAAAAATGAACAATATTTTGTGCCGTGTACTCTCTCCTATCCCATTGATTATCTTGTCACCCCTCAGATTTATCTTTGGGGGGGGGGGGTCCTGACCCCCGAGGTTGGGGAACCACTACTTTAGACTACCACAAGCTCCAGCTGTGACTTTGAACTGAGAAGAATCAAACTCCTCTTTTGGCAATCTTGTTAGATCACTTGCAAGTGTTTTACCGTAACTCAGGTGTGGTACCATCATTCCACTCACCTCTGCCCAAGAAGTGTAGAGTAAGTGCTTGAGCCAGCATCATCTGCCCGGCTCTCAGCATGCAGCCCCAGCCACAGTCGGAGGTCAGGGTGGAGCCGGGAAGGGGAGGGAACTCCTCCCTGTAGGTGAGCCACACTCGGGACGCAAAATCCTTGCGGAAAGCCTCCACGTTCCCCATGGTGAAGTCCTCGTCAGAAGCGTCGTCGCAGGCTTCTGTAGGACTCTCGTCATCTGAGGCAAACAAATGACATGTGATCCACTCAGGATTTGCAGTTAACTTTTTTCCATCTTGTGTCCTGTGGGGATGATAAATTTACTGGCACAAATGTATATTGTATCATTCATTTTAAAATTCCTATTACTATTTCTGTTTTAGACCTAATGCATAAGCTTGTGTTTCCTGTCAAGTCAGATAAGTGCATAGTGGACTTTCTCTCTGGGAATTTTTTCAAAGGGCTGTACCAAAAAAACAACAATAATTGTATGTGTTTGTGCGTGTGCACCATACCTTCAGCCTTGAAATGGTAACATTTTCCGAGGAGAAACACTGGGGAATTTCTGCTGAATGAAGTCTTTGATTTCAGAGCCCAACCTAAGATAAACAATAAAAAGACAATATGTCATAGTTTTGTCGATGGTTGAAAAAAACCCACACAAACTCTGAGATGACCTATTTACTCAGTTGACTGGCGCACCTTCTTTACAACACCCATTATTCAATGTTCTGGGTCAGGTCCAAGATTCCTGCCTGCTTCAGTATTCTGTTTTTCTTCACCTCCTTCTACATAAAAGGCAGGGGATAACCATTGTGTTACTAAACAGAAACCTGGCAGAAACTTTAATCTTAGTGAGCTGAAAGAGTACAATGTTGCACACAAACCAGCATGGACAGTATGACAAAGAACTATTTTAAGGGCTGACTCAACAGCAGTAGGTTCTTGTCTCATTGAATTCTGATGCTTATTTTTATTTGTGCAGTCTCTTGTTTCCACAGTACATGTTATTGTTGATCTCTCTGCATTTAACTTGTACAAATTCCAATTCAGGTAATAACCCAACTCAAATTTTGTCACGAGAATAAGATGGTGGACTATATCAGCACAGCAGTGATGCATAGAAAGCATTAGAAACAAAGTGGACAGAGAGGACTAAGCTTGGGTGGCTGGGGTGTGTGTGTGTGTGTGTACTGGCCTCAAGCAAATTACTTACTGTACTTCACATTGTGCCACGCTGACAAGAACTTTGTCTTCAATTTTTCCACCTCGTCGCTCCCTTTATTCTCCATTTGGACCAGCAAGGGATGGAACCCATTCCCACACAGCCTACAAACCCTGGTGCACAGAGTAACACACATACAGTAAGCCGCAGCATCACTTCACAATGCATAATTACATGAAATCACAGATTGCACTAAGCACGTCTTTACCTTACAGCTCCTTCGATACAGTGTTTTTCCACTCACGGCCACTTTGTAGCTCCGTACAAAAGTTAACGTCACATTGTGTTATAGGGATAATTTAACACACAGTGTTTTGCCCATGACTAGCTGTGGAACTTAACACTGTCCTCCTATCGCTAATGTTTACACGGGAGGAAGTAGAAGTCAAGTCAAGTGATCTCGCGGTGTTTCCGCCGGGACGGGACCAGGAAGTGGGGGCAGGTCTCAAAAGGCTCGATTTACTGAAAAAGGTATCCCGAGCGGGCGGCGTTTAAACCTTTTTCTGACAATTCACGATGTCATGAATGAATACTCCGCTTATTTGGGCTATTCTTTAAGCCAAAACATGCGCTCTTTGTTGTATAAAGGCAGGGCGACGGATAAAAAGCAAGCCACAGGCGCAGGTATGCCACTTTCATCACATCACTTCTAATTAATTTCCCCCCATTACATTGCTGCTTTTACAATGGTATGTTATTGATCATCTAAGAATAAGTTAATCTATTTGTCTGTGACTAACCCATCATGGTTACATCACACATCATAAAAACATTTACCAGTGTAGGAATTTTACCAATTAATGTGATGCATTTATGCTAATAAGATTTATTTTTTCAAGTTACTGCAATTAATTTATTTTCCTTTACTTTGTATGCTACTTTATAACTTGCCACTTAGCGTTTTATCAGTTGTCACTTGTAACTGCTTTTAAAACGTGGAACCAAAGTGTAAATTGTGTGTTTGCTGTAAATTTCTGTGTTTGTCTATGCCTATACTGTATATTTATTTTTGTACAGAGACCTCTTTTTTAAATGAGATCCTGCTATCAGTGACATCAATCAGACTACGTTTTTAAATAAAGCTTAAACTAAGCATATTTTTTGTTTAACAAAAGCACAATAATGTACATGCTTGTGCATTACAGCTTTTGTATCCTCTTGGTTTGTTAAAGTAATTACTGCACAAGGAAAATCTCTTTTTCCATTGAAGAATACAAAAGATAGAACATGCCCAAGAGAAAAGGATTAAAAAGTAAATGTAAAAACTATTGACAACCAATAAAAACATTACTGAAAGATGAATCATCAACTCTTTTTAAATCTGACGAATGCATAAGGAGATGTAGATGTTCTATTACTGATTTGAGAATGGGAAAGAAAATCAGATTTGCACCTTACTGTTAACCAGTTTATATTTCTGGCATTGTTTACATTTGGTTTTTGCACGTTATTAAATCTTTATTGTTTATTTTTAGGTTTTATTTGCACTCTATATATTTGCACTCTTTCCTACTTTGCACTGCACATCAATTTCCTTCGGGATAAATAAAGTTCTATCTTACCTTATAAAAACATTTAAACTTGGACTTCATTCTTCACATATTGTGTTCAGTTTTCATTATCCAAAAAGGATAAAAATTACTTTCATATTTGGTCTTATGTATGTCTAATCTCCCAGGTAAAATCACAAGATTTAAAATAAAAATTTCAACAACAAATTTCAATCCAAATTGTTGTCTTGCAATGAATGTCCAGGGTGACTAGATTTCAAGAAGAAATAATCAGATAATAAGAATGAAAAAACATACAGTATTCCACCTGTATTTTGATAAATGGCATTTATAAGGGTGAATATTATGTAAAATCTTAAAGCTGTGCAGCTGTTGAGTGTCTAAGTTTTATTTCTCATAGTACATTGCGCAGGGGGATTTCATTGGGTGTGTTCTGTTGCACACCATTACTGTCATTACGGTAAAGATCCCATTCTCTCGTTTTCCCGTTTTCCCTGTGGCCGTAGTGAGTGAGTGGAAAGCGGAGTCTGCCTGCAGCCTGCCTGCCTGGGAATTCCGTTAAAGCACATCAGCGGCCACTGCCATGGCTGAACGCCGCGCCTTCGCCCAAAAAATCAGCAGGTAAAGACTTGAGACCCCGAAACGAGCTCGTAAAAGGCACACAGAGCACTTTGTCGCTTTTATATAGGTCGCCCTCAGACCACTGCTGAGTGAAGGAGGCCCAGCCACCAGAACAGCCTGGCTGCTCCGAGCTAGCCGCTTGTTAGCCATATCGGCAGAGATGCTCAGACCCACCCAGACAGACAGCGAAACAGCTTTTTTCCCCTGAATGCTAACAAAGGAGCGAGATGTATTATCGTTGTAAAAAGATTATCCAGGCAAAACAGGAGTTAGGTTTTCAGTAATTATCCGCACCGAAAGTGACTTACTGTCAATTGAAAACCGTTAATTTTGGACAGTTAGCTAGCCATCTTGCCTACAGTAGCTAACGATGGGCAGCTAGGTACTACTGGCTCTGGTAGAGATGTGACTGAACTTTGTAGAGTTATGTTTTAAGCAAGAACCCATTGGCAAAAGAGAGCAGATATTTTTAATACAGTAAGACTGGGAACACAAACCTCCCTCATCAGCTATCAGATATCGATATTGATCTCTTCCCCGCCCCTCAGACGGATCAAAGTAATCTCTTTAACAAAGGGCTTTGTGCTAGCTGTCAAATACCATCATCCCAGGCGATATAGATAGAAAGTTCTGGTAGAGATGAACTGTTGTCTCCCACAGCTATCAACATAAACATGTTTTAATTACTGTCATTGCCGATCACTTTATTCAGTCAAGTCATTCTAGTAGTTATTGAGCAAAAAGCAATTGTATTTGTCTGCTTGTTGGTTCAGTTTTTCTCTGAACCATTGCCAGATGTCATTACTGGATGAAATAAGATTTTACACCCATCCGGAGAGATCATCATAATGACCTGAGTGTCTGCTGTCACTTTTGTTTTCATTTTCTATTTGGGAAAACTACATTATTACAAAAGGCCATGCCCATGTTGTTAAATGTTTTTCTTCTTCCATTTAAGAAACTGTTAATCTTGTTGAGCCCAGTTCATTTGACTATAGAAAATACTATACTATAAAATTCAACAAACATTATAGGTTGGATTCTGAAGTTGTAGCTTTTTAGATCATGCAGGATCTCCATTTATTTCTTGCTGTCAGGACTGGAGGAGTGTGAATCCAGTTCCCATTAATCAAAACCACATCCAAGTACTAGAATTTCATATTGATGTATGTGGACTGGACACACCCTCCTCATGGCAGGTTATTCACACACAGAGTGAGGCAGAGATGCCTGACAGGATGGTCAGCTAACATACTTAAAGACTAACCTTACACTGTAATGCCACTTATTACCACAATATCACAAACTATGGCCTCAAAATTCCCCACACAGATATAGCAACTTTCACACAGTTTCAACAAAAAATTAACCTTCACAAAGGGCACATTTATGCTTGTCTATTGTATCAGATTGCATTATTTTATGCAAGTCTTTGTGATATTGTATCCACTGAATACATTTGGGCAGTTGGCATCTCATTGAAAATCACTAGTGGACACTGTTTACCTTGCGCATGTTATTCGTTAAAAAAAGCACCTCTATTGTACCTGTTTAAGCATGCTGACTTTAGTAATGGAAGTGATTTGGCTTATGTCACATGTTGAGGCAAATATAGTTACTAACATTGCCAGTGGCTTTGCCCAGAAGTTTAAATCACATGTCTCTCAGTTGAATGGTTTGCTTATATTATGATCTTTAATTGCCACCAGTTTATATTTTGTTCCTGGGAGTTATTATTGTTATCATCTTGAAGCGATAGCCGCGAAGGCTGTTTGTTTAATCAAGTTATTTCTCTGTGCAGTGACCAGTGCTAAGTAAAGGTCTAGTAAGAGGCATTGGGGAGGACTGTGGAATGTGTTTGTCGGTTCAGTGCTTCTGCCTTTCTCCAGTGGTGACAGCACTGCACTGCAGAGGCCACTGGATCTCTACTACAGTACAGTATCATGTTGTCTTAAGCTGGAAAGTTGGACCATGCAGCATTCATCGTACCTTCCTGGTTAAGATGATCTATTTTGCAACCTTGCCCCAGGTTTCTGGATAATTTCTACAGTATTTTGTTGTGATGGAACAGTGATGATCTCAGCACTGTAGTGGCTTTAGTGGAACCAGACTCGGCTTAGACGTTTGCGGTTTTGCAACCTCGCTGACTGGATCACACCTAATCCTTGCTCATGATGACTGTAATCATGGCCAAGAGTTTAAAGCAACCTTCAGACTAGTTATTGTGACATTACTTTCAGGATGGAGAGCGAGAGAGAGACAGGAACATGGGACAGCTTGTTGGCTATGAAGAAAAGTGTAATGAAAAAACATAGTTAATCATAATTGTTGGATCCTTATAGCCTCTGTGTTACCTGTGTAACATAACCTTGAGTCTTCAGTCTGACAGTGTCTAGCCTTTATCCTTGGTTCTAATTTGTTATTTGTTTGTGTCACTTTGGGCTACTTGCTGCGTTGTTGTTTTGTTCAAGGCAAAGGTCTCTGAGTGGTTTTGGTGGTTGCTGTGATTTAAAGGGC
The DNA here is from genome assembly GCA_008360985.2 of Macquaria ambigua. Taxonomy (NCBI): domain Eukaryota; kingdom Metazoa; phylum Chordata; class Actinopteri; order Centrarchiformes; family Percichthyidae; genus Macquaria; species Macquaria ambigua. The sequence continues at coordinate 144,132 of VMKM01000406.1, read as the reverse complement.
CTGTGTGTATGTGTGTGGCAACAGCAGCAGCGGTTGAACACCAAGAGCTTTGTGCTGACCACTGGGGTCCAGAGGTTTTTATTTCTTTCCTCTCTGTCTGGGTGTAATATATGATTCTGTCCGAAGCGACACAGTAAGACTATGAGCAGAGACCAAAAGAGAAAATCCTAAAAGAACAAGAAGTGTAACCCTGAATGTTAGTTAGCCTCGCTTTGACAGCTTAAGGCACTTAAGGGAAAATTAATCCAGCAGTATGAAGGAGTGTTTCTAATATTTCAATTCATTTTAGTTTGTTAGCAGTAACTTTCGCCAGGCACCAAGTGTCACTTTGATTTGAAATCATAAAATATCTCACGATACAACATTATTGCATAATATTAGTCACTTTGTGATAACATTACAGTTCCTTATGTTCTCCAGGAATAACAGTTTGATACTGAAGTGGATATTGCAAATTATTTCTCTTTTTTTAATTTCATTTTCACAGCTAAAATATCACTTATGCTTGAGGCTTAAAGTATTTAATTAAACTATGTGGTTAAATTGGCTATGAATTGTTTCAATTAGTGTTCAGTGCCTGTTTATTCTCAGCCATAGGGGTGGGACAAATACCATAATTGATGTTGTTGTGTGTCTTCTCATGTAATAATACAGTGACACCAGTGTTGTTATTTTTTCTTCTCTTTCAATACTTACACAGGTGTATTTCTTTCCTTTACTGCACACATTTGATGTCTGGACTTTTTAAAAAAGATTATTTTGTTGCCATTTTGCCTTTATTTGACAGTTTACAGTGTAGAGAGGGACAGGAAACAAGGTAAGAGAGAGGGGTATGGCGGAATGGGGTATGGAATCAAACTGTGGACGTTGCCGTTATGTGGTAACCATTAGGCTACATGAGAATTATAAGCTCATGTTGCTTAATTTGGAAATTGTAGGGGGATATTTTCCTCTTCAGCTACACAGGTATTAGGATGGATCATACAAGATTACCTTGCAGTATTGATCATAATGTATCATAGCTGAATGTCTTTCATTATTGCGTATTGCAGAATCACCTGTATCCTAATCCCATCATTATTGTGGTCAAAATGTTTTGTATTGTTACCTTCCCTGTGATTCTCTGTCCTGATAACAAATAAGCCAACTATGTCTAATTTGTGGATCTTTATGCATACTTTTAAAATGGACTGTATTTACCCTGTCTCTTCCTCCACCTCTACCTATCTGTCCTCTGCTTGCAGGACTGTGGCAGCAGAGGTCAGGAAGCAGATAGCTGGCCAGTATGGAGGCTCCCCACAACTCTTCAAAAATCTCAACGTTGGGACCACAACAACCAACACAGTGAGTAGTCTCAAAGACCATTGAAAGGCCGGAGCCTATCACTGACATCCTGCCTTGGATCATCGTACTAGTGTGACAGCTGCTGCTACTGCATTGTCTGAAAACATCAAACAAGCAGCCTAAATTACAATGTCAGTGTCTGTGCTCTCAACAGTTGAGATATTGTATTGTAATTCATTAATTCAGCTATTTGGTTCCTTTTGCCATATACAGCTGCTCTGTTCAAGCAAGTGCAGTAATTTAACAATAGGAATACCTGCTGACGTGTGTGTGTACCACAAGGTTACAACCTAAGACAATGATGTAATTTTATGTTGAGTTGGTGGTTATTTGAGTGGCTGCACAACTGTTGTTTATGTCTTGCTAAATACCATGAGGAATAACCATTGATTGGCCTGTTTACCACACTCAGTCTCTGCTGCAGTGTTTCTAGGGTTGCAAGTATGTGAGGCCAGACAGCATGTTTGTTAAAGGGGTAGTGCCAATTGACCTTCAGCAGCCCTGAGCCAGAACACCAGCAAATACTCCCCCTCTGCTCCTTAATTAGGCTACAGTTGGCTTTTAATTAAACTGTGAAAGGTATTTGTGTTCAAATTCCTCGAGAGGGAGAGAGAGAGAGAGAGAGAGACAAACACACACATTCACACTTAAACTGAACCTGCTGAAACAAAGATTTCCCCTGGGTTCATCATTTTAGAATGAAACCATTAGTCTAAGCTTGAAGTAGTGCACTTGCTAATCTGGTTACTAACATCAGCTTGAGGGCATTTTAAAGAATTTGCCCAAATCACAGATGCGTATTTTTTAGAACCAATTTTCCTGTCTGGAATTAAAGATGATCCATAAGCTAGAACTGCTCTCTCAACAGAAACGTCCTAATATTTTGGACCTGTTGGTGCTGTACATGGTGCAGATTCATAGAATGACTAATAACCCATAACTCTGCTACTTTCCTCAGTATGGGGGAATCAATCCCATAAAGCCTTTACTAAAAACTAGGGACTTTAAGACTTTACCATTACATTTATGTACAATAAAAAATAAGAAGAGTTGCAGACAGGAGAACTGAACAGCTGACTATGTCTTCACAGCGAATTCACTTTTCCCATCCCATTGATTTCTCCCTCTCATCGCCCACCAGGTTCCCCTCACAGAGGCGGTGGAGCCGGTGGATTTTGAGGAGTACCTCATCACTCACCCCCCCATCGTTGAGTCGGGTCCCCTGAGGGATCTGATTGAGTTTCCCCCAGATGATATTGAAGTCATCCACATGCCCAGGGAGTGTCGCACAGTGGCACAAGCCATCCCAGAGGAAGGGTAAGGATGCTGTGCGGTTGAAGTACTGTAGGGGGTAGTAGCAGGTGTGGAGTTGAGTACAGTCTCATTTGGTGATGAGACTTTGTGTATTTTGTGTATTGTATAGGACCTAGAGAACCTAGAAAGTGTTTATAAAGCGAATTATTCATATTAACTGGACAATAGAGGGATTAAAAAAGTTATTCAAATAGATCTATCCATATTCAATCTTCAAATTCTATTATTAAATCACAAAATTTATAATTTTTTTAGATTTGATACGTTTAGTGACTTGAACTTATAAGATACAACATAAACATTCAGTAACTAGATTAATTATACATTATTATTATTATTAATAATAATAAATTAATAATAAATACCTGAAGCAAAAGTGGAAAGTGGGATTAAAAAAATTGGCAGTACTTTTCTCAATTGGAAATTTCAAATTTGTTTAGGAGCACTGTTTTTTAGATTTAGAATTTAGAAAGAAATTTCTGAACACCTGAATGTGTGACAGGTGGTTGGAAAATGGTGGAACTTGAAAACAATGAAAATGAAATGAAGGACAGAACCTGATGAAGGCTGGACAGACCAAAACGTTCTAGTCAAATAAATATTTCAGTAGTGAGCGAGGCAGTGTGGAGTTCTTCTCATTGTTTTAAAATTTAAAAATTTAGAAATATCCATTTTCCAACTCTATTATCATTTGCTCGATGGCAAAATGTTATCACTTGCCAAGTCAACCTCTTTAAACTGTATGCCACGTGGCCATGAGGCTGTGCTAACTCTATCTTTTCAGCTTTCCTTGCTGCATTGTATTAGATACTGCACACAGGAAGTTTAATATATTAATGTAACCTAATCATACCAATCAACAGCCTATGTAAAGAAAATAAAGAATGGTGTTTTTGCGTATGTTCCTATTATTTATATATATATATATTATTTATATATATATATATTATTTATATATATATATATTTTTTTATATATATTTTATATATATATATATATATATTATTATTATTATTATTTATTTATTTTTTTGCTGTTATTCCTTTTGAACTTTTGGAGGTTATCGTGACTTCAGGAACAGGCGGGCATTCTTTCCAAAGTTTGCAAAGTAGTGCTGATTAGTCACTACACTGCCCCACATGTTTGAAGATGAAAGACCTGTGGACTTGATGTCATTACTTACTGTAGCTCTGGCTCAAACACTGCAAGTGTACTTCACTGTGTGACGTACCACAAAGATTAACTGACATCAGTCTAGTAGCCTGTCATCTTTATTCACTTAGACTAATGCATTTAAATCTGACTCTTGCTATTAAAATAAAGCTTGTTTGATTGATTGAGTCTGTCTGGCTGCAGGGACACTGATCCTCATGTCAGAGACTGTGTCAGATCCTACACAGAAGACTGGGCCATCGTCAACAGAAAGTAAGTAAAAGTAAAATTGGGATTTATATCTGTAAAATATTATGACTATGTTAAGAATTAATATTAAGTTAATGATGACAGTGTCCTGAATGACTGCTTTCTCCCTCAGATACCACAAGCTTGGTACGGGCTTTAACCCCAACACTCTTGACAAGCAGAAGGAGCGTCAGAGAGGCCTGCCCAAACAAGTGTTTGAGGCTGATGAGATGCCAGACAACAGCAGCTACCAGGATGACCAGGTACCAAATCATTCAGTAGTAAAAAAAGATTTGTCTTCATTTTTGATCTCCTCCTGAAAATTTCAGATTGGTGATATAAAGATATTTGGATGACCATATATATTTCGATGCAAGAGTTTACCAAAATGCTGTTCATATGAATTGGTGTGCCTGTGACACTCGTTTGTCCTGTAGGATGACCTGAAGCGGCGGTCGATGTCTATAGATGACACCCCACGCGGCAGCTGGGCCTGCAGCATCTTTGACTTGAAGAACTCCCTCCCTGATGCCCTCCTCCCTCACCTCCTCGACCGTGCCCCCAATGAGGAGATTGACAGGCACAACGAAGAGCAGCGCAAGGCCAACCGCCACCGTGAAGTCTTTGCTCTGCACCCTGCCCTTGATGAGGTAGAATTTACCCCTTTACCTATGCTGGAACCTTTTTCTGCTAGTCACCATTACCTTTGTAATTTTGTAATTTTTAGTGACATTTTTGTGGGTTACTCATTCCAAGTAAGCCAATGAACTCAGTCTTTGTGTTTAAAACCAGTCCCAGGATGTCAGTAATTTTCTTTTGTAATTAATACATTTGCATGACATCATCACAGCACGGTCATACAGAAATTCACAGTCATTTTGAGAATCTTTACAGATTTTTGTATGTGATCTTCTATGTGAATGTGTAGGAGGAGCCCATTGAGCGCCACTGTGTGCCTGAAGTACCTAAAGAACACTTTGGCCAGAGGCTACTCGTCAAGTGCTTGTCCTTGAAGTAAGTGGTGGACAGCCTTTTTCAGAAAAAAAAGCCTTTTAGCTCTTTTATTTAACTGCTGCTTTCTGCTGACCCACTCCTTTTTCTCTCCCCTTGAAGGTTTGAGATCGAAATTGAACCCATATTTGCTAGTTTGGCCTTATACGATGTCAAGGAAAAGAAAAAGGTAAGCTGTTATGCTTTCCTCAGTGCCTCCTCAGCCCTGAGTTGTTGGGTCACTTCTGCAAACCATTAAAATTGTTGGGAGGCCAAAATGAATCTGATGAGTGGACTATAAAATTTTATGTTGTGGCCCTGTTATGCTTGTAGGAATGCAGTTAAATCAAACACTGGAACTATGTATCTATCTGAAGAAGACCATCCACTGCTGGTTCTTTACACTCCCCTTTAACTGTCAAACACTAGAGGGTAGCAGTTGCCTTGATAAGTAGATCTCTCATATATAATGCTCTGCACAGGAGCTCCTTTATTTCACCAGTGGGTAATTTGTCACTGAAATGTTATCATGTTTGTCAGCCACCATGAGCAAGAAATCAGGTTGCAGTAACACAGCCACTCTCTCAAGAATGATGTTGTCATGATGTGGCCATAGTGCAACATTTAACATTTACGCTTTGATCATGTTATAATTACCTGTGTGTCTGTCTGCATGTGTCCCTCAGATATCAGAGAACTTTTTCTTCGACCTAAACTCTGAGCAGACGAAGGCGATGCTTCGTCCGCACATTCAGACGGCAGCCATCTCCACGCTGGCACGCTCTGCCATATTCTCCATCACCTACCCCTCCCAGGATGTCTTCCTTGTCATCAAGGTCAGACAATTATGATATAATTTCCTCTGTCTTGTCAAGTCTTGTTTTGCAAATAAATAAATGAGTAATAATATCATATTGCCCCGAAGGTAAGGTGACCCTTATTATAAGATGATTCCCAACACCTGTTTTTAGAAAAATACTTTTTGAAGATACAAAACAGTTTCCTCAAGATACTATTAGTCCAAGGAAGAGAAGAGAATCCTCATCCTTGGAACCTTTTCTCTTGTGAAAGTGACAGCAACAGATGATTCAATCCCCGGTCTGTGTCTGCAGTAAAGACATTGGGAGACGCTTTCGACGCGCTTTCACTCATTGTTATTTCCTTCATGGCAGCAAAACACGTTACACGAGCCATTAGAAACTCCTGTAAGTTTAACCCTGAAAGACACATAATGCAATACTCTCTCTAGGAGCCGGTGTTACACTGGTTCTCTCGCCATTCAAAAAGATTATGTGAGGTTGCGAGTAGTCCTTGAATACAATGCGACCTCCACTGTTTTGAGAAGAAGGTGTTGTCTTATATGTGGGCCAATATCGAAATTTAAATACGTTTGGCTTGTATTTCACAGTCAGTCTTTGTCTTGTGTGATGACTTTATTGCTGTGTGTGAGTGTGGTGACTGAAAGTGTGTGCTTTTACCCCAGCTGGAAAAGGTACTGCAGCAAGGTGATATTGGAGAGTGTGCTGAGCCCTACATGGTCTTCAAAGAGTCAGACGCTGCCAAGGTATGATCAGTGTGAATTAGATGTTGAATGGCACATAAAAATCTTTGAGGCTTGTCTCAGGTGTATTATAATAATTCTAATACATCATGTTATAAGTATTTTCTCTTTTATCTATTATGTTAGCCGCATAAGTAAACATGTATTTTTGCTGTTGTAGAATAAAGAGAAGCTGGAGAAGCTTCGCGGCCAGTCAGAGCAGTTCTGCCAACGTCTTGGCCGCTACCGCATGCCCTTTGCCTGGACCGCCATCCACCTGATGAACATTGTGAACAGTGCTGGCAGTCTTGAGAGAGATACGGAGCTGGAGATGAGCCTCTCAGGTCTGACATTCCCTTTTAACACAACCCTTTGGATTGTAACTGTAAACATGCAGTATGTATCTCACTATGAAGTCGTTAACAGTCACAGTGTGGAGGCACAAAAAAATGTTGTTTAATGTTTTTGTGCTTCTACCCACTCACAGCCTCACAGCCAATGTCTCATATAGTTATCAGAGGACACAGACTGTCCAGTCACGCATGAGGCTCATGGGCATGTCAATACATTACCACACTTTAAAATCTTTACCTGAAAACAACTTTCCAATAACAAATAGGAGGAAAGGTAAATTCAAACAGAGAGCAAAGTATCCAAACAAAGTAACCAACCATATTGATCCTTGGTGTGTTATTTTGACTTTGGCTTTTGGTGTTTGTCTAGTCTTTAACCTCACAAGGTATCTTTGATGCTGACTGGGTGGTGGCTGCCTTTTTGTTTCCAGGCAGAAATATATATTCTCTGTCACATGGGACAGAAATATGGGATTCATCTTGAGCCTGTTGTAGCATCCCCTAAAATAAATAGCTGACAATAAAAATAATTGAAGATTTTAAAATTCGTGTTGTTGTTTTTTTGCCTGTGCTGTGTACAGAGAGAAAAGGATCATGGTCAGAACGGAGGAACTCGAGCATCATGGGAAGACGTTCCCTGGAGAGGACCACCAGTGGAGACGAGTCATGCAGTCTGACAGGCTTCAGACCTGCAACACTTACCATCACCAACTTCTTCAAACAGGTCTCCACAACCACATATACTATACACACAAGTCTGAAATACATGTATTTGATGCACTTCTTGGGATACACACACTCAGACAAAGAGGGATATGTTCTCTAGCGTATCATACAGTGTTCTGCTTTCTCTATGTAATTTAATTTAATGACATTTTTATACGCTGCACATGTGTGTTTTAGGAGGGGGACAGACTGAGTGATGAGGACTTGTATAAGTTCCTAGCAGATATGAGAAGGCCGTCTTCAGTGCTGAGGAGACTCAGACCCATCACAGGTACAAACGTGGATTGAGTGTTCTTTGATTTCTTGATCCCATTGGTAGTTTTTAACTTGACGCTCATTTCTTATTGGTATCATAATCATCCCTTGAATTAATTGAAAATTTGAAGAATTAATATATCCCTTTTTCTCTTTCTTTACCCTTTACCCTGTACACTCACTCCCTCCCCATTCTGTCCTCTGTGACTGTCACCACAGCCCAGTTGAAGTTGGACATTTCTCCAGCTCCAGAGAACCCCCACTATTGCTTGACCCCTGACCTTCTGCAGGTTAAACCTTACCCAGACAGCAGGGTACGCCCCACCAGGGAGATCCTGGAGTTCCCTGCCAGGGACGTCTATGTGCCAAACACCACATACAGGTACAGAAAAAACATTTTGAGTGTGGAAAACTGTGCTTTTGTTTCTTATCTTTCATTTTTTGTAAATTTTGTCTGGAGAGTATATTTATTTGTCAAGATAAAGCTTTCTTTCTAAATTACCTGTCAATGGCTTGCAAAAATACAAGCTGTTTTTAACTTTTTTTATTTTAAAGCAACTATTGAATTAACTATTGAAATGTATTTAAACTTAGCGCTTTTATGTTGCTTGTCACTCCTGCATAGCTCCATTGGCGTACATGTGGATTAACATCTGTACAAATCTTACATTTCAATAGTAACTTTCTTACTCAACTGCTTTTTTGGGAAGTATTTAGTTATCCAAGGACTACAGAGGGATATTACCTCTAGCAGATGTTGTTTTGTTTTTGGAGAGTTACATTGATTGCTTGTTAGAAAATATAGGTGAATATTGGCAAAATGCCACATGCTTCATGAGCAGAATTTAAATTCACACTAGTGATCATTTGTCAGCAAAGGACGACAACCTCAATCAAAGCCTAAACACATCTTCAACCTGTAGAAATCAGGGCACATCTATTTAAGCTGTACACAGTGATGGCCGACACTGTGGCTCGTTTATGTTTACCTCATGTCTGCTAGTGTACTGCGTACATATTCCATCTGAACAAATGCTATTTTTGTCAAGGTCGCTTGGAGAGATGTTCATATTACCACACATTGCTGTTGACATGGCCTCACTACCACAGGTCTTGTTTGTTGGCAGATAATCAGGTGGCTTCCTATTGTAGATTAACTAATGCCACCAGAGAGCCAGACGAACTGGGTGAAAGGAAATCATAATGTTGCATTTTTAATCTAAATGTTCTTTTTTTTGTAATCATTGTTTTGCCAAAAGAAATGTGTCTGGGATCACACATTTTGCTGAAGCTTTATTGTTTGATATTCTCTCTGTCACTACTTTTTCTTTAAAGTAAATAATAAATAATACTAATCTAAAATACTTTACAAGGTCATTGAACATGAACAGTGCTACTAGGTTAATAAACTTTATCAAGAAACCCCGTTTTTATAAGCTGTAAGCAGCAGGATCAAGGCCCTTAGCTGGAAAGCTTAACACATTGTTTTATACTTTGAACTGCCTGCATGCAAGGCACATTTATAGGGGACATACTTAAATTGTGAATTAATATATTGTCTTAATGACTGTCATGGCAGTTCATCTTACACACAATACTAAGGCTATATCAAGTCCATTTCTTGGCTTTTGTTTTTTCCTCTAAAGTTTTATTTGGTTCAGTACAAAGTTATAGATCAACACACTATAAAAAAATGTAGTCATGTAAGATAGTCATTTGGTCACAATTTTTATTTTGTCTTCATAAATATGATTTGTTAGAGCACATAGCTACTTGTCAGGGTGACGTGTTAGTGTGAGGCACATTTACAGTGCAGTTAGTTATGTTGTAATAATGGACAAGAGTCAATATGACTCAATAACATAGGACATATGCAGAAATTATGATTTTCTAACAATACCAGCATAAATCATATAATAGCATGAACATGGTTTAAATACTTTACAGTGTAAAAAAAAAAATCTAACAAACAAATGGAAAAACTTCATCAGTGCGTATTGTGTATAGTGTATTTGACTGTTGACATTGCCTCCACTTTGTAGATTTTTTTCCATAAAATAATGGAGGAAGCAGTGTACAATTCCAGGACAAAAACTACAAAGCCTTCATTGGAAAAATATCACCAGTATGGACACTTTTTGAGATGTTGGAGATACAATGTTTCTCTGCAACCTTGACCTTTATAATTTGCATGCTTTATGTAATATCCTGTTGGTATTTGTGCCTGTAGCTCCTGGGAACATGCAACAGTTTCACATCACAAAGATAAAATACATTTTAAATAGCTCAAATAGCTAACATAGAAGCTGTCAAATACATTTAAGCTTGCTGAAAAGATAGCCAAGCAATCTCCGTTTTAGAATTGCTTCGTAATCTCTCCTCATAGTTTTCCTTCTACTGCAGTATTAGTGGGACATTTTGCAGCCAGCACTGAATCAGGTTCCTGATGTGGATCAATATGTCCATTTTGCAAGTGATTGCAGATGTTGCATAATGACAATTGTACTGTCCTACTGGATCAGATCCAATAGGTTAATGACCTGCATGACATGGTTGCATCATTGCGACTGTTCAGCATATTCTTGACATTTTTGGCCTGTTATCTGTTGCTCAGCACCAGTCTCTGACAAGACGCCGTTAGGAAGCAATCAGCTTAATGTTGCAGATAAACTAAGAATTTGGTGTCATAGACATATATAATGCCTGTGTTACTTCACTTCCCTTCTATGGAACGTTTTCGGCTGCGCATTAGATATCATCAATGTTTGTGAAAAATGCCAGTAGTGTTGTAAGAGAAGGTATGACTTGTGGGGTTCAGTTGAAGCTTTCAGTTCTAGGGGCTGGCCGTATGGTGATCTTGGTCATCTTGAGGGAATATGAAGGTCCAGTGCCAGGCTTCCAGTGAATGCCCTTCCTTCTCATAGAGCATCCTTTTGCCCTCAACCACAAATACCTTCCATTAAGGTTTGTTTCTCCACAGGCATTGAACCACCAACCACCTGCCAAAGGGTCAGGGCAAGAAACATAAATTATATAAACATAACTTGGTCTTTATAAGTTGGTACCAAAAAAACATTGTTCGAGTGCGGAAAATAGCATAAATATATATAATATCACTATGGTGGGGATACAGGCCACTATGAGGCCCTTGTGTTGAATCAGCTTGTAAAACTGTTTACCTGTGTAATTGCGAGCGCAGTTGGAGTTTCGGTGGTTGTCATTGTTTCTGTCTTTTGTGGAGAATCTCATGCCAGTGCTATTGGCCATGGCATCAGGCAGGTCACCAGAGAAGTCGCTGACATGGAGGGTGTATTCCTTGGAGGGACCCTCCAGTGAGAAGCGGTACTCAGCCCAGTGCTTCTCCTTCCAGTCCTCCAAATCAATACGCAGGATGTAAACTCCCTGCTGTGTTATGCTGTGGATCTTCTTTAAGCCCAACCAGAAGTCCTCTGCAAAAGTTTTTATCTTGTTAACATATCTCTCATGTGAAAAAATACTTTCTGTCACCACTTATGCTTTAGCAGGGAATCTCCAAAGGTTCTAGATTGTTTTGTATGGAACGATTGTTCATGGGATAAGAAAGAATCGATAACCTTTTGGGCTCATATGTCTCTTTTGTACCATCCACAAAAGTTTCCAGTTCATTTCAAATAAGAAATTCCTGGGCTCTGTCCTTTTTCTAGTATTGATAATTTCTTTCACACAACTTTTTTATTCAGTAATTTATCAGTCAACAGACCTGTTGGCTATCTCCAGCAGGTTTAGAGATAGCCATCTTTAATCATAGCAGGGATGCATGTCCGTACACTAGTTTTCTTTGGCCTGTGGTGGATTGCTGCACGAAACTGTAAGGTATAATCATTAGGTAGGTAGTTGTGAAAAGACGTTGCAACTAAAATTCATGCCTGCAGGAGCCATTACTGCGGAATGTGGCATGACTGCACCTATGAGCGGCTGTCTGAGCCAGTTAGTGCTGCAGGGACAGCTGCCAAAACATGCTGTGTACTCAGACAATACAGGAAGTCACTTTGTCAGTTCTGGGCTGATATGTAACAATTACTATTTCCTATGACCATGCCTGCAGGAAGTACTTGCAAATGCGCTAGTAGACTCAGATTCCTTTTTATTATTATTATGGCACAACCATATGTGTTTTATTAATATCCCTTTGAAGGGTTATCAACTAATGTGTATTTATTACAAGTAAGGAAAGGGTCTAAATCAAATTGTATATGGTTTTTGCAAATAGTAAAAGTGGCATATTTAGAATTTAACGCAAAGTTAAAAAAAAAAGTACCCACTTTCCAGATCTCCAAAGCCTTTCTCGTACTTGTCCCATGTCTGGTCAAAATCCGCTGAAGCATCGATCCTGCGTTGGATGACGGTTGAACCCCCATCTATAGAATAGATTAGAAATATATTTCAGATCAAGTTGCATTTGTACAAGCCACACAAAAGTTTACCCAAGGATCAGGAAGCCGCCTTATCAGAGATAATGTGAATGGGATATCCACCCCCATTATCTGCCCTTTCACATAACCTGTTCCTGTCGCTATCTAGTTTGATAACCCTTGTGTTTTTTATTCCTTGTCTGTTGATTGGAAACCTTTGCATAAATGCCAATGCTTCATCTTATAAATGTCAGTGCCTCCGAATACAGAGAGTATTTTGGTCCTCTCACTTAGAACTCAGATTGCTGTAGGCTCACCCACCTGAACCCATTTCGCAGTAAACGGAGAATGGCTCAGATTGGTTTGGCTTGATAATGTAGATTCCACTGTTTGCCTCTCGTTTGTTAAACAACTCACTGCAGTCCATGGGGAGGTCTGAAACACAATGAAGAAAATCTAAATGAATGCATCCAAATTTCCCCAACCCTTTTTATTTTAAGACATATTTACGCCAACATTTGAAATAACTGATAATACATTTGAAATAATTTTACCATTTGTGTCCAGGCCAGTTGAGTTTCCTGTCAGATATTCAAACATATCAGGAGCTGCAGGGTCTGAATCCAATGGCTTATCGACTGTATCTTGAAAGCTGTCATAGTTTAGCTGCAAGAGAATGCAAATTAATCTGCAATGTCAAATTATGTTGTCAGCCCTGGAAAAAGCTGAGTTTCCTTCCCCATATTCGTATTACATAACTATATAGAGACTATATTCTCACAGATTTTTGACCTTTAAAGACAAAATGTTATGAAATCTTGTTGAACAGTTGTCTACCTTTTCCTCCAGGTTTTTAATCTTGATTTTCTGGTGGTCAAGCTGGTCATGCTGCTCTGTCACAGCTTTCAGCAGATTGGTGATTGTTTTCTCTTGAGCTTCAATCACTTCCTGAAAATTCCATAATAAAAACATTATTCGTCCATTATACCTATACATTGTATTTAACAGTGTTTTGAAGAGCAGATGTTAAGTCACATGAATTGAATTCTGTCAGTAACAAAATTGAAACCGAGAGACTATTAATCATGCCAAAAAACAGAACACAAAAATGATTTCGTAGTACAAAATACATTTGCACAATTCTACAGCACGTCCCACATACTGTACTTTGACAACATCTAAGTGGAGTTGGAAGCGATAATGCAACAGATAGTTAATGGCAAATTGTTTATCAATAACCATTACCGTAATACAGACATAGATCATGGTCATATGGAGATAAATGTTACCACATAGGTGTATCTTGGGCCCATTTCTCTTTCTGAGTAATGTGTAGCAATAATTTAAGTGGCATGTAGGTTGGTGTTATCCAATTTAGTAGAGTTCATTAAATGCATTTTTGTTGTTAATTCGATTTGAGGGAAACTTTTGGTGCAGTTTTCACTTCTTTTGATGTGCGCATATCATCCACTAACTAATGCAGACTTAAATAAGGAACTCGGCATTGCTTCAGCATGTATTAGCTGCTTACCTTGAGCGTTGTGATTTCATTAAGCTGGTCAACAGGGACAATGCTCTCCGACAGTCCCTTCAGCCTCTCCTCGAGGCTGCCCACCTTGCTCTGCAGCTGTGTACGCTCCTGCAGGATGTTGTTGATCTTGGAGTTGATTTCCAGCGACAGGTTCTTGATCTCCTCATTGTTGACCTTCAAGAAATTGGTGGTCTTCTTCAGCTCCTCCTCTTCCTCCTTGATCTCTGAAGTCACCACTGAGAGCTGGTAAAAAGAGCGGTCAAAAATGTTCAACTTTTGGAAGATGTCGTTGATTTGGGCCTTGGTCTTGTGCACAAACTCCCGTAAACTCTGGCCTAGCTGAAGGAGGCCGTTTGCAAGTAGACGGACATCATCCAGCATGGCAAAGCGAGACTTTGCCTCGGTTGGGCTTGGTGCTGTGATAAAGGCCTGGTTGGGCAGGGTGGGGTACTCTTGTCTAGCCGAGGATTCCAGAGGGACAGCAGCAGTGGAACTAGCTAGCAGCAGCAACAGGCAAAACAGCTTCATCATGACTTTCTTGTCCAATCCTGGATTGTGGAATATTTTCTAACCCAGTGTTTCACTGCTCTAGCTTTCCTCTACTTTGTGCTCTTCTCAACACTCTTTTCTCTCCCTCTGCATATAACCTAGACTTCCTTGCTGTTTAAATGATGTGAGAGCAGCAGGCTGCCCTGTGTTATATACTGCCCTCTCAGTAGAGGAGGGGGGGATTAGCTGATCATTAAACCCTACTATGTTTTAGCTCTGTACCCTACCTCCTCCCAAATCCCCCTCGAGCCCTCCCTCTCCTGAACAAACAAATCACAGCAGTGAGCAAATGACATATACATCCCCCCCTTCTCTACTACCCATTTAACCCCAATCCCTTCTCCATACCACACCCTACCCTGTTCTCCATCTGTGGTGCAGAGCTTTAGCTGATCAGCAGAAAGCCAACAATGGCCATCACAGGTTTTTGATGGATCGTCAGTCTGATCAATCTCAAACCTTATAACCCTGCACACACTTTGCTCTGATTGATAATGCTGTGTGTAATTAATGCTCTTGGGTTTGATTTAGCACCCTGCTGAATCAGCCTAGCACCAGGCTCTCTCTCCCTCCTTCTTCTCTCTTTGCGTGGGGAGGGGAGTGAGCCTGTCATCTGTGCCAGGGTTGAGCTTCTGGGCATGAATGATGTTGGAGAGTTTGGACAGTGTGTACTCATCATCTGGGTTTTATTGCTCTGCCTTGTCATTTTTTTTCAAGTTTGTCATGCCTTGTGTGTTATTTTTCAATGTCACCAGACATGAAATGGGGAATATATAGTTTACTGATTAGCTTGCAGCTTTTAAAGGATCATTCCTGTGCACTGAGTCCTGTCATAAAAAACAATCTTTATGGGAAATTCTTAGTAAGTTGTTTCACGCAGACTTGCAATGTTGGTGAAATATGTCCACCCTCAGGCATAGAGGGGGGAGGAACTAATCAGTGAAATGTCTTGGTGTAGTATTTAATTGGAATATAAATATTTATACTTCTGGCACTCTATGCTGTGTGATTCCCAAACCACACAGCATGTAAATTTGTCCTGTTATGTGGTGTGAAAAAGGCCTTCCAGACCAAATATGTCATGCAGGCATTGCATTTTTTGGCTAATCAAACCTTAAAATTGGTTCTTGTTCATACAGACATGTATACATTGAAAATGTCCTGTTTGTAACTTTTTAGGAATTTTACTATTTATTGTTTCTAAAGTATATTTTCATTGGTGAGAAGATCAGTCATTTTGTATGGCAAAGGTTTCGTATGAAAAATGTACATTGTCACTTTGCAGAAAATACTGGGGTATTTAGCTGATTACCTCTAGTAGTTTTGGTTTAAAATGGAAATTTTATTTCCATTTTAGCACTCTGGCTGTTATAGTACACCTTAAAATACCACACAGTCATCTTAATGAGATTTTTCTTGCGGTTATAGGGATGGATTACCTCAGTTCTCTGTAATGAAGGACTGCTACTTTTTTCCCTATGAACAGAGCAGAAAGGAAGGGTCTTATGGAAAAGAAAAATGTGGCCACAGCTTGAGCGAATGTGCCAGGAATTTGCTTGATCAGCATAAAGCTGGTAATGATACTCAGTATTCTTCATGCCAGCACAGTGGTTAGCGCTGTGGCTTAACAGCAAGAGGGTTAAGAGTTTGAACCTATCATGGCCTCCTGGGGCCTTTCTCTGTGGAGCTGACATGTTCGTTCCCAAGTTCAAATTTGCAGTGGAATTTTCAGTCGACAAACTACAAACGTGGCACTGAACCACCTCAGTAGTCAGTGTAAATAATGGTATGTTCACTGTCCACTGCCATGTTTGTTTTGTGAAAGGGTTAACTTCGTGAATTTTAATTTGATTCTAATTTTTAATCGTCCATACTGCTGTATCTGTAGCTATACTGATTCTTATCATCTTATCATACTATTAATCATTCCTGAGATATTCTTGTGGTACCCTTTTTCTAGAAATTGTACATGTATGCATTGATGACCTCTTACTGTATGTTTACCCCTGGTTGAGAGGACTGCTCTGGTAATGTGCTGTCAGTCCTTTGTTCCCGTGGTTGGATTGTGTGGATACCTTCCACCACTGCCCCATGCTTTGTTAATCACAAGGTGGAAAAAAAAGTCACGTTCAGTCACTATTGCATCACCTAATTGGCTGATTCTGTAATTTTTCAGTGGGATGAGGCCCTTTTTAGAGTGGAAGAACTTCATATTTAGCTGCACTTCAGATCTCTAACTACTTGACTTGTTTTTCACAGATTTTTCTACTTTTGAGAAACAGACTAGAGCTAGGTTGACCAAGAAGTGTTAAATTAAACAGAATTTATGGATACTTTAAGATTTGTTGATCCAAGATTATTTTCAATTCTAACTGCATCTTATTAAAATTCTCAGTTTATTCCATGATTTTTTTCACCATATTGATTTGGAATATGTGCTAAATCTGTGTAAAACTGGAGACAGGTTTGCCTCTAAAAACTGATGTCTGGTGCCGGTGAGATGTAATCCAGTAGTGCTAGCTCACTATCAAATGGCACTTATGACTGTACAACTAAGCAGAGCCTCCACAATGATGGATGTAATATGCACATCCATTAATTTGTTCAGGATGAAAGATGTAAAATTAACTGTTCATAAAATGTGTGAAGAATAAATTGGACCATGAGTAAAGTTTTCATAGAGATTTTGAAATGTGTAATTTGTGGGGGTACCTTAATCTCAGCAACTTTCAAGCTTTGATATTCTCCAACATTGCTTTTAAACTTGCTTTTTATTGCTGCACGCTCTGAATTACAACAGAATGACTGTCACCTGGCCTATTGGTGAAAAACGTATGCCGATCTATGTTTAGATTCAGTAAACACTGACTTTGTCCCCTTGTGTAGCCTCTGGGCTCAAAATGGCGAAGGGTCGTCTGACAGTTGGGAGTATATTGGGAGACCTGTAGAGTTTGCAATGCAGCGTTTGCTTTCACAGTATTCATGTGTATTCATGTGTACTGATTAACTAAGTTGAATCTGATGAGAAGAACTGACCAATCAGTGATTTGTGCTTACATGGGTATTTCAGATTTGCCACAGTAAAGTCATCTTGGGGTCTATTTCAGTTCAAATTCAACAGCTGCCATTATAATTGTTAGGACATGCTAGATGGAGAGTAGCAGAAGAAGGGAATGAGTAAAATTCGAATCATCAGACCAGAGAGGTTCCCACGCTTCCTTGTCAGTTGTGGTTCCAGCTGTGGTCTCTATGGGGCCACCCCCCCACAGACTCGACTACGTCATTGCGGTTTGTCAGCTGATCCCAGGTTACTTAGCACTTCCTATTGTGGGACTGCCCTCCCCCTTCCCAACAGTGTAGTAACCAGTGTTTTTGACAGTACAGTACCTTTGCTGACAACAATGATCAGGATTGTAAAATTTCCCAACCACTTTCAGTATTTTACTCACAAATGTATTACAAGTCATTATGTTTGTCAAGTTTGTGCTACACCTTGTAGAGAGGTTTATCCTATAATTTTCAAAAAATGGTTGGTGTGATCATGCAAAATTGTTTTCTTTAATGTTATAATTTTTACACTGTATGATTGAGGGGGATAACAACCTCTCATTGCACCTCTCAAATCAGTAGCCATCTACATTGAGTCACACTCTGTCAGTTTGTGGAATCTGATTCAGAGACGCTTGGCTTAGATATCCGAGTAAGAGGTAAAGGGAAATATACATTGTTATTAATGTTAATGTATGTCTTGTACTTTCTTATAAGTTACTATGGATGTTAAACTCACTTGTTTATTTCCCAAATAATTATTAATTGAAGCCATATAACTCCAGATTTATGTTCGAGTTTTTGCGTTCATGTATTTTAAAACTGGAATTCTGCTATATGCTGTGACTCATCCTTTTATCTCAAAGCACAACTCAGAGATGAAGAATCCACGTTATGACTTTACTTTTCATTTCACTTTTTATTATTTCACCTAAGGGAAAGTAAAACCGTAAATATCCTTTTTAGTTTACAACACTAATGCATTATTTATGCTAACATTGCTGCTCATATATTTTACATGCTATAAAATTAATGTTGTAATTTGGATACATTATGTTTTACTTCAGATGTTCTTTGTGTGTTAACCATTAACTCGGGTTTTATAGATTGTCGTATTTCTTTGGCACAGTTACTTAAATTACATAATTTGTGATGTGCCTTGTTTTCTCTGTGTTTGTGTCTGTTCCTTTTAGGAATCTGCTGTATGTGAACCCTCAGAGTCTTAACTTTGCCAACCGCCAAGGCTCTGCCCGCAACATCACAGTCAAAGTGCAATTTATGAATGGAGAGGATCCAAACAATGCAATGCCGGTACGCCATGATGAGATGTTATAAGAAAAAAATCTTGTTTTTGAATTTATCTTAGTCTTGTCAGCCATCTCAGTTGTATGTGTTGTTATGATGACAACTAATGACTTTTACCATTTGATGGTTAAGTGAAGACATTGGTCCAGTGTAGTGGCATTTGGTAAAATTGTGGTTGTGTGGCAAAGCTGTGCAATGTAATACCACTGCATTATTCTACAGCTGTGTACATGTGCCCAAATAACTCAGGTAAATACAGTCATAATTCATTCTAACATGGCTTCATCTGAAAACAAACTTTTTTTATCCCCCAGGTGATATTTGGGAAGTCCAGCTGTGCAGATTTCACTAAAGAAGCCTATACTGCTGTGGTGTACCATAACAGGTAAGTTCTTTGTCTTTTGGTATCTTTTGGTTGGAATAGTCTCTATAGAGTTCTGTGTAGGGAACCTGTGATTGGGATGGTGATGAAACACTAATCTACTAATCACTAAAACTACACTAATCCAAATATCCAAATATTTTGACCCAAAGCTCTATAGCAATAACATATTTTCATTCAGTCCAGTAATTATCATTATTACAATATGATTAATGTGATGACCTCTCTTGGTAATGCCATGTTCACTGGGAGGTCTAAAAATAATTGACTAATTGTACTCGTATGGTCTCCATGATTGTCATGAGATTGGTCAATTGAAATTTTAATTCACAAATATTCTCCTTTAATTTAATATCAGCGCAACATCTACTCTTACACCTCCATTACCCTATCTTTGATGGCATTAATTAAGGAATGGGTTTAGTCAACCTTCTGGATATTGTCAAGTGGTGTCCTTGGCACAAGTTTCTTCCATCTCTACATAAGAGCTGAGGGGTCTCTAATATTTTATCACCACTATTAGGTGTTTTTTTACGACATCCATTGGTTTGTCATTTGTCTCCCAGGGGTCACACATTCAAGGCTAAAATTAATCAACCTGTGAATAATGTACCTCTGTGACTAGGGCAATCATGCATCAGGACTTAATCCAGCTTTTAGAAGTGCTTATAGGTAATGGTCAGTTACAGTCTGCATTTGACTCAGAAATGGCACAATATTTCTCTTGTTAAAACTCTTGAAGGAACATATGAAGAAAACCAAATGACAAGGAAAGAAAATGACTCTCAAGAAATGTTTTATAATCTGGAAATCTTCCACCTTTGTGCTTGTATCTGCGTTTGGCTTTGATGTTATGTGCTCAGCCAATAACCCATTATCTTTACCTAGAAGCTGTTCCTCCTTGAGGATTTTTCTTTTTCTGGTCCATAACCAAAATGTTTGTTCCCATGAGAAATGAGGGCCCTTCTGTGACCTTTTTAAGCAGTTTTGGTAATTTCCAGCCTTAAGGCGATCCTAGTGGGTTTGTTGATGGGCCTGCTGTAGTCAGGGTTGTTTGCTTCTGGGCATTGGCCTGCAGACAAAGTTTCCTCCTGGGGGACTATAAGGAATTTAGCTGAAGTGAATTATGATGTGTTATGTAAGTTCTTTCTTTTTAGATTACTTGACTTCCACTATGAACCCCTGTCTTGAGACAAAGATTCCCAAGTTATAAATGGACTCTGGAAATACAATATATGGAGATTTCAACTGATTTGCATATCTGTACAT
Organism: Macquaria ambigua; assembly: GCA_008360985.2. Taxonomy (NCBI): domain Eukaryota; kingdom Metazoa; phylum Chordata; class Actinopteri; order Centrarchiformes; family Percichthyidae; genus Macquaria; species Macquaria ambigua. The sequence goes on along the minus strand of VMKM01000406.1, from coordinate 123,734 downwards.
GCATGGATGAAAATTTGCAAATATGCAAGTCTATAGCTAGTATGTGTGCCTGTCTAGCCAGAATCTTAAAGCATGGAGCAAACCATTCTCAATAGTTTCCAGAATGAGTTGTATAAAAGTCCTCTAGGGAAGCAGTGGGGGGACCTTATGGATATTTATGACTGACTTGTTTCACATTCAAAAACATGTTCTGTGCAGTGCACATCAGAATTTAGGAGGCACTGACCACAGAGCAGGCATGCAGTAGAAAAAAGCAGTTGCACCCTTGATGCAAAAAAGAGACTTTTAATGGGTAACAATTGAACTATTACCCATTAGCAGAAGCTTTGTCTAAAGGAGACATTGTTTTGGTTATATAGTGTGTTCAGACAGTGGGAGATCCATAGTCAATGTGGATATAATTAGAATTATAAGGTTTTACTGGAATGCCCTTCAGATGGCAGCCAGTTTGGAAAATAATCTATTTTGGGTGGCTGTCTTTCCTAATATATCAATTTATTGAATGTAAAGCAACTTGTAACACTGTTGCTGAATAGTTTATATTTTTGTTGCTGATTGCTGTGAACAGATCCCCTGACTTTCATGATGAAATCAAGATCAAGCTGCCTGCCTCCCTGTCAGACCACCACCACATTCTCTTCACCTTTTACCATGTTAGCTGCCAGCAGAAGCAGAACACACCACTGGAGACCCCTGTGGGATACACGGTGGGTAACAGTCACTGGTACAGCTACTACAACCACATAGGCTGTTACCGTGGTTGTAGGTACTCTCACTATTGCAGTGTTCATGCAGGCATGGGTGTAAACTCCTCATTCACAACTGTATTACACACATTTAGGGACATTCTCTTCCACACAGGCACACACTCTGCTTGTCTTTTAAACAACACACATAGATTTTTAGACAAATGTGACAAAAGTGTACATTGGAGACTTAAAGAGACCACAGGGAATTTAGAATATGTACTAAATGAAAAATAATATTATCCTCTGTGTGTTTTTGTCCTCTCTTTTGATCTATTTTTTCTCCCTCTCTCTGCAGTGGATCCCCATGCTGCAGAATGGGCGTCTGCGGACGGGACACTTCTGTCTGCCTGTGTCTCTGGAAAAACCACCACAATCCTACTCTGTTCTCTCACCAGATGTAAGACAGTTTTTTTGAAAGAATACGAAAGAAGTGTTTTTAAAGTATGAATTAATAAAAGTATGATAAAAGTATGAATTTAGTAAAGCTGCAGCCATAATATTTTAGTCCAAGTTTGCAGTTCTTGCTTTACAAGATCCTCAGTAATGTTTTATGCATGGTAAAGAACTGATGTGCTGCAGACAACCCAGGATAAGTGTTGAGCAAAGTCATATCACTGTGTTTTTGAGGAATATATTATACTGCAGCATGATGTCAGGGATGTCCCCGAGTACCCTTTGTAATATATTAAAAAGAAAGTGACATCATCAACACTTACTAACCTCTTTGTTTAACTTTGGGTGAGATGGAAAGGCGTCGGAACAGCCTTTAAACCTTTTTGATTAAAGCAGAATCTCCACAATAACAGCCACAGTAACCAATCGTTCATTTTCTGCACTTGTAAAATGTTCATTTTGTCAATGCAGCACAGATTTACTCAGGTATTATTGTACTTCAGGTTCCTCTCCCAGGGATGAAGTGGGTGGACAACCATCGAGGAGTATTTAATGTAGAAGTGGTGACTGTTTCAACCATCCACACACAGGTAACAGTACGGTGTTTTGGAGGATTTGGGGATTAACCTTCATCACCTCTCATCCACTTTACTCTGTTTCATCTTCCCTGTGGGTATCATCTGTATATATTTGAGCAGAGGGAAAATGCTGCTGAAAAATTAAAACCTTATATTACCAAAATAACCTTCTTTTCAGGAATGAAAATTATTGTAAGATTAGTTGCCATAGAATAATTTTCATAAGCATCGCACACAGGTTATCATCTAAAATTTCAATTATACTAAAGAAAACAAACACACAGTGTTTTCACATTTAGACAGTAATTCATTCCCAGCACCAGTTCATTAGTGGGTGAAGCTCGCCTCGCCAATAATTTACTGGGGTCTACTCCATCTCTGTGTCGGCTGGCGTGTGGAGGGCTTGACTGTGGTCCCTAGGAGCCTAACTGGGACTAATGTGCTCATACATCACTGCTCCCGGCGCAGATTAGACTTGCTGGATTCTACTGTGTTCTTGTAGTAACGTTCGTTTTGCTGTTTCCACTTGGTAAGCCAACTTAGAGACGAGTAGATCCAAGCCTTACTTTTGTTTGTCGACTCCCTTCCCCCCTTTTCTCCTTCACCTTTCTCTACCTGTAACACTGTTATGTTTTTTCCCCTCTAAGCTTGGTCACTTCTTTTTACCCTCTTTTCTCTCCATTCATCTTTATCATCTCTCTCTTCTTTTACCATCCATGTCTTTCTATATCCCCATTCCTCCTTCTCCAGGACCAGTACCTGGATAAGTTCTTTGCCTTGGTACACGCCCTGGATGAGCACATGTTCCCAGTCAGGATAGGAGACATGCGCATCATGGAGAACAACCTGGAGGCCGAGCTCAAGTCCAGCATTGCGGCACTCAACTCTTCCCAGCTGGAGCCAGTGGTTCGATTCCTTCACCTTCTACTCGACAAGTTGGTGTTGCTTGTAGTGCGGCCGCCAGTCATTGCTGGGCAGATAGGTATGATATTGTATTACACTTAACTAAAAAGCCAGGGATCACACATGGAGTTTAGGGCAGCTTGGCTGTGATGGTAAATTTGCCAAGCAGAGTTAGGTATCAATTGTGCCACTTCAAGCTGTAGATATTAGTTTTCTTTTATTTACAGAGATGATGAATATAAATTAAGGTTAAAAGTTATCCTAAACCTGGTCATGGCAACAGGGCTGTCATTTGCTACATAGTTGCAGCCCGGTGTGTCAAGCTCAGGTTTGTCTCCACTGCATGTGCATCCATTCAAAGCTATAAAATGGAATATGTCAATATGAACAAAAATGTTATTTGTCCTAGGAATCTTTTTATGCTCACAAATTTATGTTTAAAATGTTATCTTTTTAATTATTTTGAACAAATGGTCTGAAATAAAATCAGAAAAATACAAAGAAAAAAATGGAATAAGCACGAGTAAGATTCAGCTGGGCAGATGTTGACATGAGACTGACTCCTGCATTGCAAAATCCATAGTTCAGCTCATATATTCAGTTTTACAGTTCCCACTGTATTCTGCACAGCAACACTAGCACAGAATTCTTAGAATAAACTTAAAGTTGTGTCTAAAACAATATTATTTTTCACACAGGAAATGATTACATGTAAAGGTCATGGTTACTCTAAAAAACATTCCTGATGTAAACAGCCTTGTGAATCATTACAATTCTAAAAATATTTGTATAAACACTATTTGGGAGACTCAGAAAAGGTCTAAATATTTATGCTAAGAAATGTGTGGCTGTGATCGTAGTCTTTTTGGATGTCTTATTTTGTGTGGGTCATCCTGTGCACACACATTCTGAAACTTTGTGTGTATCTGCACTGCTCTTTGTCCGTGTCTGCATTTTTGCACACGTGTCACTTTGTCTCTCTCTTTCTCTGTGTGTATGTGTTCAGTGAATTTGGGCCAGGCATCCTTTGAGGTCATGGCATCGATAGTGAACCGGCTTCATAAGTACCTGGACACCAGCCAGGACATGCATGGCCGCAACGGCCTGCTGTCCTCCTACATCCACTACGTCTTCCGCTTGCCCAGCACTGACCCCAACTCACCCTCCCCAGGTATTTTACTGTCAATACAGTCAACCACCTCACATTTTTCTTTATTCTATATCTGTTTTTCTGTTTTCTCCTTTTAAGTTAACTTCATCCAACCTCCAACTCACCTTCACTGGGTGTCTGTTATCAAACCTACCTGCCATAATTTTTCTTCTTCTATTTCTTTTTATCTTTTGCTTTTTTCCTCCCACATCCATTTTGTCTTCTGCCTGCCCAACACAGACCCCAACTCATCCTTAACAGGTAGATATGGCCCACCACTGTACATCTTAATCTGAGTGCAATTGTTCTTCCCCTAAAATTAAAATTACCTTTAGTTCTTCACGTAATCTTCTATTTTGGTAAAGCATTTCATGTGTGGTACATGATTTCCTGCAGTCGTCCCGTATTAGCTAATAAACCATCCACTGCCAGTACACATTGGTTGCTAATCATTAATGAATAAATACGTTTTTGAACTACTTACCTGTGTATTCACCACATGCAAGATGAAGGGGGGTACATTAGCTTTTTGATAAGAAACGGTACAAATTTAAATGTGGGCACTGGGAGCAGAGTTAATGTGCAACCATCATGTCAGTGGAGCTACAATGGCTTGGTATAAGTAGTTATTCCCATCACATCCCAGTTGTCCCATTTTCCTTCCTCTGTGTGTTCTCCCAGGCCCGGGAGGGTTGGGAGGTTCGGTTCACTACGCCACCATGGCTCGCTCAGCTGTTCGACCAGCCAGCCTCAACCTCAACCGCTCCCGTAGCCTTAGCAACAGTAACCCTGACATCTCCGGTACACCCACCTCTCCTGACGATGAGGTCCGCTCCATCATTGGCAGCAAGGTAAGGTCATCAAACAATGTCTTGTTATACATGAGCCTATAACTTCTTTTATCTCAGTACTTTTACAGTTCAAGACATAAAAGAGGCGCTTAAACTCAAAATGTTACATGTGGTCCTAATGTGGACAGAACCAGCAGGCATAGATATACATGTTTTTTGGGCTCTTAGCCCTATTGCAATATGTGGCTTGTCCACACTGCACGTGGATGTCAGATATCATATATGTAAAGTGAATATATAGTTCTTAACCCACATCAAGGCAGAGGCCTTGCATGTGCACAGTGACCCAGGGGACTATTTTATCAGTATGTAAACTGTATAGCCGTTGTGTAAACATAAGATTGGACATCTTATCTCTGTAACCGCTGTAACAGCAACCTGACACATACACGCATGCACGCACAATGCTCAGTGTGTGCAGGTTGTGAAAGGCATGAGAGACATTTAGTTTACAGTCACATCAGAAAGCACATGCTGTCAAGACGATACAATAGCACATTGTTTCAATAGTCATATATCTTTTGAAGACATTAAGAATAGCTAGTCTTGTCAGTCTCTACTGGTTTTCTTTGTTTCTTTTTATTTCATTTAATTGATCTGTTGGCATGCATTTTGTCTTGTATAATTGGTGATTTCCCACTTCAAACAGTTTTTTATTTAACCCAAAAGTACCCGAGCAGTGAGTGAATGCAGCCCCTCATTTGATGAATGTTCCCTTTGCTGCTAATACTTAACTAAACCTTTCTTCTCTTGTATCTGAGGGAGGGGAAGTTATTTCTTACACAGAGACAGAAAGGGAGAGAGAGAACCTATGTGCTTTGCCCCTCTGTGGTGATGATTTGGATTTTTAATTCACTGACAGCTAACCTTTTTTGGTCCCTTGGCATCTTCCAGCAGTCCTGACCTCTGAACTTCTTTTAACCTGTCATTATTCCTTCCCTCCTCCTTCCCCCGTGCTGCTCGCTCATTTCCTTCCTTGCTTCCTGCCTGCCTTGTGTCCTTTGACCTTGGCACACCTAGGGCTTAGACCGCTCCAACTCGTGGGTGCACACCATGGGCTGTAAGAGTGCCCCCTGGGGATCCAGCCCTGGGTCCGCTCCAGAAACCATGCAGGTCGTTTTATGAATGCTGCGTCCTCCACTTTGCCTTACTGCAAAAACAACTCACACTATTCACCTTGAAAGGATACTGGGATATTTGGAGTTTTGGTTTATTTGTGTACTTTGCCAGAGTTCCTGAAAGAAATTAGTATTTTTAGGTTTACAGTTTTACGTCCTGTTGTCATGATCACATCTTTCATTTATAGACTCCTATCATGAAGCTACTTTCTGAGGTTTTAAGTCACATGACTTCTATGATTGCCAAACTTTTTTTGCTAAGTTTACTAAGTAAGTAACTATAGAGATTTCTAACCCATTTATAATGTGACTAGTGTAACACAAAGACATAAAAGACCAAAACTTCAGAATATTACAGTATTCTGGTAAACTTTAAATCACAACCCTCCCATGATCCCATACATGGGAGTCACAGCCGCCTCCATGACCCTCTGTCTCTCATGCTAGAGTCTCAAGTGCCATCCCTCTTTACTTATGATGTCTAACACCTCCCTTTTTCTCAGTACTTGCATGAAAAGACACTTAGTCTAAGTCGAAATCCAAATATTTCAGTGCCAGTTTACCAAAGCTATTCATGGTAGCAATTTCTTGAACATAGTAGCCTCCCTTTCTTTCCATGTCAAGCTTGCCTGCCGTTTTGGGTTTACAGTGGTCGGTTATTGCTTAACCCAAAACCAAGACATACTGTGATCTTTTTGTGTGCGTATATTTTACAGATTGTTGGAGTAGTAGAGAAAAAGAGTAGTGTTAGAAATCATCTTCATTAGCAGAGTAGATTTTCTTTTTTTGTATTCATTTTATTTAATCTATTTTCTCTCTTTTATGCTTCTAACACAGTTATTCACTCTCTGTTTTAAACTCATCATCTCCACTCTCAGCTAGTATCCCCGCATGACTCTCTACTAACCCTACATAGCATTCACTTTGTCACTGGAGCATGGTATATCTGTGAGTGTGAGTGTGTGTTTGTCTACATGTGTGAGGTCTTTGTCAGCTTCACTTTCCATCTTCATGTGATGTTATGTCCTCTGTCATTTTAAGTTGTCATGACATAAACCTATGGTTGTCACTAATTTGCACATCCAATATTGTGAATATCAAGAAACCAAGATAAATATTAACCTGCATATTGTAATCATAAAATCACAGCTAGATTACAACATTAAATCAGTTGTGCCAACATTGACAGAGCACGTTCATTATCAACGTTTTACCTGGGATGGAACATTACCAATAATAGTACCTTTTAACACTGTAGGATGGTTTTTTCCTTATGTAATTTTAAATTGTATTCACCTGGAGGGATGTAGAATGGCACATCATTAAGCAGCACGATGTCTTCACTTGATCTTACAGCCCTTTATGCAGCCATTTTGCATCCCTCCTTTAAGGCACTCAAAATACAGATGTATCAAACTGTTTTAGATTATGGGTACAACACTTTTAAGGGTTGTGGCCCTGTCCTGTGTCTAATCGTTATGTGTCTTCATGTGTGACAAGTGTGTGCAACAGATCACAAAAGTGTATTGTGTGTGTGTGTGTGTGTGTGTGTGTGTGTGGCCCAGCAGACACATTTTCCCTGTGTGCTGAGGAAAAAGGTGCAACCCCATGCTCCTGTTGCTCCTCCACTAACCTTGTTGTCACCGTTCCATTCATTCCACCCATAGGCCATGGAGCGCTGTGGCAATCGCATGTCTTCGCACACTGAGAGCGCCAGTTTCTTGCAAACTTTAACAGGACGGTTGCCCACAAAAAAGGTAGAGCCACTTGCACTGGGGGAGGAGCCAACGCCGCCCACCTCTTTATTCGCCTCCTCACCTGTCTGTGGATGTGTGCCTCTGGATTGGTTGATGTCGTATTTGGTGGTTGTGGAGTCTTGTTGAATGCTGAATGTCACCGATCTGCCTCTTGTTCTGAATGTGTCAAGGAGTTGTGACATGAATGTTGGTTGTAGTCTGGCTAACACTGGCTAAGTTAGTCTGGGAAGTCTCCTTTCATTGTGCACTATTCAGTCATTTAAGAAAGTGCAACACAGTTTGCCCTCCAGTCAGTTTACTACTACTACAAGAGATATTGTACCAGAAATACAAACGCGTGGTTAGTTAGGTAGCCATCAGGATACAATCTGCTGTAATGTTTACATATATTAAAGAAATAGTTTCCCCAAAAAAATCTTAACACAAGATCTATTTACTAGCTTTTTTCCCCAGACCTTTCAACCACAATTCACAGTCTTCCTCAGCAGATGGAGTTTGCTCAGTTGTTTATACTGAGCAAAACTCAGTTGTCAATACTGACCGCTTTAAAGATGTAGAAATGATGTTTGTAGTAAGTACACACATAACATTTAGAAGAGATTTCTGTAGGCATCAATTAAGTAATATATAGATTATGATCATCAGATTCAAAATATGGATATCAATCAGCTCCTGCGCCTTCCTAATCTTTATAATACATCAACACGATTAAGGAAGACTTGCCAGACTCTGGATAAGAGTAGGTGTGTTAGCCAGACTGTGTTGGATGTTGGTTCTGCATAAAAACACACACCTAAATAAATTCAAGTTATTGATGCATAATACTTCAAAGAAATAAAGGAGAATAAATTCTTCTCTCCATGCAAAAAACCTCTCCATGCACACAGGAAATTATTTTCATCAACACTTCAGCCATTTATACCAATATCGGCAAGTTACATTTTGAAATACTATAATTTGCATGGTGATAAGAGTGCATTCTTTATCATTTCACAAAAGTAATAATTGTTGCACACAACTGTAAATTATATTATATGATTATTTTTTGTGTTTGGAGTTGGTAACCCTTACTGTAACGTATATATAACGTTTTTTGGTTAAACCTCACTTTGTCTTTAATCAAGTTAATTTTCAGTTCACAGGAGCTCTGCTGGACTGTATTTTTCTTTCATATAGAGAATGTTAGAATTGCTAATCATTGTTAACTAAACTTTCATTTCACATCACATCCACGTTAAGTAAATAAATAACACTTTGGAATCCAGTTAACAATATATTTGCTGTATAAGCTGTTCACTACATGTAGACCTAGGTATATTTTAATTTAAGATGTACATGATTGTTCTCCTGGTGCCTCACATTCTCTCTGTCTGGCTTTATTGCCTCTTTTCTACTTTCATGTTCTATTCAGCTCTTCCATGAGGAGTTGGCGCTCCAGTGGGTGGTGAGCAGTGGAAGCGTCAGGGAGGGCGCTCTACAACAGGCCTGGTTTTTCTTTGAACTCATGGTAGGAAACAACATTTTGACTTAGATGGATATGCCTCCTATTGTTCTTATCAATCATCACAGTGCAGTACTTTCCGTGACACTATCTTGTGTTTTATTCCAATTAACTTTACCACAGGTGAAGAGCATTATCCACCACCTGTACTTCACTGACCGCTTAGAGTCACCCAGGAAGAACCGTTTCCCAGAACGCTTCATGGATGACATTACAGCCCTGGTTAGCACCATCGCTGGCGACATTGTGTCTCGCTTCCAGAAGGTAAGTAACAGCCTGGAGAAGTGTTCCCTGGTATTACAGGGTCCCAATGGGCACACAATGTTTGGAATATCACGGTGGTTTAGAGACTAAGTGCATACAAAGGAAGTCAGGAGGGAATATATGAATTTTACAAATTAGTCTTTTCAAAGTTATATTAAAATAGATTGTACTATACAATTTAGTTTACACTTTGTGTATGCTTTTGGCTTTCATAATGTGACACAATAAGTTTGAGGCCACAAGGACAGTCCCATATCATCCTTTTTGTCTGTTTGTTTCATTATACATTGTAATAAAGCAGAAATGATGTCACTGTCAACTCTGGAAACTTTTTAAAATGTGTATCTAATCCAATCAGGACCTAGAGTTGGTGGAGAGACTAAACACTAGTCTGGCCTTCTTCCTCAACGATTTGCTGTCAGTCATGGACCGAGGCTTTGTCTTCACCCTAATAAGGGCATACTGGAAACAGGTAAATGCCTTATTTAGATTAATTTTATTATTTATTATGGGTATTTATTGGAAGCTACTGCCAGATATTTTCCTATTTGACTATATTCTAGTGCTGTGAAGCATACCTTTTATGCTGGGTCTTGTGATCAATTTAAGATTTATAAATAAAGCAATTCAGATTTCTTCACAGCACTAAAAGACCTAGTTTGTGAAGATATTTCAAGATTTCAGTTCTTTTGACAGCACATACTCACATTCTTTATTTGTGTGGCTATGACGCATTTGTATTTTCTTTGAAAATATACATTAATGTGTACTGTTGCCTCTACTGTTGCCTCTCCCCAGGTGTCCACAAAGCTTTATGCTCTGCAGAACCCAACCCTGGAGTCTTTGAGGCTTGATTTCTTGAGAATCGTTTGCAGTCACGAACACTACGTCACCCTTAACCTGCCCTGCAGTCTGCTCACCCCGCCTGCCTCGCCTTCCCCCTCCGTGTCTTCAGCAACTTCACAGGTCAGACAAAAAGTGCTGTAGGGAAATTTAAACACCTGCAAGCAAAGAGACATTCACCCTGTGATATAGTCTTACACCAACAAAACAAATTACACAGATTTCCCAACTGACCATGGGTGCCACTATACCTAGCATTTCTGCAAACTTAGCAACTTAAAAAGTTTCAGCAAGTATAAGCAAGTCCAATCAAAACACTTGTAGAGTGTGATGTCAGATCATAAGTTGTCAACACTCCTTAACATAAAGATACTCTAGAAATCACGGAAAACATATTTGCTTCATTTACAGCCAAAATCATGAGTTAAAATATTAATGGGCTTACTTGTTTGGATGTTCTCTGTTGTTCTCTATTCTCTCCCACAGAGCTCTGGGTTCTCCACACATGTCCAGGACCAAAAGATAGCCAACATGTTTGAGCTGTCCGTCCCATTCAGAGAGCAACACTATCTGGCCGGACTGGTACTATCTGAACTGTCTGTCATACTGGACCCAGACAATGAGGGGTTAGTATGCTTTGGATGCACACTTCCTACACTTATAAAGATGGATTTATAAAGAAAGAGTTTATGTCTGAGTGAGGGCGAGTTGAAGGGTCAAAATTATGTTTGAGTTTCAAGGATTAAGGAATTATAATGGAAGGTCCTCACATGTCATCTTTATGGATGGGTGTCATTGTGTCTGTGTGTGTGTCTATCCAATAAACTGCCATGTATTGTAGAGAAAGGAAAGTGATATTTTCAGGTTAGAGCCTCTGTATCTGTTGGCGAGAGATAAGCCTGTACAAGGATGGGGATGAGTTATGGTTATGCAGTATTATCTTAATGCGAATAGGTTCTCTTGTTCTCTCTCCCATTGTGCTTTTCACACTTGAAATGAAATACTGTATCTCTTTGTTTCTTTCTTTTTGTTTTTTTACTTTTTTCACTGAAGGATGTTTGGCCTACATAAGAAAGTGGTGAGTGTCGTTCATAACCTCCTGTCCAGCCATGACTCTGACCCGCGCTACGCCGATCCTGAGGTCAAAGCCCGAGTCGCCATGCTTTACCTGCCTCTCATTGGCATCGTCATGGAAACACTACCACAGCTCCATGACTTTACAGGTAAAGAGTAGGAGCTACTTTGAACATACAGTAGTTTAAGGTAGAATAAAATGTGTCTGTCATATCCAACTGCTCTCTTCCCACTGTCCACTCAGCAGCACACTGATCAATAGCATATCTTTTGGAACTCAAAAGGTTATCATTTGACCTGCAAAGGATGTTGCACCCTCACATCATGTACCAGCTGATCTCTAACCTCAGTTCATCCCTCTCATATTTCTTTTTCTCTCCTTTAAATCCTGTAAATTCAACCGTCCAGTCTGTTTACTTATTTATTTATAATTTATTATATCTTGCTTTTTACAGGTGGTTCTTGCTATTGCTCTATCCCCTTTGCTGCTGTAACACATTTCCCTGCTGTGGGATTAATAAAGGATTATTTTATTTTATCTTATCTTAAGCCCCCTACCCTATTGAACCTATTTTGTGAGAAAATAATAATTATTTCTAAAATTGAATCAAATCCCATTCAAAACAGCCCAATTAGGTTTACATCTACATTTAGTATAAATTTAACCTTATTCAGAGTACAGAGAGGGCACACAAACAACAGTTACTGTCATGTTTCCATACGCGGTGATATCAGTCTATAGAGGTTTTCCCTTTCAGTAATTTTTGACCCCTACTCTTTTTGTCTTGATTACATCCACATAACATTTTCACTTTCTTTATTCCAAATTATCTCTTTCCCGTATTGTCTCTAATTCCACTTAATTGGTTAATTTTCTTTTCTCTACTTTTTATGTCACTAGAGTCCCATAACCAGTGGGGTCGGCCAGGCGGTCCCCAGGGGGCGGCAGTGGGCGGCAGTGGAGAAGAGGCAGAGGGAGAGGGTAACAGCATGATCAGCCAGACTGTCGCTATGGCGATAGCAGGCACCTCCACCGCCTCCCCAATGTCCCGACCAAGCAGCTTCTTGCTCAACTCGCAGGTAACTCCGTTTGTGACAATAACCTGCAGTTAATGGAACAGTCCTACTACTTGTTCTTAAACAAACATGAGGCCGTTTCTTATCATACCTCTTTTGTATTGTTTTTGGCCTTTTTTCACTGATTTGAAAAAATGAATCCTCCTGGTCCATCTCTCCAGGCGAGTCGTCAGCACGGTAGCTTCTCGGCCGAGTCAAGTCGTAGTCTGCTCATCTGTCTGCTGTGGGTGTTGAAGAATGCTGACGAGCTGGTGTTACAGAAGTGGTTCACAGACCTGTCGGTGTCCCAGCTCAACCGCCTGCTGGATCTCCTCTACCTCTGTGTCTCCTGCTTCGAGTACAAGGTAACATCGACAGTGAATACACTCACTAACTGAAAAGTCTGATTAACCACTGCATTGTTGTCATGGGCACACAGAGGGTTGGGGCAGTACAGAGTATGCCCCCCTCTTCAGTGTACCTTCTTCTACATTTATTTCCACAAATAGGGAATATTTTGGGCTGATTGTAATGTTTCTGAATGAAACAGTATACTCATATCGGCCATCCTATGTGGAGACAACAAATAGGGAACTGTAATCAGCAAAATATACTTAGAAAACAAAAAAAAGCAAGCCTGTCTGAGACATAACACAATGAGTTACGCTTTGCAGTGGACTTTCATATGTGCTCACATGTTCACATTTTGTTTGAAATCTTCTGTGGATGATACGTTATGCACTATCCTTCCTACATACAGAACTTAAGCTTCCCTGCAGTTAATATGCTTTGGCTACTGGATGTGGTGATAAAATAAAAGCAGACAACTTGCTGCTTTCTATGGTGTAGTCATCTATTTCTTTCTGTGTATTTCAAGCTCTTTCTGCTATGCTATCTGTGTGCTCTTTGCTTTTTTGTGCTTGTGCTTTCATTCTACTAACTTGCTTTGTTTGCTCAGTGCTGTGCTGCAAATAACTTCCCCGCTGTGTTCTCTGTCCGTCACTCATCCTGTGCCTCACGGATACAAGGCCCATGTTGTGTTCACCATGCAGGGGAAGAAGGCATTTGAACGAATGAACAGCCTGACCTTTAAGAAGTCCAAAGACATGAAGGCCAAGCTGGAGGAGGCCATACTGGGCAGCATCGGGGCCAGACAGGAGATGGTGCGACGCAGCCGGGGACAGCTAGGTGGGGGCACACGTTTCGGCACATGCTCACAAATGCACTCACACAACTGCATATCTTGGGAGCACACACAGATGCAAGTAGAACCACACATAAACAAATGCAAAGCAAGGCTGTAACAAGAAATTCCAAACCAAGGAAAGATTGTGTGACTTAGACAAACACTGCAAAATACAGACCACAATAAATGCTATCCCGCTTTTCACCCTGCACACATAGATATAGAGAACACATGCATACAGCTGTGCCTTTTGATAGTACTGTAGATACAGCTACGGCCGTTCAGCCAAAGCCAGTCACGTTTTACTGTGCACACACTCCCTCTTTCACCACCAGTAAAAAAGTAAATAATCCTTTCTCCACCATTTAGAGCGGAGTCCATCTGGCAGCGCTTTTGGCAGTCAGGAGAACCTTCGATGGAGGAAGGACATGACCCACTGGAGACAAAACAGTGAAAAGATGGACAAGTACGCACTTTCTAACACTTAATCCACTTTCCTAATTCTTGTGCATAAATGATGTGTACAACATAATCCATAAATATGTATAAAAATGTCTATCCCCACTTCAGATCTTCAGCTCCACATGTGCTTCTTTTCCATTTTTACAATGAGTCATTTAGAAGCATAAACCAATACGTAATACTGTGTTCAAGTGTGAAGTAAAAGTGTGAAAATGATCATCCTTATCAGGATATCACTGCTAAAGTCCATCTATAAATACAAACCATCACAAACTCTGCCAAAGCCCATTACATTTTCATTGTTATTGTCCATTTGTTTTGCTTTATTTACATAGGAACAGAATCAGACTTATTTAACATATGATTGCAAAGTGTTTCCATGTTAGACCAGCAACTACAGATAACTATGTTGCATGCACTCTTTAAAAAAGCTACAGTTTTGTATCTTATGTCATTTATGTCACAATGTGAGCTGTACTCATTTTGTCAAATGGTGACAAAAGATTGTGACAGAGTGCCATGCATTTTTTATAAATTTTATTTTTGTCTCTGTTCTTTTGTAAATTCAGCTCCTGCCTTTGTTTTCTGTTAATTTCCATTTGTTCTCTCACGGTGCTGTGTGTTTATGTAGGAGTCACAGATCAGTCAGGTATTGTATGGTCCACATTTGCCGTGTGCTCCTTTGAATTCCCCCTGCTGCTTTAGTTCCTCATTTATGGTGTAATCACATGCTTGTGGGCAGTTAGACAGTTGCAATGGACACAAAATGAATTTATTTGTTTGTATTAGGTTTCCTCCTGATTAACTTGTCTTTGAGCAAGTCATGATTTGCTAATTCATTTTGTTTTGGTTCATTATTCTAGCCAACACCCATGTTATGATTCATTTCTTGTCCATTTTGACTTCCTAAGCTCACACATGCACATGAATGCACCAACAGAGACCCCCTGATCCTGGTTCTGATCCCCAATTGAACCCCCCCCCCCCCCCCCATTCCCATCAGTCCCTGTGTCCTGGTAACAATGTCTGTCTCAGGGTTGGTAGTGGTTGCTGTGGGTCTGTTTTGCCTTTTAACCAGTATGCTTCTTGTTTTGGGATTTGTGTCTCCCTGGTCGCTGTTGCAGCAAAACACAAGATGTAGCAATAGCTTTAGTTTGTCATAGATTCTTTGATTGTTCTTCTGAAAGATTTAAAAGTCAGATGCATTACGACTAAAAGCCAGTCCTGTTATAGATTCATATACTCCAACGTTGCCATTTTAGGACATGTAGATATACAACATTTAGCCCTAGTGTTCCACCTGTAGACCAGGAATGAATTGCTTAGCTGTTCACTTAGTTAATAGTGAAGAACAGCCTTCTTAATAATGCCTTTAAACCTCTTGACCCTCTGGTGAGGGAAGTTATAGGTTTGGACTAACTGTCTACATGTGGATCAGCATGCATTGTTTCTGTGGATCATTTGAATCGTTTGAGGTCTGTGCCTTGCAGATTAAGTGACATCTTGCAGCATAATTTAAATCTGGATAGACAAACAGCTTTCCAAACATTGTGCTGTTGTATATTTCATCAAAACTTATGAAAACAAGAAAATTGGCTGAGGTTCTACTCCGCATATACCTTCCACACAAAGATTCATGAACAACGGCTTGAATGTGGTGACAGGAAGCTCATGCAATATTCAAGTGTACATCATTAACATGGCAATTTGGGAGTTGGTAATCATTTTGTGACGGTGTTTTCTGGTTTCTTGATTGTAGGACCAGAGCAGAGCTGGAACATGAAGCACTTATTGATGGTAACCTTGCGACGGAGGCCAACATAATTATTCTTGATACTTTGGAGATCATTGTACAGGTATGCAAGTGAACAGGCCTTTTTACATTTACCTGTGCACAATGTGAACATGCATGGGTGTAATCAAAAGTACAGAAATCATTTAGTCATGTAGTCTTATATTTAAGCATACATAAACCCTGACATATGTGTCCCTCTTTCTCCAGACGGTATCAGTGACAGAGTCGAAGGAGAGTATTCTGGGCGGGGTGCTGAAGGTGTTGCTCCACAGCATGGCCTGCAACCAGAGCGCCCTCTACCTCCAGCATTGTTTTGCCACACAGAGGGCACTGGTGTCTAAGGTTAGACTACTGGACTTTTATTAAAGTGCTCAAATTCTGGTCATCCCTGCAATTTCTCCCAGGACTTCATACTTGGATTGTATTGTATAAATTTGGGTGTATTTCTCTCTGCCTGTGTAGTTTCCTGAACTGCTGTTCGAGGAGGAAACGGAGCAGTGTGCTGACCTGTGTTTGCGATTGTTGAGGAGCTGCAGCAGCAGCATAAGTACCATCAGGGCCCACGCCAGCGCCTCCCTCTACCTCCTCATGAGGCAAAACTTTGAGATCGGCAACGTGAGTACAACTGAAAAACTAAAGGTTTACAACCCAAAATGTCATGTTATTAGTTTGATAGCAACATTTGCTCATGAATGATGGGGTGTAAATGTTAAGTGCTGGAGTGCAGCTTTCATAGAGTTACTACGATGTATCAGTGGTGAAGGTTGAAAGCAGCGTTGCCTGGTACCACACATGGCTACAGAAATGACCTCTAATTGAATCTCACATATTAATAAGCCTTGTGAAGCCATGTGCTCTGCAGGCCCTTCTTATTCAGAGAACAGATTGTTCAAAATGCTCTGATTACTTTAAAAAGCACTGCTATCATAATGAAATCAGTTATTATGTGGAACTAATTTACTGCTGGTTGGCCAGTTCTCAGCTATATTCTTGTATTGGTTCACTCCTATTTTTCTTTCACTTTACATCACCCAATTTAGTATAAAACCAAACACTGCAATCAGCCATTCAATTTAGGCCAAACTACTGGTGAGTGCATCATTTCCTTTGTTATAGTACAGGCAGACTTTTCACACACAGACCTTTTGAAAATTACTTCCAAACCAGAAGGGACTTCTGCTCTTCAGAGTGCTTCCTTTGCAGTCTACATCTGTGACATGAAAGCCAGTAGCCTTGACAAAATAATATTTGTTGAAACCTTTCTTCTCTTTGTGGTTGCACTTTCAGAACTTTGCAAGAGTGAAGATGCAAGTGACCATGTCTCTGTCCTCGCTGGTGGGAACATCTCAGAATTTTAACGAGGAGTTTCTGCGTCGCTCTCTAAAGACCATCCTCACCTACGCGGAGGAGGACCTGGAGCTGAGGGAGACCACATTCCCAGACCAGGTACTGATTTATCCATCAAAATGTTGTTGTCGTCCATCACAGTGTGAGAAGACCGTTGACTGACTGGCAACTTGTTATTGATGAGTGATTTTATTTACTGAATTGACTGATTTTTACATCTGTAATGCTCTACACCTTGATTTTTGTAAGATAGATTTGTAGTAAGATTGGGGAAGCAGTAACTCAAGGTCTCTTTTTTTTTTCCAGGTCCAGGACCTTGTGTTTAACCTTCACATGATCCTGTCAGACACAGTCAAGATGAAGGAGCACCAAGAAGACCCTGAGATGCTGATAGATCTCATGTACAGGTACAGAATACATGCACACTCAAGCAAACACCCTTTGATTGCTTACAAATGTATTTCTGCACTGTAAGCATCATTATCCTGTTGTTTGTGTGTGATGTGTCTGTGTCTTTGCTTTCGTGTCCATGACCAGGATTGCAAAGGGTTACCAGACGTCTCCAGACCTGCGGCTGACGTGGCTTCAGAACATGGCTGGAAAACACTCAGAGAGGAACAACCACGCTGAGGCTGCTCAGTGTCTGGTGCACAGCGCTGCTCTGGTCGCAGAATACCTGAGCATGCTGGAGGACCGCAAGTATCTGCCTGTAGGCTGTGTCACCTTCCAGGTAAGGAGAGTATTGGATGTATGTATTACATGTACTGTAATCTTTTTGGCAATAGAAATGTCTGCTGATGTGTGTGCTTGTATTGTTTTTCTTGCATTTGTTCGTGTGTATGTACACACGCGTGCTCCAGAATATTTCCTCCAACGTGCTGGAGGAATCTGCAGTCTCTGATGACGTGGTGTCGCCAGATGAGGAGGGCATTTGCTCAGGGAAATACTTCACAGAGATCGGCCTCGTGGGACTCCTGGAGCAGGCTGCTGCCTCTTTCTCCATGGTGAGAAGGATAGATGGGTGATTAGATGAATGGATGTTGACAAGCATGCCAAGGATGTAGTCAGGGATTTTGGAGCAAGTGGCTTCCTCTTACTCTCACCAAACAAATGAGCTCACTCTCATAAACATGTCATTGTATTCAGCAGTGTATTCATCCCAAAGCTTCTTATCAGAAGATCTGTAAACAAAGAGTAATGTACAATACAAAGGCTGTAATCAGATGTCCGTGTAACTTCCAGTGATTCTAATTCAGGCCTTTAAGTCTCTGAAAATCTATAAATAATTTAGGCTGTTGGTATTTTTGGATGATTGATTGTAACATACTGACATTTGTCTCGATCCCCCTTCCAGGCGGGCATGTATGAGGCAGTAAACGAAGTGTACAAGGTACTGATCCCAATCCACGAAGCCAACAGGGACGCAAAGAAGCTAGCCACCATTCATGGTAAACTACAGGAAGCCTTTGGCAAAATTGTACATCAGGTAAACACACACACACTCAATATAGATCTCCTCTTCCACACTAGGCTCCAGTAGCTTGAGGTGCGAAGTTGGCACTGAATTTATACAAGATCCAAAAAAGAAAAGTATTTTTTATGTCAGTGTGACCCAGATTTGATTTTTGTTTTATTTCCATTGTCAGTCTTTTGCTATGAAAAGATCACATCTGGGTTACTGGGATGATTTTTTTCCATGGTTCCTGTGTAAATTCAGTAATGTGAATCAAGTTTTAAAAAGCATAACACAAGCAATCCTAGCATGTTCCAAGATCATCACTCAATATGAACACCCCAAAACCTCACTGATACAGTCACATGTCACATTTATTACATTTATCACATTTATAGGGCAGTGTAGAGGGGGTAAGTTTCTTCCAGCAAAAAAATCAGACAAAACCAAGGTCGGGCTACAAGGAGCAAAGATCTTCCATCTACAGTGTCTCAATACTTTGCATTCTTCCCGGTCTTGACACAAGTTACAACACCAAACACAACTGGAAATATCCTGGAAATGTAGTCACCTTGCCTAGTCTTCACACAAACAGCTCTGCATGGTTTTATTATTTTGCATTTTAATTCCAGTGTATATATTTATTTATACCTTGTCAGATACCTTGCATGCTTTATTATATTTGTGTAGTATAAAACAGAGGATGCATGAGGCGTGGGAAGAGACTCCTGTTGTGGTTTTACTTTAAGGCCAGTTGTGTGACTCATAATGACGATGTCAAGTTACAGTGTGGGCAAGGTTACAGTCGTCTGGTGTGCAGAGCAACTGCAACAATTATATAAAGAATTATCCTTGATTCATTCGCAGGAAGTTTTTTTTTTTGTATTTATATCAGAGGTCAGTTGCTCTGTTCTCCAGCCCGACAGCTAGTAACCTGGATTAGTTTCAAAGATTCTCCTTACTGTAACATCACCGTGTGTGCTAATGCCACACTGTGTGTGAGGGGTGTATGTGTGTTGTCGTTCACTTGTCCTGTATTCTCTTTGTCACACAGAGTACTGGCTGGGAGGTAGGTGGCTAAACGGGTCCTGCTTGGCCCTGCTCATGTTGTTTATCTTTTTGTATTGTTATTTTTATTTACTCTCATCTTTTTATTTGCTAGCCGTGAGCATTCAGTTGCTCTCTTTTCTTTGTTACATACATTCAATCCATTAACATCTGCAGACAATGTCAACTGTCTGCCCCCGCCGGGGACTCTGGCTGTATGAGCAGCAACACCCTCACCGTTTTCCTCTCTCCTCCCTCCTCTTAATGTGCAAGAGGAGCTTGTTTTTATAACGTGACAGTGTTGGCAGGCTGTGCATGGGAGCCACAGTGTGTGACACTAATGACAAAAGTCTCAGAGAATGCATCACCTGCACAATCCGCACTCTCCCTGTCCTCATCTTCTGTCTGTCTGCTGGTGTGTCTGTCAGTCAGAACACACTCATTGACTGGCACCGTCTGCTGTCACACTTTATCTCATCTCATCTTCAACAACAGGGCTCGATTTCAGTGATTTTACGCGAAGGGTATCTGTTAGCCCCCCTGCTCTAGCCATTGGTCATTCTTTTTACACCATTAAATGAGCCTTTGAAAACACAAGGTGTTGCATTGGGTCGAAGCTGGAACCAAATTCCTGAGGCAGTCAGGTTTTTGCCAAAAGGGCTCAACTCACAGTAATCTCAGGATTACTTGATTCATCCCTTTTGATTTTGATTAGTTCTTATTCTTGCCCTTTCTTTTAATAGTTCAAACTAAATCGACCCCTGATTTTTTTTTCATTCATTCTGTTCTGTTGTTAACAGTATTAACCTCTGAGTTCTCATGGTTTGTTGCATGAAATGGACAGAGCACTCTGTGTTCCTTTTGGAAATGCACTGAGAGTGCATGTTGTGCTTCTGAAGGTGGTGGATCTTTATTTTCTCACCTTGTCTTTCTTTTTTCTTCGTAACTGTCTGCCTTTGCATGGTCTGGATCCTCCACAATGAGTTTATGTTCTTTTTCAAAATCAATGGAGATATTTTTGCTGTTGTGTGTTAGTTTGTGTTGTTTTTGAAATTCTCTGGAGGAACCCAATCCTCATTAAAATTTGTTCTGTTTTCTCCTTTTTGATTTCCCTGGTTGCCGACCCTTCCTTCCCACTTTACTTAATTGTGTCTTGTGGTAAGTTCCTTAGATTTCAGGGCCTCTTAAATTTCTGCTTAACTTTCTTTTGGAATCAGCAGTTGCAGTAGAAATATTTGCCTCAAACTTGCACTTACCAAGAGGGTTTATTTAATTATCTTCTATTAGATGTCCGATGCCAACCTACGCAACATACCCACAGCTTCTCCCTTTCTCATGTTCTACACACACACACACACACACACACACTACCCTAACCCTCAAGTACACCAGATCTGCTGCGCTTTCTGACTTTGAGTATGTACTTTAATGTGAAGTTGCTGGATGCTGGACGTTCTTTCCAAGTAGAGGTCTGTGCAGAACGAAATTCAGAGTTTCTGGATTTGATGGCCATTTTCCACTGAACATCAATACTTCCGAAGATATCACAGGGTGGTTGGGTTCATGGCATAGACTGTATATAAAGATAAACAACACGTCTCCACTTCCTCCCACTGTACAAAAACGAAGCCAAAATATCCCGGATACTGGCGCTGCCATCTTGTGTTGGTGACGTCATTTGGAGCCAGAGTTTGCACAGTAGTACACCCGCCTGAACCAATTGCGAGCACACCACAAGCTGTTGATCATGATGTCACACCCCCTTTTTATAGCATCAAATAACTAATTAAAACCAAACTTATCAGAAAAATGAACACTTGAACAAACACCAGCGTGGTAAGAACTACCTAAAATGACAGACATCATCTTTGGGAATTTTTTATTCAGTTTGGTCCATGTCCCGACATGAGTTTTCATGTCATCCATCATTATATACAGTCTATTGTTCAAGACATCAGTTTGAAGTAGTTATGGCCATTTTTGTTCTGCAGAGACTCTTTTCTCAGGGTTTCCTCTGTTCTCTATCTCTGCTCATGACTCTTATGGCTGATGTATACCATCTAAGGCTGCTTCTTAGCAGCCTTCTTTGTAGCTTTGATCTTGACATATTTTTCTCAAAACAGGCAAAATGCAGACAGAACATAATGTATGTACATACAGGCTAAGCAGCCAGGGTTACAGTTGATTTCAGTTTATTGAATAATATACTCATTTAGGAGTATCTACTATACTTGTTAATGAATATTCTGCTGGCTGATAAAGGAGCATTTTAAAAGAGGTTGTTGTTTCTTGTCGATCTTTTGTCCTCTGCCTGTTACCCTGAGGTGAAACACTGCACCTGCCTGTCATCTGTGTACTTAACAATTGTAGAGGTGGAAAAGCTGTAGAACAAGCTAATAAAAACTGGAACTTCTACAATGGATTCAAATATGTGGGACTGTGGTTACCATTGACTAAATGTGTGGATGATAATCTGGAGGTTGTTGACCTCTTGGCTGCTTTCTACCTGACCCTGGCTTCTATAGACATCTTTCAGACCACTTATATACACTGCACCACAGTGGACAGAATAAGCAAACAATTCACTTTTTACATGAAATTGCTATTACTTAAGTCTTATCCACGTTAGCCATATGTTTGCAGTTTGCCATGCAGATGATGAAAGCCGCTGTTGCATTTTTAGCTGTCATTTCTCTGAATGAACTACAACCTTTTCTCCCTTCCTTTACCTCTGCAAACTACACAGTCACAACTGGAGCTGAAGTCTGCCATTGTTGGACAGACTTCCCATCAGAATAAAAAGCAAAATAAATAGTAAATTACAATATGTAGCAGTGATCAGCAACCATTGTGAGAGTTTGGGGTTTGCACTGTATCTCATTCTGGTGTCTGATTTGGACGACGGCTCTTTTGATATCTAAAAGTTTTTGTTTTTTTAAAGTCTGGATCAAAAGAAACATGTTCTTATATGAATTTAATCCCTATTCTTGCTCAGCACTAACATTTATCTTCCTCTGCTCTCAGGATGGAAAGAGGATGTTTGGTACGTACTTCAGAGTCGGATTTTACGGTTCAAAATTTGGCGACTTAGACGAGCAGGAGTTTGTGTACAAAGAGCCTGCCATCACCAAGCTGGCGGAAATCTCTCACAGACTAGAGGTAAATACCACCATGTAGGCAGTAGATTTTCCTGTAATACCATGATTCTTAAAATCCTTATCTCTCTGCTGTGTGCTTTTTGCTGCGTTTCTTCTCAGGGTTTCTATGGGGAGCGATTTGGAGAGGACCAGGTAGAAGTCATTAAGGACTCCAACCCAGTGGACAAGTGCAAGTTGGACCCAAATAAGGTCGAGCGTACATTCCCACAAAGTTGGATAAGTGGATGGGAATGAATCAGTTTGAGAGCATCCGTCTTTAACAATCTAAAAACTTAACCAATCATAACTATGATTCTCTTTATTTCTGCAGGCCTTCATCCAGATCACATATGTGGAGCCGTACTTCGACACGTATGAGATGAAGGACCGCATCACTTACTTTGACAAGAACTACAACTTGCGACGTTTCGTCTACTGCACCCCCTTCACTCTGGACGGACGGGCCCATGGGGACCTGCACGAGCAGTTCAAACGCAAGACCATCCTCACCACCTCCCACGCTTTCCCTTACATCAAGACACGCATCAACATCATCCACAAAGAGGAGGTGGGTGAACAGTTTACAACCAGTTCTCAGAAAACAACTGACCTGCAGAAACCTTTTAGTGCAAAAGGGAGCTGTTTTATCTAACTCTTACTGTGTGCCCTGATCACTAAAACCTTGTCTCTTCGTCACTTCCCAGATAATATCCACACCCATCGAGGTGGCAATAGAGGACATGCAGAAGAAGACTCAAGAGCTGGCCTTTGCCACCCACCAGGACCCTGCTGATGCAAAGATGCTGCAGATGGTCCTACAGGGATCGGTGGGCACGACTGTGAACCAGGTAAAGTTAAAGATGTCACATATATGATATTTGATTAGAAATACAACTCTGAGCTCTGTATTTGCATTGGTAGATTGGCATAAGATGCTTCTTATTATTATATCTTATATTATTTGTTTTCCTCAGGGTCCTTTGGAGGTGGCTCAGGTGTTCCTGTCAGAGATTCCCAGTGACCCAAAGCTGTACAGACACCACAATAAGCTACGGCTCTGCTTCAAAGACTTCACAAAGAGGTATGGATGATGACTCACATACCTGTGAACAGGTACAACATGCTGGAAATTTATCTGAGGGATGCAAGATTTAATATGGAAGCACATAATTATGAGAAAATTATCTTGTAATTATGAGAAAAGAATATTTTGATTATCAAAGTTATGTGATCAGTCAAAAAGTGCTGTTGATATTAGAAAGTTTCATGGGTTCTTGTTGATTTCTGCGCAAAACAGAGCACTTCTCTATTCTAATGGCTACTGTTTCACCAGTTAGCTGAAAGTGAACATTGAACTACGCCTATAGATGACAACCTTAACATGAGCAAATGCCCCAATAAGCTTTGAGCAAAGCAAAGATTCTCCATCTGCAGCAACTGTTGTCTCCATCAAAAAAGTGTTTTATAAACTTCTCTGCCAAAGGTGTGAAGATGCCCTGCGTAAGAATAAGAGCCTGATTGGTCCAGATCAGAAAGAGTACCAGAGGGAGCTGGAGAGGAATTATCACCGGCTGAAGGAGGCGCTGCAGCCCCTCATCAACAGAAAGATCCCTCAGCTTTATAAACCTGTCCTGCAGGTCAACTCACACAGGTAGGACTGAACAGGGGCACCGTTTCTGTGTGTAGATAATATGTTTTGGATGTTAAATTAAATCTTTGTTTTTTGCTTCTGTAAAAATCATGCAGCAAACGGACAGCTTGATAAGGTAGTTTGGGACTTTCAGACTACATTTCATGACGCTGTTTTGAGTCTCTCTATTATTATGTACGGTTCCCCCTGGTCACTGAATTTCTGTAACATAAGGGCAGTTTTTAGAGCTGTATTTCAGAAAAGAAAAAATATTCGGGGAATATTATAGAATTTTTCTTTGAAATTTTACAACAATACATTACATATTATTTATTGATAATGGCAAGTGTAATAGTGAAGACCATAAACTTAAAAAACACAACAACCTTTGCAAATCAATGTTACTTAGTCAATGTGTCTACAAACGGCATATCATGTAAATGATGATCACAATGAGAATCCTATGTCATTTTCATTGGTCATATAGCATGTGTGGATTTTAAACTTGGGTTTCACAGATCTGGATGAAAATACTACTTGGCTGCTGGAGATTTTAGTCCTCCCAGCCTTACAGCCTTGCCACTGTCACAAACCAGATTTTTTACATTTTTTTAATGGAAATAGAAATGGCAGATAAGCCAGCCTACATAATGCCAAAATCATTGGCCTTGAACTCACTTTCTTGTTGAGTGAAAAAAATCTGATGATCTTTCTGTCTGTATAAATCAAAACATGTTTTTTTTCTGATTTCCAGAGATTCCTTCAGCAGAATGAGTCTTCGCAAGCTTGACATTTGAAGATGAAGAGAATAGACACACACACACACACGCACGCACACGTAACAGAAATTGCAATATTAATTTATTCTTGAGTGTAAATAGGAGTGTCTTCAAAGTTGGTCAGTGTTTCGGAGAGTGTGCTAAAAGAAAGGCTAAAGTGTTGCAGCTTGGTACGTCATTCCAGTGTCTTAATTTGTTTACAGACAAACTGTTACACAATCAGAGGGACGAACAAGTGGATCTTAAAGATTAAAGAGATACCTTGGCATTTAGAATTTTTCTTTGCACGCCATTTGTCACTCAAGGGAACAAGTTTTATATTTGTCCCTCGGCTACCATTGGGGAAAAAAACAAAACTAACTTCACTTTTGAAACCAACAGAATCTGCTGGATGTAAACTAACAAACCACTGAATACGAAGAATGCTCCGAGATCCCTTTTTCGGTTAATTAAAGTGCCAAAAAACATTTTATTTCTGCCAAATTTTGACAAGAGTCTGTTGCAGAAAAGGTACGATTTTAAAAGTCAAGGTGTCTATTTAATTATGTACTGTGTCAAAAATCTGTATTCAATTTCATGTGTGCACTTTTTTTATTACGGTGTAGCAATGCATTTTACAACTTGAAAGTTTATGTAATTCAAAAAATGAAAACATGCAAAAAATGGTACCATTATTTATCATGACGCTTTATTATCATTTTTAGTTGAAAGAATGTTTCGAAGTTAGGTTCTTTAAACATCCTTGTATAATTTTATGTAGTTTTGTTTTGTTTATTTTAAATATTTTACTAAATAAATATTTTAATGTTGAGTTGGTGTATGCTGGTGATCTTCTTGCTTCCTAACGCTTTATTTTTGTGTTTATGTAGGATTAATGTTATGTTGGAGACAAATCAGTAGGATGTGAATAAGAGTATCGCCTTAATGTTTGGCAACGATGAAAAGAATCGGCGGAGAGGACGTGAAGGTAAAAACTTTATTGCTTATTGCTTATATAGTATGAACCTGCCAACATTAATATAATTACAGCTGGAATGAGGTACAGTTAAACGGAGACAACACACTTATTGGGGCTGTCCTCACATTATATTAAACTAGATCTGTAAGCACTTTGTTAAATTTCCCAGGTAAATGACTTATAGAGAAATAGCTGAATATGGCCCATAATGGTTGTTATTCACGAAGCACAGCTAAATAACTGATTTAATCCCTGAAACCACGATTGGACATATAAACACTGCAGTAGAACCTGATATGAACAATGTCACCTTTACTGAACATTTTAAACTACACGGACATAATACCAGATGACCATATCCTTCACATGCAAAGCTATGCAATATTAATTACAAAAACCATTGAACAAGCAGAAAACTGCAATCCTTGATCAATAGGAAAGTCATTATTTGAGTGTTCACAGGGACAAATTCATAAACACAGAACATGTTCTAAGCGGCAAAATCCTGATTTTGTGTCGACTTCAAATCCATTCAATTGTAGAAGTCGGAGTGCAGTAGGAATGTTGATTCACTTGGAAGTCAAAGCGTTTAGTTTTGCTGATGCTCTCACAATTAATATGCAAGCAATCGAATCAATACCGCTGAGATGTGTTTAAAAATCTTAAGATTAGTTGCACTTGCGATTCTGGACTTAACTTACTTGCAGACTTGTTTTAGTCTTAAATCTGTCCCTGTGCACTCTCAATTCTTATCTGATTACTGCTCAGATGTTTTGTGCTTGTTTAATTGTTTTGTCTTAAACTTTCTAACAGATTCTTTTCTCTAAAGAACAAGTAGAAAAACAGAAGTGGAGGTAGGTCATATGCTGTGGGAGTCTCACTGAGCAGGGATAGGTTTTAAACCCTCCTGTCTTTAACCCTTCCCTCTCTGAATTAAGGAACTAACCCTTTAAATAACAGATGCAGATTTGCACATTCAAATATGCAAATTGTTAATTACACACTAAATTATATATGCAAGATGAACGAGGCAGTTTTTCATAATTTTGCAAAACGTATCTTATAAAAACATCTTATTGAAGAAATCTACAATTTTAAGTTTGTTTCACGTATCTGCACTCTAAATTGGCACCTTGAAAAAGTGTCTGATATCTCAGCACGCTGCAGAAACTATTTGAGTACTAAGAGAACCAACAAAATGAGTAAGCTTGGTATATATTAGATACTGTGTTTTATGTAGGTTTTTCCAGCATACATTGCATCAATTTCAGGCTTCAGATGTATAAAAAAAGTGTTTGTATGTAAAAACATATGAACAAGGAATCAGAGCAAAACTTGGTATGAGAGGTGGGCAAAGGCTTTTTTTAAAAACTACAGAAAATATTGCGTGAAAAAAAAGCATATTGTCTCTAACCTCACGAAGCATATTCTGCATTCCTTTGCAAATGGAGAGGATTTTTGTCTTATTTGGCTTTGAGTTGGGTAATCTATTCCAAATATACACAGCATTGACAAAGCCCCCTGTAAATGCTAATTAATGGATTATAGAAAAGTATTCAGCTAGAAAAAAAGACATTTTCCGACTTCACTCAATTAAATTTTAGTTCAAAAGTGCTTTTCCGATTTGTAAAAAGGAACCATAAAAACGAATTAACTGAGAAAACAAACAGGACATGTTAAAGACAATGACAGAAAAAGGATAAACGCCAGTGTCCAAGAAATATTAAAAGACAGCAAAAAGACAGGTCACTGTACTCAGTTTACAGAGGCGTGAGTCAACATCAACCAAAAACAAAAAAAAAAAAAAGTTTAAATCCATGAGAAGGTCTCAACAGCTTTGGTCAAATAGTGAGACCAGACTGTTACAGTGCAGGTTTCTGGGCTGAAAAGCATCTTCAGTTCAGGTGCCAATATGGCAGCCACAGTATTTTTGGCACTGTTTGAAGTATTGCGAAATACAACTGTCCTCTGTCTGGGTGCTCAGCTGCCAAAAAAGCCTGACTGCTACAAGTCAACAGCGGCCCTTGTGTTCATGTTAGTGTCCAGGTTCAGGCATCCTTCTGTAGAACAGCAGGTAAGGTGTCGACGAGGAGCATGTCTCAGGAGAGCAGGCTCGCAGGAAATCCTCCTCCTCAAACAAACGCACCTCAGAGTCATCAAACAGCAGCCATTTGCCCTCATATTGAAGGAGGTTGTTCAAAGCCTGCCGCTCTGTGGCCTCCACCCCGCCACAGGAAGCCATTGAAGCCTCCACTCCTACTCCAGCCTCAGGCTCCTTTTTGAGTCCTGCTTCAGTATTTGGGCCCAGGCTGTTGATGGTTTTTCTCCGTTTGGATCCCTCTGTTGCTCTACTGCTGGCCGCTTTCTCCGTGTGTTTGCTGCTGCTGTTCCCAAGGTCATAACTAGACAAACTCCTCTGGCCCCCCAAGAGTCCAACCCCACCCTCTGACAGCTTCTTGCCTCCCGTTTTGCTGCTAGCCAAACCCGCACCTCTGTGTCCCCTTGCATTCAGACTGAAAGACACCTCTCCATCATCGTAGTCCAGAACTTCATCTTTCACCCATGTTCCCTCTTTGCTTTCCTTCGCCTCTTTCTCCACCTCCTCCTCCATTTCTTTTCTGTCCCGCAGCCAGAGCTTCACATCTTTCAGATCAGACATGCGGACGTAGGCGGTGTAGTGGCCGCTGCTGATGGTGACGCCGCTGTGCATGACCACACCAAACAGCTGATAGCGTTGACCCTTCGTGGACAAGGGCCGAGTGCACCACTCCTCCAGAGACAAGGTCAAAGGGGTCTGCAAGGGAGTGTTCACTTTAGACAGACCTGCATACGGGTCCAAACTAGGAGGAAAAGAAACCGGGAGATGAGTTCATATCTGTGATAGGGATGAATACCATCATGTCGCTATATTTAAGAGGACAAGTCAGAATTCAGGCGAGACTTCATGTGTAATACTTCATCAGTTTACAGTTAAATGCACTTGTATAAACAGTGTTAGATTGACTAATGTGAGCCAACAAGCCCAGCAACCTGTAGTTACTACTCTATACTTAAGGAGGGCTAAATCAGTTTTGATCAAATAAATAAATAATTGCAATGTATGTATCTACTTAGAATAATAAATTCTAGTTAGAGTAGTAGTAATCTGATTTTAAAATACTGTTGTTTTTTTTTTTAATTAGTCTGATCACTCTGTTAGTGGAAGCATATTCTAAGTTGTCCTTGTCTTCTTGCATTAACATATCCAACAACTTTGAGATGCAGAGACTTAAAATCTGAATAACAATAAATATCAACGTATTTGCTCTCATTTAAAAATATCTGTATTTCTGTGAAAACTGGTCAAAAACCAAAAATGATGAGCCTTTTGTATCCTCAAAAGAAACGAAGCAGATCAACTAAAACATCATTAAGCTGATTTTACATTGAAATAAACTGACATGTCTATACTATGTCGTCATCATAAGAGGACGGCAGGACAGAGGTGAATCTACAGAAACTACTGAAAGAAAGAAGACAGAAAACTGACTGAAATAAACATAACAGTAAAATGTGTTGACAATTCATCGACTCACTCTATACTGTTGGCAGAGAAGCGCTTCAGGTGAATGGTGATCACTTCAGGAGTTTTGTCAAACAGCAGACTTCTCTCAGCCTCTGTGTAATGGCGACAGGTCTCACAGAAGTATTTGTCCTCCCCAACGATGCGCTCCACTGAAGCAAACTGGGCGATGGCCCATTTCAGAGTCTTCAGCTCTGGCTTAGGATCAGGAGAGACTGGGAAGAGAGAGGACATCAGTTATTGAATCAATCATGTTGTTATTTTTCATCTGCATTGTGGTCTGGAAGAAAGACGAAGGGTGTAAACGTTCATGATATTTTAAATTCTGTTCTTTTCTCGATATCCAAGATAAGACTCCCTTCCAATTGTATTTGGCACGAGGTGACATGGTAATAAATAAAAAAAATAAAAAACTTTCATGTGTATGTTTGCACTGCACAGTTATTTTAAATGATTACCATCATTACCTAAATTGTTTGCCATAACGCATGCTTAGAGCTTACAATGAATCATGGTACGGGGACTTCTGTTTTTTGACCGGGTAAAAATGCTCACCCTCAGAGAGGTCGTCTGGGCTGCTGGGTTCGTCATCGAGCACTGGGACACTGATGTCCTGGAAGTCTTCTCTCCTCTCTGTGAAGCTCTCACACTCCAGACAGCGAGTCCTCAGAACCAGTTGGCCCTGAAACAAGCGCTCCATCAGGGCCAGAGCCCCTGAACATAACAGAGAGATTTAGCTGAGTGACTCATCATATTTTGTGTCTGAAAACATAAAAAGTATTGCTGTAAATTCAGTGACCAGGAATCTGTAATCTTTCCTGTCTTCCCTTCTTACTCTTTTACTCTATTCCAATAGTTTGAAAGCTGCTTCTGAAAAAAAAATACATTGAGAGAAACAACACTAAAACCAATATCATTTGAAAGCCTGTTTGAGGCCCCATATATAATTATAATAAATGGGCTTCATCTAGAGGCTGTGAAAACTAATTTCCTCTTGAATGAAAATTAAAAAAGGGAAATCTCTGGTAAGTATGACCTTAATTTATTTATTTCATCAGTTACCAACCTGTCAGTTAATGAGTTTGGTATTAAATCTAAGTTGTCTTGCGTTCTTTCCTTAAAGTATTGCCCATATCCGATTCCTCTTATACCAATAACCTCATACCTTGATGTTTCATTGCCTTCTTGTCTTTGGCCGCGTTTTGTGGTGATCTCTCCTCACTGGTCTTCTCATTCTGTCTCTGGTCGTCAGTCAGCCCGCTCTCCTGCTCCGGTTTGTTTTGGTTCTTCACAGTCACGGAGCTGATCTTCCCTACGCTGCGGAACTTGGAGAAAATACTCGGCTGTTTCCCAGAAGGCCTCAGCCAGCTCAGCTTAGTCTTCTTTCTTTTCCCATCTGCCTCTTTAGATGCCTTTTCACCTTTCCCCTCACAGTCACTCCCTCCTTCCTCCTCCTTATTCAGTTTGTTCACCCCTTCATCCTCTTTATCTTTGTCCTGGGTGCTGTCCACGGTGATGTCACTGGAGGACCTCCTCTTGGAGCGAGTGAATGGTTTATTTTTACTGACGCCGTCTTCCTCAGCATCAGATTTCTTAGACTTGACAGATTTGGGCTTCTTTTTGGCATTTCCCACTTCGGTGTCACTCTTCCTCTTGCCGCTGACTTGGCCGTCTTCTTCTGTGGGACTGTTAGATTCTGCTACAGAGCTGCTGGAACCCAAATGGACACCATTCTCAGTTTTAACCTCAGTCACATCGTCAGCATCCCTCTCCAGCTCCAGCTCCTTCCTGATGGTGTCACAAGCCTCTTGGATGTATCCCAGGATGCACTGCAGCACCTCCTGGGCGTCATGCTGAAGATAGCCTTCATACATGGGGTTCAGCTGCCTGCAAACACATGTAGAGCTCTCACATTTAGTTCACTGGTAATTAAAGATGAAAGGAGTTGCTGACTGTTGCTCAAAAGGAAATATGTAATTTTTAGAGCAGCGATTAGTCAATTACTTAATTAGTCAATCAAAAGAATATTAATGGCCAACTATTTTGATGATTGTTTCAGTCATTTATCAGGCAAAAATGTCAAACATTTGCTGGTTCCAACTTGTTAAATGTGAGGATTTGCTGCTTTTCTTTGTCATTTATGACAGTAAATTAAGAGTCTGGACAAAAGAAGCAATTTTTTTTCAGTTTTTTGACATTTTATAGACTAAACAATTAATCGTTAAAACAATCGGCAGATTAATCGATAATGAAAATAATCATTAGTTGCAGCCCTAGTAATTTTAATACATCAGTTTGAATTTGACAACTTAGAATGGACATTAGTGGTTCATTTGGATTTTCTTATAGACTAGATCAATTCAATGAATTAAACACAATCATAAAAACAATTCATGCCTTTATCAAAGCAATGTGTTCGTATTATCATCTATGGGTTTTGCTGCACAGCTTCATGCTCCTTGAGAAGCTGTTAACTGGTCATGTTCATTTTAAATATTCATACATGTAATTTGATTTTGATATTTGGTTATAAATATCAAAACAATGGTGATGATAACAGAAGAAGGTTGTTTAAGAAAAATGTTTCAACATGTACATCATGCACAAACAACTTGTTTAGGATTTTTATGTACCTCATTACTTTGGGTAGAAATGAGCTACCTTACTATTTGAATGTATGATTTGGACAGCCATTTGGGCACAATTTATAATTCAAAGCAACCACGTCATTACCTGAGCGTGTGGAGTATTTTACGAGGCGGTGTGGCGAGCTCTCCTTCACTGAAGCTGTCGGGGTTTAGCAGGAAGCCGGCCTGCAGCTGCTCCACTGACGTTATCAGACTGTTGAAGCTGCCGAGGAGCTCAATTTGAGCTGGCAACGCCTCGGCTACGTCTTCTGACTGCTGAGAACGTGGGTGAAGAAATCAAATATACAAACAAATAAATAATAAGATAAAAGGTATTTGAATTGTAGCTTGATATCTATTGTATCAAATGTACACAATAGCAGGAACACGTTTGATTGCACCATATTGTACAATAAGCCCTAAAATAATGTGCAAAGCTTACGATTCTTAATTAGTGGTGTTGATTGAATATGTTAGTTTCTGAACTTTGTAAAATAAAAATGTCATTTGTATTGCACCAACCTCTTCGCTTTTATCAGTTTCTTCCTTTGATTTGTCTTTTCTTTTAGACAGGTTGTACAGGCTCTTTATGCCTTCTCTGAGCCCTGGGCAGTAGTACAGCACCTGCAGGAGCAATCACACATCAATAAGATTAGGCATCATATTTTTACCTTGACCTTACAAACACCAAAACCGTGTGTTAATTTTTCAAAATTCAGTTTTGTTGTCTGTGAGTGATGATAATTACACCATCAACTTAAGACTTTTAAATACAACATAGAATGCAATTTAATACCTGTTTCACAGTCATACCAGCCAAAGTATGAAAGATATCAATGAAAATCAGTAGAGGTGATAAGAATTTGAATTATTTACCAAGTGCATGAATTTATTGACAATTATATTACATTTTTGTCAGTACTTCCCAGCATTATACAACAATAATTCCCAAAAATATTATTCATTAATCATCAAACACGACCTTGATCTGGATAAGAAGCAGAAAATGGACCGATGAATGGATTAACCACTTAAAAAATAACTAATTACAACTAATCCACAATTTTACATAAGGTCAGTGGTCTGGAGAAGTAGTACTGGGGATTTTCCAACCAGTATTTGCTTAAATCACATACAAAAACATTTTATAAGTAACGTTACTGCCTATTGAAGGCTAGAATAATTATTTTAGACCTTTGTAAGTGCAATTCAAGACTTTAATACGTAAGCCTTTTCAAGACTGCAGATACCCTATACAATGTCAATCATAACACAAGTAGTGAAGTAATACAACACTAAAAAGTTTCCTGTTTGCTTACTGCATAACAGGTTGCCTTATTGTTTAACCAGTGACCTAAAGGAAGAGCTGCCCTAACACATAATGTATCTTTCCTCTACAAGGGAAGAGTCTTTTTTTCCAAACAAGAGGTGAAATATGAGCTACCCACAGCTACAGAAACTATTTGAACAGGTGTTGCAGAGGAGACCATACAAGTGCCTGAATGTGTGATAAAACCTTCAGTGCCGGTCTATTTACATCCAAACACTGGCAATGCAGATAAGCCACAGTGAGAGGAAGATCTGAACACACAGTATGTCACAGTGACAAGGACACAGGATAATGTGGAACAGCCACTTTTGTACAGGTTTCATCTGTTCATCAGCCATACAAGACACTGTTTTGTCCACCGACAAACAGTTGTTTCACACATTTCTGTCTACAGTTTATTATTTCCTGTTAATAATTCTTTACGCAAGACAAGGCCTGTATCATGGCTTTATATGTTATGACTTGTTAGATTATATGACACACTTAAAAGTTAAATCCACAACAAAGGTCAGTGATATATGTGGATCACAATTTATCAGTGTAATATATTACATATGATATAAGAGCTGCATTTCAGGACATGGACACAGGCCCTTTATAATTACACTTCCTTTGTGGAGCATTATCCTTTCTATACATGTTCCATATATACATGCACGCAACATGTAACATACACGTATCTATACACATGTACTGTATGTTGTAGCCAAACAGCCATTAAAGATGTTTATCCATTCTGTCTCTGGGGATGACCCACCTGTAAGACGCTGTTCAAATAGCAGGTGTTGCCCAAGTTGTTGAGCCCCACAAATGGCACCAAGTTCTCTCTCTTCTCACACGGCAGGAGAAGGCCAGGTGAGGATGGACATGGAGACGGACCCGGGACCACCTGATCACAGCTGCTGAACAGTGACGACAAAACGTAGTTTCAAATTAAAAGAGAAAACCATCATCAGCTACTAGTTACTTGTTTGATTCTTGCAGTTTCACTAGGGCTGGGAAATATAGTCCAATATCATCAATCTGTCCTGTTTCTGACCGTAAATATTCCCATGTTACAACTTTCCTTGGCTTACTTTTAGAAGCCTTAAGTGGACAAAAGCAGGGTCCTTGAATGGGTTTCAAGGCATCCCTTGCACATAAGGATAGCGGTCTGGGTTTCTCAGCCTTGTTTGATAGTAAATTGAGAGTTGTCAAATTACCACATAAATGAGAAGAACATTCTTTGATATTCTGTTTTCAAGAGTATTGAGACAATGATTTAAGAAAAATAAAGATGCATTTCAAACCAAATATCAAAATGTAAAAAGGCTATAAAGTTAGCACAATAGTGTGACTGAAAATGTGGGAAATGTGCGGGAATGACTGGTTATGCTGTCAGTTACTCCTTTACCCAAAACATGCCAGCCAGGCACTCCATTCTTCAACAAGGCAGGGTAATAAAGCAGTGTTTTGAACTTTGTATGACCCCCAAATAAATCACACATTGACAGCAGACACCCACCTTGCCTCAGGCTCCACTGGTTCAACTGTTTTGGGTTCATCTGCTTGAGGTTCAGAGAAATCCAGAGCCCGTTTAGTTTCTTTCTTCTGGAGGAACTTCAGAGACAGTTTACTCTTCTTGACGGGGCTCCCCAGCGCCGCCACAACATTTTCACCCTGCAGACCTGGCATCTTTTTTTTTTTGGTACCTTGAGGGTGTAGTTTTTTTCTCTCGACTAAGATGCAACAGCGCACCTCACTGGCAAGAAAAGGAAACAATTTAATTTCAGTGGGCGCCATCAGAGTTCAACGAGAGCGAGAGTAACTACGCACTAAGTTAATACTGCGCAGTTATGTAGCTAAACCCAACCTAGCTATGTTAAATTAACGTAGACAGCTCTGGTTTACTAAATCCAACCCAGTTACTGACTGAACAGCGCATTATACAACGTTAATGTTAGCTGGCTAACGCTAACTTACTGGCGACTCCCTTGTTGTCAACGTCCCCCTCAACTTTTGAAATACAGCCGTTTACTTTAGCAACCGTTAACTTTTTAGCGTTAGGAAGTAACTACGACGTAACAAATAGAGCACAATAAACTGGTGTTTTTGAACACTTTGCAGACAACACAGAGACAAAACAGGGTCAAAACGTAGCGGTGCGGTGAAGAAGTGGGAGGAGAAAACAGGCAGCACGCTTTAAGTAACGGTTCACTTAAAGAAAACGAACTCTCAAAATCCCTAGTGTCTAAAGCATGTATACTCTTACCTGAATGAGTCATTCCAGATTTAAGTTTAGTATATTTCAGGGAATATCCCGCTTTAGGGCCATTAAAAAGAGTATTTGGCGATTCGGACAGTGCAGCAGAAATTGGCGCTTTTTCCTGCTGAAGACCCAGCGGCTGCTACATCGCCGGTGAAACACCGGAACTACAACAAAACTTATGGCAAAAATGTCCGAATAACGGCCACCCCTTATATTAAACGTATTTCAGACGGATACGTAAAACTTCTAAATGTGCATAGGTTTTTGTAAAATTATACAATCAGAAAGACTTACATTTCAGATCTCAGGCTCAAATTAAGTCACCTATTTGATTTAGGCCCCTCTGGCCAGTTTCAGACGCCATATTTGTAGTCCATTGTCAAGTTACCTCAAGTTAGATAGATTAACACCGGCAGTGGCAGTTTTGAGTCTTCCTTCAAAGTAAAGGTGACGAATTAGTTGGTCGAAAGTGAATCCTACATATGATCTCTAACTGGGCTTAAAAAGAAAACGTTTGTAAAGTCAGTCAATTGAGATTTTGAAGATAACCTAATACTTTTGTCATTTTACTTAACTAAGATTTTCAATGCAGGACTTTTACTTGTAAAAGCCTATATTTAAATTGTTGTATGAGTATACTTGTACTTAGTAAAGGAATACTACTTTCACCACTGTTCAATTGCTTTCTCATTAAACAAGGGACACAGACACTTTTCATCAAATTTTAAATGGAATTTTAATTTTAATTTAAGACATCTTGGAACTGGTTAAAGTGGTGTGTTACTTAATGCGATACTATGTGCCTAATACAACGGTTATTTAAAGTTTTTGTTTTTTTGTTTTTTTTTACTTTAGATGACCGTTTTGAAACTTAATGTGATAATCTGACCTAAACAGTGCACAGTGTTTGTTGTAATTCTGATTTACAGAGTAGCAGTGGTCATCTGTTGAAAACAAGTCACTGATAATCGATTCAATCTTTTTAAATTAAGCATCCTCCCTTCTTCTCTAGGAGGCTCCTATTTCTTCCTTCCTACAGAGAGAAGATGGCGGGCTGTGTCTCTGGAGGAAGGAGGAAAGTGTATAAGTTGTGAGTACTATAATGTTTGAACTTTCATTTTTTTTTTACTCTTGGTCTGTCTATAAAATTCTGTGGTCTCTTGCCCCGCGACATGTAAGTCAGCAGTGGAAGAGACTTAAGTACGGTAGCAATACCACAGTGTAGAAATACTCTGTTACAAGTAAAGGTCATGCATTCAAAATATACCTAAAGTACCAAAAGTAAAAGTACTCATTCTGCAGAATGGCCCATTTCAGAATAATGTATACTATGTTATTGGATAATAATTATTGATGCATTAATGTGTCCGTCACTTTAATGTTGCATCTGGTAAAGGTGGAGCTAGTTTTAACTACTTTATATACTGCTGGGTAGCTTGTGAATTCCCTTCCGGGATCAATAAAGTTTTATCTTAACCAATAATAATAAATAATTTATTTGTTGATTATCTGAATCTGGAAAGTAACTAAAGTTAATATAAATAAATAATAAATGTAGTGGAGTAAAAAGTATAAAGCAGCAGAAAATAAAAATGGAAAGTTCAAGCACCTCAAAACTGCACTTATCTGCAGTACTTGAGTAAATGTTGCTTACTTAGTTAATTTCCACCACAGATGTAAGTTAAATATAGATAGTCTTGCTCTTCACGGGGATTGAGTTGGCTTTTATTTTGAAGATAGTACACGGAAGTGAAGTAAGTTATATTTTGTCTAACTTGACAATTGTCCTTTTTGAGGAACTAAACCTTAAAAAATAGATTTGTGGATATTTAATATTAATGAGACGCGTGTTGCAACATTTGTGCTTCAATATACTTTAGGAAACACTTCCTATATAGTATAAATTCACGAAACAAAACAGCTCGTCACCGTAAACTGTTAAAAACGGCGGTTACGAGCAGTGACCACCTTCAACCGGTAGGGGGCAACATTGTTCATTGAAATGGAGGTCGAACTGTCCAGCATCATTCGCACTTCCACTGGAGCATCTCCTCATCTGACATTCAGCAGAGGCTATCCTTCCACGATTTTAACGGTAAGATACTATGTACGATTTCTCAGGTTTCTGCTTGAATAGATAAACCAAAATCAGCTTGAAAGGCTTATTGCGAGAGTAGCCTATTTAATCTATGTTTTGTCTTATTTGTAGCAGTTGTAGTGTGTTGATTTTAATAGGGCTACAGAGTGTTGTTGCTGGCGTGCGTTTTTACCATACGGGGAGGTTCGCAGCACCTGAATGCAGCGCACAAAAATAAGAAATGACAGGTGCGTCGTTTCCTCCTGGCATTCAGACAGTCTAGGCATTTGTCAATACGGTGGTATGCATGCAGGACGAACCGCTGGTGCTGCTGCAGAGTGGCTGCTTGGTCAGCAGCAAAGATGTATCGATGGACATGAGCTACTGTGCCCCAGCTTCCAGAATCCACTCTATTTATTTTCTGGCTTGGTGATCAAGTGATGTTGCAGTAAGGATGCTGATACATCAGTGGATGGGAGTAGTTTGGAGGTGGGGCTGTAGCCTTCCCAGCTGTGGTAGTAACGGAGCTACAGCATGCATCACCCATCACCATCCTCAGAATATGATATCTTTGCCATCTCCAGTTCTGGGTTGGCTTTAACAGCACACTTCTTCACTAAATGGGTGCACCAGAATCCCATACCTCATTTAAATTGGGTTGAAATTATCTTTAAACCCCACATATGATGTTTAATAATTGCCTAATGAAATAGATTTCATTACTGATGTAATAACCGGCAGGTGATTTATCCAGATTTAACAGGGAGGGCTGGTGGGGGAAGTGTTATGTTCTCTCACATCCCATCTAAAGCCTAACCAGGAGATGCATTATAAAGAGGGATTACTGTGTTTCACTTCCCTCATCACTTCCTGATAACATCATTTTCTCAAGGGGAGCATTTTTTGCCTGTACTCCCATCGAGGTAGATCCTGCTACCCATGTCCTAAACTATATACTACACAGTGAAATCAACACAAGGCCTTGTTTTTGATCGGCTATTACATTAAACACTGGGTGCAATAGGATTTTCAGACACTGAAGAAGGTCACCAGACAGATTTGAGCAATGAAATAAATGATTTCCCTGGAAATATGTTCCTATACTTGTGGGAGACTTTTTCCATTTTCAGAAGACATGAAACCACTGATTAAAGGAAAAACAAGAAGAAAAACATCCACCTTGTTGTATTTGGACAAACTGCTCCTACTGTGGATGCAAACATTTCAGAGATATTGCCACCTACTGGCTGATCCCACAAGAATTTAACCCCTAACCTGTAGTAGTAATGAGGACCATTCTCCATGCACTGAGCAATGGAATTGGTCTTTATCAAGGCAGGCTTTGTCCCAGGAGGCACAGAGCTCTCACGGCCGGAGCAACAGAGGTTGGCGGTGTGGCAGCTCAAGGCCCATGACACGACCCCCCCCCCCAGCCTCCACCCACCTTCTCTCCCAGGAGGGAAAATGAAAGCATGTTGAGCGACAGGCAATGGTGCACTCCAAGAATGAGAAGCATGTCCTGAAGTCTACTTCAGTTTACCTCTCAACAACAAACCCCTCTGTATGCACATGCGTTCAACTTTTCCCCCTTCTTGTTTTCTTGCCTATTTCTGCAGGCCAACAGGGTATAGCAACACTGTTAACCATTTAATCACACTAACTCCTGCAATCTGTCACTCTCACCCACACATAGTTCACACATATTCACATACAAACATATATATTACCAATTCATTGGGCTGCAACTAACAATTATTTCATCATCACTTATTTTTTAAATTAATAGATTGAAGGAAAAGTTCAACATTTTGGGAAATACGCTTATAGTTATGAGAAGATTGATACTACTCTCATACCTGCACAGTAAATATGATGCTACCGCTAGCAACAGGGCTAGCCTGGCTCGGTCCAAAGGTAACAAAATCTGTGTACCAACACCTCTAATGCCGGTTTTGGACTAAACTATATCAGCCTGGCAGACGCCATTGTTTGTTTGGCGGGGGGGGGGCACAGATTGGGAACCACATGAAACAGCTCTTCAACTTAAAGAAAACTGACTGTGAGCACTAAACTCAACTCATTAAGGGCTGTTTTTGCCACAAAGGCTGGTATTGCTTTGCTCTCCCATCAGCTAGTTTATTTATTTTCACTGAAAGCCCCGGCACACATCTCACACAGGCTCTGTTCAGTTAAGAGAGTAGTTTTGTGTGTGTGCGTGAGTGTGTGCGTGTGAGTAAAAGGGAGTTAATGAGATCCTTTATGAGTGTATGCATGTGTGCATAACCTCGCATGCATATGTGCAAATACCAGATCAGATCAGATCTCAGGCTTGCACATAGGATTTCTCTCTCTCTCTCTCTCTGCATACTTTAGAGCATCTGAGCGACTCCCATTTGATGCATGCTGAGGAGGTGGGTGTATCCAGCCCAGCCGCTCTGATGTTAGGAGGCAGTAACTCTCCCATCCTACTCAGTCTGCTCTCTACTCTCCCATGCTCTCCTGTTTCAGCCAGTCTGTCTGCCCTCTAGCGTAGTACTCTCCTTTCACTCACCACTATTCATCACCATCTAGGATACACTTACACAAACCCACGCAGGTAGACAGAATACCGTCTTAGTGGACTGAAGAGTTTGCGTTTGGGCTGATAGATACAGACATATGCACATTACCTCGGAAAGAGCTAGAAAGTGAGGACCTGTAGCAGTGCTGCTGAAGCTGAAGTTTTCTCCCGCTACGGTTTTTGTCCCAAAGGATACGACACGCAGCTGCAGAGGTAAGGGAAGGATAGATGTGGTCTACACTTTGCTCTTTATTTTACTGTTTTGCTCTCATTCTTCCTTTCTCGGCTGTGTATTTAGAACATCCCCTCCTCTCCTACTCTATTCTCTTAAAGCATCTTCTGTCAGTTATTGTAAGCTGCATTTTCGTAAGCTGGGCCAGGTTTTAGTAAAATTCCCTTCTGGCCTGACTAATGTCTTTCAGCTGGATCCTGACACATGCACATATGCATACG
Source organism: Macquaria ambigua (assembly GCA_008360985.2). Classification (NCBI taxonomy): domain Eukaryota; kingdom Metazoa; phylum Chordata; class Actinopteri; order Centrarchiformes; family Percichthyidae; genus Macquaria; species Macquaria ambigua. The sequence goes on along the minus strand of VMKM01000406.1, from coordinate 82,846 downwards.
GTTACAATACACACAGACTGTAGAAAGTACACTAACCAGGCAGCGGATGGAGCAGAGAAGAAATAGCAAGCGATGGTTGTTAGAGTGATCTAACTTTTGCATGGTTGCTTCTTAGCGATCTGCATGCATTCACTCTGCATCTTTGCTTCGCTTTCTATCCTCCCTTTTCTACCTCTCTCTCTCTCTCTCTCTCTCTCTAACACAAAACCTCCCTGTCTCTCTCCATCTCAGCTCTTTTATGGTCTGCATGCATTCAGTTAGTCTTGGTCACTGCTCTGCTTGCCTGCCACAGAGCATTGGCCATGGTTGGTTGGCTAACCGCAGCTACACAACATTAAAAAGGCAAAGCGTTCCCGTTACATGTGGCATGTTTACAGCGTGTCACATTGTGGGCGCATGTGTTTTATGCTGCATTCACTGACATTAAGAACTCTCCATCCATGCTCAGGTTAAAGGGCACATTGTAATTCACACACACACATTGTCCTCGAGATGTGGCTGACCTGCATTAGTGCACAGTCCCCTACTGTGTGTGTGTTTATGTTTGTGTGTGTGTCAGTGTGATTTCCTCAGAGGTGCAGAGAGGTGAGTCATACCAGCTCACATGCTGGTGGCTGTCAAGAGGCATTCACTGTAACGATGCCATGATGTGTGATTTGCAAATAGACACTGTCTGATTAAACCGTGTATCTGTGAAATGTCAACTTTTCAAGAAATGAAAACAAGCAAAACCGCCATTTTTTATATTAGCTCGCTACCCATGAATTTTGAAGGTTATCCAGTGTGATCTGAGAGGGTTTTGTAATCCCAAGTCTTATAGAATTTGCTAAACAAACAGAATAGCTTGTAATCCTTTAAGTAATTAAGTTAAAAGCAGAGTTTCAAGATTTGCAAAAAAATGTACATTTGTTTTGAATTGAAAAGTGGCTCCAGGGATGGCAATGTCAGTCAGTCCGTCCACCACTTTGGTCCAGGCTGAAAGATTTCAATAACTATTGGATGGATTGCCATAAAATTTGGTAACGACATTCAAGGTCCTCAGAGGACAAATCCTGCTGACTTTGGTTGTCCCCTGAACATTTCCTCTAGCACCACCAGCAGGTTGACTTTTGTGGTTTTGCGTGAAATGTCTCGACAACTATTGGATGGATTGCCGTGACATTTGGTACACACATTCATGTCCCCCCCTCGGGATGAAAAACTAAGCTGGTGAACATAGTAAACATTATACCTGCTAAACATCAGCATGTTAGCGTCACTGTTCAAATTACCTAAAGAAGGTAAGACAAAAAATGAACTAAACAAATTCTGGGCTAAACTAAACGTCATGAATAGTATAGTAGCCCAGTTTGGTCCCGCAGTGGAAACCAGACCATTAGGGAGCACGCCTTAAGTTGAACTGTATAGGAAAGGCTTAGCAGCTTAATCTGATGGAAAGTGTATTGAAGCACAGAAACAGACACAGACACACACACACACACACACACACACACATGCACATGCACTGGGCCCACCCACAATCTGTAGCCACTCCAGTGAGCATCTTGGGATGGCTGCTCTTATACACAGCAAAGCACAGAACACTTGCTTCACTCCGAACAACTAAACTTGCTATGCCTTTCTCCCCTCGTCACCACACACACTGAATAAAACACTGGTCGTGTTTTATGAGTTTGTGTGATGGTCACGATTGTAATTTTGTTATTCTAAAGATAGCCGCCTAGCTAAGAAACAACACAGCACAAAGCCACAAGGCACACGACACGATTCCTTCACACAAACATTGTAGTGATGTGTGTGTGTGTCTGGCGTGTCTAGAGCAGTGTGTTGCAGGTTGTTTTCTCATTAAGCCAGAGCTGAGATGGGCAGTAATGTTCATAGTGTGTGTGTGTGTGTGTGTGTGTGTGTGTGTGTGAAGTTGGCCGTTGCCAGTCGATGCCAGTCTGTGCTCTGTCTGGACTGGCCGAGCGCCCGGTGCTCCCATGTGGTTCATATTCTCCAGACTTTCACATCCACTGACTCCTCCTAAGGCTTCTGTGAACCTGTAAATGCCTTTGTTGGCCCACACAGCGCGAGTGTGTTTGTGCACAAATGTGTGTGCTAAGTTGATTGCTTAAAGGGATAAAAGGTGTTCAGTTTCTTAATGAACCAAATAATCCACTACAAAGACAAAACAAAGCTAGAAAAAAAGAAAGAATCTGTGGGTGGGTGTGCGTGAGCTTTCAGAAACACTTCCTTGCATGTGTGCTTGAGATTGAGCCACGCTGGGCGACACAGGTTGGGATTTTTTATTGTTTTATCTCCGCAGTATTTCTAGTTTAAAAAAAAAAAAAAAAAGATGCTCTTTCATCGAACAAGTGGCAGAGCCTGGGCTAAGGAGCTTTAGGGCTTCTTAGCTCTGCTGTGGGAGGGAGAGGGACTCCCTAAACTCTCTGTCTGTGTCAGTCAAAGAAGCCAAAAACCCCTCGCTGAGAACACACACAGATACATGAGAGCCAGGAGTCAGCACGCTCACACACACACACACACACACACACACACACACCAGCTGAGCGAACGCCTAGGGATAGCACTACTAATCTCATTCTCTGTTGACACACTATTCCTCAGCTGTGCCATGCTTTCACAGCTCCATGTTGGTATCCTAAAGCAAGAGGTGTATTCCTTCCTATCAGTGTCAGCAGAAGGGTGAGTTCACACCGGGCCAGAAGTGTGTGTGTGTGTATACTTTGTGCCCGCAGAACATCTGCTCTGCAAACCACAGCTTCCCACAGACTGCACGACTTTAAAAAACAGTAGGACTTTGCAGAAGTTCAGATAAAGTTGCTCTGCGGTGAGAGGAGAAAGTCTTTAAGTGACCTAATTAATCGGATTATCCAGCGCTAGTGAATACAATCAGAACACATTTATTTCAATCCAGTGTTAATTTACTTTATTTCAGACGTGTGGTCCATAGAAAAGAAAGATTAAAGATATAAAGAAAAAGCTATAAGATGAAGTATAAGAATAGAAATGTACGGATCCAGAGAAAATGTGAAACTTTATTTACCTCTGATAAAATGAAGGGTTTGTAGACATCAGCACTTTGGTCCCTGACAATTCATGAGTTCGTTGCGGCTGAGGTGGATCCAGCCCATTATTTGGACAGTAGCCAGCCAGCATTGAAGTCATTGCCAAGGTAGGCAGATTTCTTTCTTTGCCCTGAAAGCACATTTTGTGTTTAAAGGAATGTCAGCTGGCTTAGATCTGTACGCAGCACAGTCTTACTAAAGACTCTTAACCCATTTGAACTATCAGTTTGGTTTTTGTTGGCCAATCAATTTGAGTCATTCAGTTCGGTGTCATTCAAATGAACAACTCAGGGACTCCACCATATCTGTCCATAGTGTTCAGCTACTACTGTGTAGGTTAAGATTGATTTCTTGTCACTCTAGTCAGCTAAACTGCTCCTTTGTGGTGCCGTATTGTACATTCCTGTTGTTTAATTTAGTTGCCAGAAAAGAACAAAACAAAAGTAGCTGACAATAGCAGTTTCCTCTCTTAACCTACAATATCTTTGAGTGGCAGTCCAAATTATAGAAAACAATGCAGCTGATCTGTCATCACATATACCATCTGTTGTATTTTAAATGTTAATGAGTCATCTCTGTGTTACTGCTTGGTGCCTTTCATCATTAGGCAGTCTTAGTTGTGTTGGGCTGCAGGGCAAAATATATTCCTGATCACCATCACCCCTTCAACCACTGGATTACAAAGCTTTTAAGCAGAACATACTGTATAACTAAACAGAGCATGCTGTAGTACTTAAAAAAGACACAGTGGAGCACTGCAGGTGAGTTGATTTGTGCTGGTTGGGACCTTGTGCAGACACAAGCTACCAGTGAATAAAGCCCCATATTTTTCAGTTTTACTGCAACTAATGACACACATTTTTTTTGGTGATCAAAATCAGCCAATTCTTTCAGCCCTTTGAAGCTTTTTCCAACTTGAAATTTAAAAAAGGGGGTACCTAGACAGTAGACACCTCAAAGATTAACAGCAGGTAATATCTTCTTGTGACATATACCCTTAGAAATCATCCCAGTCTTTGGAAAACAATGGGTTATGCTGTGCGTAGATTTTCATTGTTACTGAGCTCAACAATAGTATGTGTGTTTTTGTGGAGTTTCCATGATGGATGCGTGAGTGGGTGAGTTTAGCTGGACAAGGGTCACTGAGGTGGGCTGCAATTCATCGCTGAGGGGAACTATGGAGAGGAACAATACAAGCTGTAAAGCTTTCCCTTGTTCTGGCTTCTGTTTGGGTGGAGGAGACCAGCCTGGTTTTCACTTTCTTGCAAAACCCTACATTCAAAACTGTTTACTTTATACCAGAGGTTTTGCATGTTTAGGCCATTAACTATCAACTATGTATATTTCACAGTAATGCCAACCATGTTCCAAAGCAAGCAAAGTTTTTTCATTAACTACTTACTCATCTTTATCATTACTTTGTAATAGCATGGTAATGCCGTTACCAGCAGGACAGTTGAGAACATCATCAACCTGTGATGATGTTGATGAGTTAATGAGGCAGTAAACTCTCAAAGCTTGGATGCCGTCTCATTTCTTTGTGCATTTAGCGAAATAAAATGCACCAAAAAATAAGACATTTCAAAACATTCCCAAAACTGCCCTACTATGAGATGATAACATAACTGAATATTCACAGTAATATGGATTATTTACAGTATCCACTTGCTTTTTATACCTACCTACCTCAGTCTGTATTTTTGATTTGTAGTCAGTGAGCTAAAACATGTTAAACCCCAGTATGGCCCTTAAAGGATAAGTGTTGGGATGCACTTTCCATTGAGTCAAGATCAGAGCCATAATTTTTACAGCCAGGTTTTCAGGTAGGACCTGCACTGCAGCTCAGCCAGAAATAAAGTACCACAACCGGACATTTCTCAAGGAGCAACGCTGAGGAACAAAGGCTGGGTCCATCCTTACATTGTTTCCCTACGTTTTATCCCCACCACTGCTCCTTAATGGGTTCCTGGCATTGACAGGCAGGAAAAAACAGAGTCTGTCGTGAGAGGAGTTGAGAGCACAGAGGGGAGACATGTGACTTCCTTAATGGAACCTTCGCCATTAAATGCTGTGTTGTAATTGGCTGGCTGCAGGAGGCAGGAACTTCCTCTCTGAGTGTTTTTGGAAGTGACTACTCCCTGCGAAAAGTCAGACTTACTGTGTGTGTGTGTGTGTGTGTGTGTGTGTGTGTTTGTGGGAGGCTGTTGTGTGTTTTCAGCCTGAAATAACCTTTGGCCTTTCTGAGTGTACATTTGAATGTTAAAGATGCTTGTGTGTGTATAAATACTGTATGTTAAATGAAGATATAGTGTAATGTTCTTCTTGTGAAGGTTGTGGGTGTTGTCTTCTTGGCAGAAGTTCCACTTCCAAACTCAAACATAACTTACTTTACTGAAACATATTCTATACCCGGTGCACTTTTATTGCATTACACAATTTGCAATAAGGAGGTAATTATGCTCACTCTTGCTGTGATCTTTTGCCATGCTCAGTTTGCAAATACTGCTGTTACTTCTTCCGCTGCTGGTCAGTATAACAGCATTTCAGCCCCACTTTTCCCTCTGTGCTGCACTTAATGTATGCTTCTGGGGGACAAGACCATAGCCTAGACCTCAATTATCAACACTGTACATACTCTGCATCCATATTATAAGTCTGTTCCATGTGAGCACACTGACTGAATTGCATAAAAACTCATACACACCCACACACATACTCAATGACTGTGGTCTACTATTTGCATTGCCTCCTACCGTTCTTGCTGACAGCACAAGTGACAAGGAGAGATTGTGGGTAAACCACAACTATGTGAGAGTATAGAGGACTGTGATTGTCACTGGCTGCTGGACAATAGTGGGAAGTCTGAGGGATCTAACTGTTATGTCAAAACCAAGTCAGTGGTTTGCAAAATCTTAGCTGGTGTCAAAAATAGATATTTTTCAAGGTTTCTTTTTTGGCCCCCCACATAATAGAGTGCCACTATCTTTTCTGTAGACTGGTCACAAAGTTATGACTGTATTTCTTAAATGTGGTCAAAAGTTGAGACCCTGCAACAGACCAAAAGTAAAAGAGTAGAGGAGATATATTTGGGCTGAAGCGATTAGTCACTGAATAGGTTAGTCGATCCACAGAAAATTAATCAGGAACTATTTTGATGATTGATTCATCATTTTAGTTATGTTTAAAGCAAAATGACAAATATTTGATGCCCCCCCCCTTCTGAAATGTGAAGACTTGCTGCTTTTCTCTGTTTTATATCACTGTAAAACTGAATATCTTTGGGTTTTGGACAGACAACAACAGACATTTGAACATCATCTTGGGCTCTCTGGAAATTGTGATGGGCACTTTTCACTGTGAAGTTTAACAATTAATTGATAGAATAATTGCCAGATTAGTTCATAATGAAATTAACTATTAGTTGCAGCCCTAAAATATATAAAGGTAGTGGGCTCTTGTATGACCCATTTCTGTTGTATTCCAATGGATACTTGTGACAGATAAATGGCCAGCAAGTGACCAGTGGTAAGCATCTTAAATGCTGCATGCAAATTGCATGGATGGACTGGTGAGAGGAACAAGTGACATCCTTTAAGAGGCTGGTGGTCTCTGCCAGCACCTCAAACCAGACACAACCAATATCATCCAGCTGCAGAGCCCGCAGACTTGTGCTTCCTATTGGCAAGAAGAGAAACAGCAGCAGCAGTGTAGAATTGCAGATGTAGACATGTCAGTGTGTGTGGCTTTTTGGGTAGTGTGTCTGTGTGTGCATGTGTTTGAGGATTACATATATTACATTTTATACCTGTGAACTTGTGAATGAGTCACCACCCGCTTCCTTGAGCTGCTTCACATCCAAAATTTCTTGTTCTTCCTCTCAGATTATAGTTAGGCTCTGACGCCATCCATTTAAAGGTCATTTGTGATGGTGTGAGCTGCTGGTGCCGTAGATTTATTTATATTCATTCCTCTGGCGTATGCACGTGTGCGGGTTTTTAAGTTGTTTTCAGTGTCTACTTGACTTTGCCCTCTGTTGTTGTTGTTGAAGGTGTCATTAGTGAATGGCATAATACATTCAAACTTTGAGTATTGTGTTGTGTGCTTGTGTGTGGGCCTCTGTGCACATGTGAGTACTGAGTGATGGTTTGTGTGTCGGTCTCTTACTCCAAACCCCCAACCTCATTCTCAGGACAACTTCAACACATGCTTTCTCCATCCGACAACTCATTTTTTTCTAATGAAAGTTTTATGTCTCCCATCTGCAAGCCAAAGAGAAAATCGGCTTTATGGCACTCTCCCTCTTCTCCATCCTCTCTCTCTCTCCCTCTCTCTCTCTCTCACACACACACCTCTGTTGTTTCTAAGGTAGTTATTGCTTTTACAGAGGTTAATGCACACACATTTGAGGTGATGGAAGTAAAGAAGAGCACAAGAAAGGCAGAGATGAAACAAAGATGAAAAGGGAGAAAAAAGTGACGAGTTGACTGAGAGCGAGCAGAGGGGAGAGACAATATTCTTTCAGTATAAGAGAGTGCATTTCTGCGTGTGTGTGTGTGTGTGTGTGTGTGTGTGTGAATGAGTGTGTGAGTGTGCGCAAAGCTTGTTTGATGTTCTTCCCATCTTTCAAACTAACCGTGGCAAGATAGCTTTCACTAATGGGTTGCACGAAACTCAGGAATGTAGATCAACAGATGAATGCCTCACCGCTGCATATGACTGTCTGTGTGCTTGTGGTATGCAGTGTTACACACACACACACACACACACACACACACACACACACACGTACAGTTGCTTGTAAGCTACCAAGTTATGAGCTTTCAGAGGTGTGTGTGTGTGTGTTTGTCTCAGTCAGAACCTTTCTCGTGTGAGTTGCAGAGTGTTTGGCCTCAGTGGAGCTGCTGCCTGACTGGATTTAATGAGCCCTGAACCCTGTCTGCTCCTCCACCTGTGAGTGTGTGTTTGTGCATTTCGGTTTCTCACAGCTTCTTGTTGGAGCTGTTAAAACACTCGTTTCCCACCAGGGACCAGGTGGGCACTTCTGTGTTTCAGAGTGTTTGCCCAGTGTTTTCTATTGTTATATACATACACAGTTGTGGTCAGTACTGTTCCCATTACGTTCTAACTGAATGTTCAGTAAAGCATTGTTGGAGCCAACAAATGTAGCTAATTCTGCAAGACAGGTAGAGTTTACATAATACTGTGTAACAACAAAAATATGCGTAACAAGCAAAAACTGGCAAAAAAATAAGACCATTAAAATATTTCCATATACCAGGTGCATCAATGAAAAAGTGTGTTAAATACATTTTGTGACATAAATGTCTCTCTTTGGACAAACATAGTGTGTTTTGTGTGCTTGCAGATATAAAGGCAGTGTCACATTAGCTCACAATTTGGTTTTGCTGGCAACTGGTTATAGGATCCAAATGTTAGTAAAAAGGCAGTTTATGGAGAGTAACACTTTTATTTGGTGACAGGCAGGCAGGATCAGGCAAACAAACAGAGCTGACTTGGCAGGCAGGTAAGAGGCAGGCAAAGAAACAGAAATGGCTTGAAATCAAAAAGAAACCTGCCACTAATGCAGGCGAATTAGGCAAATTAGACAATCTGGCAAAAACTATACACACGTGGACAAAATTGTTGGTACCCTTCCGTTAAAGAAAGAAAAACCCACAATGGTCACTGAAATAACTTGAAACTGACAAAAGTAATAATAAATAAAAATTTACTGAACATTAACTAATGAAAATCAGACATTGCTTTTGAATTGTGGTTCAACAGAATCATTTTAAAAAACAAACTAATCAAACTGGCCTGGACAAAAATGATGGTACCCATAACTTAATATTTTGTTGCACAACCTTTTGAGGCAATAACTGCAATCAAGCGATTTCTGTAACTCTCAATGAGACTTCTGCACTTGTCGAGTATTTGGACCCACTCCTCATGAGCAAACTGCTCCAGCTGTCTCAGGTTTGAAGGATGTCTTCTCCAGACTGCATGTTTTAGCTCCTTCCACAGATGTTCAATAGGATTTAGATCAGGGCTCATAGAAGGCCACTTCAGAATAGTCCAATGTTTTGTTCTTAGCCATTCTTGGGTGTCTTCAGCTGTGTGTTTTGGGTCATTATCCTGTTGGAGGACCCATGACCTGCGATTGAGACCAAGCTTTCTGACACTGGGCAGCACATTTCGCTCCAGAATGCCTTGATAGTCTTGAGATTTCATTGTACCCTGCACAGATTCAAGACACCCTGTGCCAGATGCAGCAAAGCAGCCCCAGAACATAACCGAGCCTCCTCCATGTTTCACAGTAGGTACAGTGTTCTTTTCTTTGTATGCTTAATTTTTGCGTCTGTGAACATAGAGCTGATGTGACTTGCCAAAAAGCTCCAGCTCATCTGTCCAAAGGACATTCTCCCAGAAGCTTTGTGGCTTGTCAATATGTATTTTGGCGAATTCCAGTCTCGCTTTTTTATGATTTGCTTTCAACAGTGGTGTCCTCCTTGGTCGTCTTCCATTAAGTCCACTTTGGCTCAAACAGCGACGGATGGTGCGATCTGACACTTATGTACCTTGACCTTGGAGTTCACCTCTAATCTCTTTGGTTACCATTCGTATTATCCGTCTCTTCAATTTGTCATCAATTTTCCTCTTGCGGCCACGTCCAGGGAGGTTGGCTACAGTCCGGTGGACCTTAAACTTCTGAATAATATGTGCAATTGTAGTCACAGGAACATCAAGCTGCTTGGAGATGGTCTTATAGCCTTTACCTTTAACATGCTTGTCTATAATTTTCTTTCTAATCTCCTGAGACAACTCTCTCCTTAGCTTTCTGTGGGCCATGTTCAGTGTGGTACACACCATGATACCAAACAGCACAGTGACTACTTTTCACCCTTTAAATAGGCAGACTGACTGATTACAAGTTCGAAGACACCTGTGGTGCTAATTACAGGACACACCTTAGTTTAACATGTCCCTATGGTCAAATTATTTTCAATCTTTTCTAGGGGTACCATCATTTTTGTCCAGGCCAGTTTGATTAGTTTGTTTTTTAAAATGATTCTGTTGAACCACAATTCAAAAGCAATGTCTGATTTTCATTAGTTAATTTTCAGTAAAATTTTATTTATTATTACTTTTGTCAGTTTCAAGTTATTCCAGTGACCATTGTGGGTTTTTCTTTCTTTAACAGAAGGGTACCAACAATTTTGTCCACGTGTGTATATAACTGTGTCCTAATTCAGGAGCTGCTTCCTTTGAAGTGTGCATTTCAAGAATCAATACATTAAAAACTGGTTGACAAGGCTGTCCCCCTTCCAAGCTAATTTGAGAATTGTGGCCTCTGATGGATCCTTTTCAGGAGGCGGCCCTGACTACTTGGTACTCAACTAGAGACTGCAAAAAGAGAGTCAGAGGCATAAGAGGAGGGAGAAAGGGAAGGCACAGGTGTCACTGTGACACAATCAGACTAGATTGCAGCACTTGAACTGGCACACCCACCATGAATGACTCCAATCAGCAGGACCGCATCATCAGGGAGGCCTCTTGACTGTCAATCAGGGCCCAGTGTTTGAAGCCATTCTTCATTTTGAAATCTAGCTCCTGAACTGAAATATCTGTCGCAAAACTGCTTTTAAATATGTTGGGGTTTTTTTTGTTCTTCGACAGTACAACAAATTAACGGAAAAGGACTGAATGGCACATTTAAAGATCCCTTTTTCAGTGAGTAAGATTATCGTGTTATGGACTGGCTAAGTAGTTAAACTATTTTAAGACACACAGTTATGTGTCATAACTAGTCCATGCTGGATATTTCGAAAAACAGTTTTATTTTGTGTACTTTCATCCATATTTTTTAAACTACCTTGTATTATTATTTTGTTTCTTCGATGCTTTCTGAAGGACTTTGGGCTTTTTATTCTGACTCTCTTATTGTGTATTGCCTACAACACATTTAGCACAGAACCCTCTAAACAATGTTTGGTTTCAAAATCCAGTTTTGGAACATTTTCTCTGCTTTTTAAGGAATCTGCTGCCAGAAAAGTTGTTGTTGGACAGCGGCAGTATGATTACAACGGTCATGCCTCAAGGAGACGACGAATTATTTCAGTAAGAAATCATGAGAAAAACTTTATTTAATCAGATTATACAATTAACAATTCTGGGTGGTGTCCATTGATGCATTTTTGGATAGAAAGTGTTTACATACAGTATGTGTTCATGCTTTCATTCATTCATTAATTATTTTTCTTGCCATGCCTTACAGTGATGTTTGCAGAACCTGGATACACTGTTCACAAGGTGATTCCTGGATTGTGGTTATGAAGAATAAAGACAATTCAAATATCTCTTGACCAAATATACAAAAACCTGTGACAAAACATACTTTTACACGACTGGCCATCCTATCTATTTCTATCTTCCTCTGGCCCCTGCAGCTCCAGAAGTTGCTGACACGGTGCCATTATCTCCCTGTTCTCCCCGGTAACTAAAATCCACACACAGCTCTCCATGTCAGCCAATCAGATAACAGATAGCCCCTGATTTCGAGTCAGTGCTGCATGCCTTTCATCTTGCTGCTAGAAAGCATTTTGCTAGACAGATATGATCCTGTGGAGTGTTTACTGTATGCAGCATCTGAGGAATGGACATAATGAGAAATAAGACATGGAAAGAAGAAACAGAGTGATGATCTTGATTTTAAGGATGACGAAATTAATGAAAGGAGGAGGAAAGGAGTGAGGTAGGGAGGGGAATAGATGCAAGCAGGGAGGTTGGGGACAAATAAAAAGCAAGGCTTGAATAGGACTGAAGGAGGGAGGGATGATGGGAGGAGGGAGACAGAAACCTTCTTTCAGCTCACCTCTGCCATGTCAGCTATAGGGAGGCCTGGTAGAGAGACATTAAAGGAATACAGGAATGAATGAGTAAGAGAAAGAGAGAGAGAGAATGCCAGCAGAGCATTCCAGAGGCCACGTTTTCCCCACCATCTATCTTTCTGCCTGTATGTCTGCCTCCCAATCAGATATTTCTATCAGTCAGCAGTGGCTTCCTGAAACACTGAGGCATCTATTTTTGCATCCAGCAAATCAGATGCGGAGGGATGGGGGAAGGCAAGGAGGGAGAGAGAAAGATTGAGGATTGAAAAGGGGAAGAAAAAAGCAAGAGGGGAAGAAGATGAGAGGAGGCAGCAGTGATGGGTTAGAGGGGAGCGAGTGAGGGATCAAAATCTGCATCGCCTGATATATCTGGCATCTTAAATGAAGGTTTCGGTAGCACCAGTACACTCACTCTTTGGAGTATATTTCATTGCACCGCAGTCATATTTCCTTAGCAACATTAGTGTCTTAATGAAACACATCTGAGCCCAGACCAAGCCTCCGAGCAAATTAGTTTCCTCACCGCTACGATCTCTGTTTGTACCGCACATTTACAATGGACAGAGAAGGCTTTCCTGTTCAAATTAGACTGCTTGGTCAGCTGTCAGTGTGAATTATTTTAACCATCAAGTGTAATAAATGTTTCAGATTTTTGTGGCAGGGGTGCAGATGTACTTACAACTTGCAATTTTATAGTGCATAGGCCTACAGATGAATATAATAGAAGCACAACAGAAAGGAGCAGTCAGTGCAAAACATGCACTCAACAAATATAGAATCAATATCTAGCTCTGAATGTAGTTTGGGTGCAGCCTTGGAGGAATGTGCAATACGTGAACAGCAATGCAGAAGTCAGGTGTACTGTAACACATTTATACTGAATGGAAGAACTGCAAGAGTTTGTGAATTTATATGACAGCATTTCAAGATAAAGCAATAGCAAATTTATTACTTTTGGGCTTTGTGTCTTGTCTTGCTGGATTTAGTTGCCTGCATGTTTCTGTATTCATATCTTTACATTTGTTTTGTTTTATTCCATTTTATTCATTACATTGTTTCTTAGCCCTGCTATCTGCTAACCAATGTTGGTTGGTCCATCATGGTCCAGACTGAAATATGTCAACAACTCCTGGATTAATTGCTATGAAGTTTTTATACAGACTTTCATGGTCCCCAGAGGATGAACCCTAATGACTTTTGTGATCCCCTGATGTTTCTTCTAGTGCCATCAGCAGGTCGAAGTTTTCACTTACTCAGAAAAATATCTCAACATCTACTTGATGAATTGCCACAAAATTTTGTACCGAGATTCATGGTTCCCAGATGTACTGACTTTGATGATCCTTTGACTTTTCCTCTAGCGCCACCATGAGGTTCAAATTTGTGGTAGGCAGGCAGTCACATCCCGCTCAGGATGAATTGTAATAACTTTGTTCTGTCCATCTGTGAGTATTTGGACAGTGACACATTTTTGTTGTGTTGGCTCTGTACTCCAGCACATTTTAAATTTTAAATTTTTATTTTAATTACTGTGACGTCAACTTTTAGCTTTAATTTGAGCATTTACATTAATATTTGGGTGAATGGTGTTGGACTGTCCAAAATTGGGGGACTATGGCTAAAAATGTCTACTCTCAGGGCTACTCTCAAATACCATTAAAACTGAAAATCAGCCATCTTTCTCTTTCAAGTCCATTGATTGCAGAGCCAAAACAATACAAAATACTACTATCCGAACACTATAGACTGCACTGTATATTGCACCTGTCAACAGAAAAACGGAATAAACTTGTTAAAAATAAGAAAAGCGGCTGTTAGCGCCATCAGGCTGAGTACATCACACTTTGTTCCTGCTGTGTGGTCATACCATCTCCCTGTAGATAGCTAAAGCCAACACATACTTTGCCAGCCTGCATCGTGGCACAAACACAAACCAATAGTGACCCACTGACGCTTTGTTTTTCTGTGTCATGATGCCACTGCTGTGCATTGTATGCAGCTGACTAAGCCGCTTCAGACCTCTCTATGCAATGCGGCAGTTTGGCCAAAGCCCAGAGCCCCAGATTTGTCCTAAAGCATTTCAGTTAGGACGGCTGTGCCAACTGTGGTTTAATATGGAGGGAAATAACTAGCCTGAGTAACAAACCCAATTTGTCAGCAGGATCAACCAGATGGGTAATGTTTAGTATGTCTGTTTGGTCCAGTCCTGTCGTCTCTTTATCTGAGTGTCTTGCTGTTTTGCACACTTATCTGGCATATCATCGTAGGTGGCCATCTGTTTGTTTACTGTGAAAAGATGTAGGCAATCTAGACGACCTGTACCTCTGTGTCTTTTATCTGCCAGTAGATTTATGGTTAGTTTGCATCTTCATGTATAAGGTGTCAGTTTATGTACAGTATGTGTATGTTTGTGTCTCATCTCTCTTCTTTATCGATGCTGAAAACATGATTCTCGCCCTCATCCTCCCTCTGAGCTTTGATACCATGCACACTCACATACATGCATGCACAAATGGATGGAGAGAGATCTCTTTTTCCTATCTCTTCCTGGCTCTTGGGTTATTTTTATCCTGAATGCTCGTAAGCTATGTGTCTTCCTTTTCCTCTCTCCACCCCCTCCCTCGTTCTATCCATCCATTCATCAGGGCTGGGTGAGAGTGAGGCTGGGAGAGAAGAGATGAAAGACGCCAGAGTGGGGTTTTCATCACAGACACACATGTACCGTACACACAGACACACATAGTTCATCTAATGTAGTGTGTGTGTTGAACTGAATGCACCTGTCCCTGTCTGTTTTTGTTGCATTCTGACAGTGTTATGAGCAATCCACATGTTCCACTTCCTGATGAAATTAATGTGTGTCGAGTTGGCTAAATCAGATGAATTTCTAAATGCAAACGATGTGTCATTCATCAAATTCAGAACCAATTCTGTCATTGTGTGTGTCTGTGTGTGTGTACACACCTCAAAAATAACCAGGATAAGTCAGTTACCAAGAAACCGTGACAGTGCATTTTAGATTTTACAAAGCGTGTGTGTGTGGGTGGGTAGGTGGTTGCATGCATATTACTGAATGTGAGTAAGAGCATGAATACACGTTTTGCATGTTTTTGTTTGAACTCTCTCACACACAAAGACTATACCAGCCAGTCAAGGCCTTTGCATTTGGGCAGCAACAAACAAATATTTTCAGTATTGATGAAATCTGTCGATTGTTTTTTATGATTCATCGTTTAGTTTAATCATTTAGTCTATAAACTTTTTTCCCAGAGCCCAAGGTAACATGTTAGGATTGTTTGTTTTTGATACTCAGTCTACAGTGATACAAAACAGAGAAAAAGCAGCAAATGTTTGTATTTGAGAAGCTGGAACCACAGGTTTGACATGTTTTTGTTAAGTGACTAATTGAGTATAAAGTCGACTCATGGTTTTAACAGTGCTATAAACGGTTCTTTTCTTTAGTTAAACAGCCATTTTATGAATTTAAAGTACAACGCTAATCACTACGGCAGCCACCAATAATGGACAAAAATGTAAATGCTATTTTCTTATTACTGTTAACATTAAAATGCATTGCCACAATTAATTTGCCTCGTCAATGAGAAAATCCTCTCTGCATCATCTTGAAATTGAATGAATTGTTGGTGCAGTTGGATGCAGTGATGCTGAGTAGGGGGCCCGACGTCTCCACGCCGAAGCCCGGTTGACTCTTGACATACAGCTTTGTGGGGGTGTTTAACATGGTGGTGAATGGGAAGAGGATAAGCTGACAGGCAGAAAGAGCCCTCCTTTGATGGGATTAACACAGTGGCAGACAGGGACTAGTGCTTTAGATTGATTAAAGTGTAATCCTGGCGGATAATCATGCCTCCTGACGTGACATGTGTGGCCGGCACCCTCATACAGCACCCCCCATCTTCGTCACACATAAACACAAACAAACAGCGTCCTCAGTCACATTCACGCTCTCTGTGCTCTCTGCATCTTATTCTTTCTTTCACATTTCTTATTATGTCTTTCCTTGACTATTCGTTTCTTAGAAAAGGTCAAGAGGAATGGAGAAGAGATGGCAAAGATGGGAAATGAACACTCTAGCTGTCAGATCATCTGTCACTCATCCAAGATGTATCGGGAAGGTTTAATGGATGGTGTCGAGCTTACATCTCTAGATAGTGGAAAAATAGCTTTCCCTTACTCCATGTTACTGTTTCTATGCCTGTTTATGTCCATGTATTTTGACTCCCTGAGTGACATAGAGAGACGCTATATCCAAAATCACTCCCTTGTTCGCTCATTCACCACATAATGAATGTGTTTACTCTATAGTGGGTAGCAATTTTTTATTTTAGCCTTACTCATAAATCATCATCATTTTGCGCCATCACGTATGTGCATAACTGTGATTTACACATCCACCAAAGCCAAAGCTCTGTAGGATTTTTAACAAAAAGTAGTGTACATGCTATGAAGACCTAATTTCTCATTCCATTGTGGGAACATGAGGGCACTCACCATAGTGCATATATTTTACAATTAGATTTTGGACACTGAAATAAAATGGCAGAAAGTAAATGTAGTGCAGTAAGTGGCAGATATTGAGCGAGAGACACTGTCTTACATTCTCTTTGCAATTAAAAGAATCTTTTTAAAAATCCTATTTTCAACATTTTTAACATGAATTCTGGTGGACATTTGCAGCAGGTTTGGCTGTGTTCTCCAAGTGCAAGTTGTTGATCCAAGTTTGGCTCATGACTATTTGACTGGCTGCCTTTCACTCACCTCTCTTTGTACAACTTGACATAATGGAAACACCGGAGAAATGTTATTTGTATTGTCCGATGATGTTGACAGAAAGTATGCTGTTATCTGGCTGTCATTAGCCTGGTTCCAGACCTCTGAACCACTGCCTAACACCTCAGTGATTCAAATAGTGAGACAAAATGTCAATTTGATTATCAGACTAGGCTGGCATTTCATATTTATGAAAGAGTTCAGCGGCATTGTCTCTGTTAGAACTTTAACTCAGTAAATACAGTGAAATCATAATGAATGCTGGCAATGCGGTGACAGTAGAGCTGAAACTGGTAATCAGCAATTATTTCATTCATTTATCAGCACGCCCAACATTTGCTTTTCAAATATGAGCAAAACAAGGAACTTGGAAGATGTAATGAGCATTTTTCACAATCTTCTGACATTTTATAGACTTAATGATAAATCCATTAATCAAAAAACAAATTGAATCCTGAGTTTCAATGACCAATTTATAGTATGGCTCGCTTAAGCAGTCTCACTGTATTGTTTGCCTCTACCAGCTGTACCATAGTAAGGTGGTATTTGTTAGCATCCATGGACACACAGAAATGTGTCCAGTTTTCCATGCTTCGTTCCCAGATGTGTGATTCATGGGAACACTGTGCATGAGGGGCACTGACAGTATGGAACTGAGGTCAGCTATCAGTAGTTACTCAGGCATTATCATGATGAGAAAAAAAAAGGCTCTGAGCTCTGTAGAGTCTCTGTGTGATAGCCTGGAGTATGGGAACTCGCCTGCAGCCCAACAGAGGAAGAAGGCTATTTATTTTAGATTTATACAACACATCCATGGTCAGGATACATTTAGCTGTGATGCATTTGTCACGTTCTTTGGGAGATTAAAATGTGATTATGGTGGGTTTTGTGGTGACTGTGTGGTTTAGCTTTGGGTATGGGAACACAGTTATCAGTCTATAACATAAGACCTTGGTCTTTCATACATGCTCTGAACTGTTTATTCTGGCATTTATACTGTGGGTTGTATAAGAACGAGGCAACAGAAGAAATTGTTACAAAGTGGATAGTGAGAGAATAACAAAGAACAAAGCGTGGTAGTGCACACTGGCAATTAGGAGAGGAAAAGCTTCAGCTTCACACAACAATTTTGCAGAGTTAGTCATCATAATATCTCAACTTAAATATTTTTTATCTCACCTTCACAAGTTGTACATTTCTCTCCGCTCTTCCTTTTTGCTCAAGGATTTCATAATAGCAACTCAAGTGGTGACATCTTATCCAGGCAGACAAGGCAGGGGACAGGAAAGGAAATCCATTTTGAGAGAATAATATAGAATCAAGATATGAGATGATGCATGCAGGTATGTGTCGAGATGAAGCGGCAGAGATGTGGTTGACCCTGATTCTGCCGCTATTCTCTCCTCATCAAGGAGAAAAAAGCCCTCTTTGGGCCATATTTAGCATGGTAACATATGGAGGCTTGTCAGCATGTGTACTGGTGACATTATGTACCCATTTGTTATAATTTTGGTGAATACAGGAAAATAAAGTTGGCCTGTGTGGCTCTAGCTGTCCATTTGCTCTCTTTGAATTGTTTTTTCTTCCTTTTTGCATCATTTGCTGAAATGTTTTGTTCCTACCTTGTTTAACACTTTCTACATAATTGCTTTTCAGCTTTTTCTTTTGTCTCTTTCTCTGAATCATTTGCTGAATCTCTCTTTGTCCCTCTTTCAGACACACTGGCCTCACACATAGACAGAGTTCATATTTAGACATCTGCATTGTATGTCTCTGGCCATCTGCTCTCTCAACCTCTTGTCAGTGGTCTGAAACGTTACTCAGTGCTTTCGATGGAGAGGCGAGCAGATTAAACTTTTTGACTTTGTTTTTTTCCCCCACATCACTCACAGTGTGTGGTAATGAGGGACTATAAAGTAACAGATGGTTTTCTCACATCAGCATCATGAAAAGAAGGGGATAGTTTGATTTGAAGGGCACTTCTCTCAAGGTGATTTTATAATAAACATACAGCGCAGGTTTATTATTGGTATGCTAATCCATTGCATCCTGTGCTACAATCACCTCAAGACCTTAAACAGCATGGCGGGGGACGGATGGATTTTGTTAAGATTAGACTGGATTTTGGGCACTACAACATTTCATTGTCTGTGTGTCACATAGAACAGCTTCGATGCATATTAACAGCTTCTCGTCTTCCTCTTTTTCTGCATCAGTCATACCTATTATTAATTTGCAGTTCTGCATCATTTTAGGGGGGTGGCATGTTGTTGGTCACGTTCACTTATGGAAGAGTTCAACATTTTGGGAAATATGCTTATTCACTGTCTTTCTAAGAGTTAGATGATAAGATTGATAACCACTCTTGCAGTGAACCACCGCTGGACGCAGTGACTTCGTCGTCGTCGTCACAGTGAGGTTGCCAGTGCTCACCAACCATATCTGGCAACAAGCGCTGGAGCCAGATGTTGTCAAAGTGCTGGGCGGATGGATAAACTGTAACTGTAACTCTCCATTTGTCCTTTACATTTCTGTTTGTGTACAGATTAAACAAACGAGATGCAATGTGTTAACTAGGACACTTTAAGAGGTGCTGGTAGGCGTTTTTTTTTTAATGTTGGACAGAGCCAGGCTAGCCATTTCCCCTTGCCTTCAGTGTTTATGCTAAGCTAAGCTAATCACCTTCTGGCTCTAGTTCTGCACTCAATGCACAGACATGAGAGTGGTATCAATATTCTCATTTAACATTTAAACAGAAAGCAAATTTTCCTCCAAGTCCTTCATTAAGTAAAAATGCTGAACATTTGCTTTTCACAGCCTCTTAAACTTTTTAAGATTTGCTTGCTTCTCATTATTTCATATCATTGTAAATTAAATACCTATGGGTTTTTTTTGTACTTGCACAAAATAATTGGAAGACATCACTCCAGGCTATGGAGAGTTCTGATTGGCACTTATCATTGTCTGACATTTTATAAGCTAAACGATTAATCAATTAATTCCTGGTTGTGCAGCTTGATTAAAATTTGGTTAATGTAGTCTCACTGTGAGCTTGCATTAACTATAAGCTATTTTTGGCTATAATGGAAAAGGGCAATATTTAAAGTCTTTATCCTTTTTTATTTATTTAAATGTTTTTTATTGCTGCCCCTCGTGTTTTGAGATTCACTCTCTGTTGACTCCCCTGTCCCCTTCACTTATTCTCTTCATCTTGACAAGTGTGAAGGTCCAGAAAAGGCACTCAGCACTTTGTCCGGCCCTCCCAGCTGTAGGAAGCAACCTTATTTTTACTAGCTTGCAAAGCTGTAATTTCAAAGTGGCTTTTACAACTCTGGCAGGTTGACAGCCAATGCATGTATTTCCCAGGTTAGTAGTCCAGTGCGAAAGGGGAACGAGAGAGGAACAGCATGAAGTTGTCATGGTGTTGTGGCCACAGTGGTGAGATAGAGGAGAGGAGCAGTAGGCAAAAGAGAGAGAGACAGGTTAGGGAAAAGTCACTCAGTCCAGGAGCTAAAATAGGAGAGACAGGAAGCAAACATGGCTTTATTCCATCAACTGAAGAGAGAGATACAGTTATGGTCCTTTGAAGTGCAGGGGAATCCCACTGAGGTGACCAGCTCCCAGAATCCCTCGTTCTGCCAGTTTCCTGTTTGTGGTTTCTCTTCCCTGTACCATATGATCATGACCTCACAGCACGCTCTTTGACAAACCATTCAGAATACACTTCTGTGGTTATATCTCAGCAGGAGAGAAGTACTAGTTGAGGAAATAAGCAAAGCTCTGTCCTCCCTCAAGTACAAGTTGTCCTTGAGCTAGGGACTTAAATCCCAGCAGCACCAGTAAAGCTGCCCATTGACCAAAAAGTAAAACGCTGTAGTTGTACAGGGCAGCACTCAGGTGTATAAGCCTGAATCTGTATGAATGTTTAACTGTTGTGGTGGAATAAAGCATACATGTTCAGCAAAACCTTGATCTGCATTATGAATTTACATTGATTGTCACTTGATATTTTCACTTATTTTTCATGTATTTTCAGATTTTCTCCTGCACTCTTGGACTCTTTAAATCCATGCTAGAATTACTGAAATCATCAGATTTCATTTTAAACAAATAATCATTTGAATAATCTTTATATTAATGGCTTTCAAATGAGGAGCAACGTGGAAGAGCAAATGCTCTGAGCCTGAACAGAGGGTTGCCTAAACACAGCCACGTTTTCACAGACCATGGCCTTTTCTTTTCCCATTTGAGTGCCTTCTGCAACTGCCTCTTTTTGGAAAGCAATACGACTTCATCAGTTTTCTCCTAGGCTGCCAGGACTCTATAATGTAAAAGCTACGTTTTAAGTTTGGGTTATCGCAGCTAAAGCAGGTACATTGTGTCCCTGTCTGTTACCCTCTCTATGTTGGCATTGGCAAGTACATCAGCGTGAAGGATATTTACTTCAATGCAAGGATATCAGTTTATGAAATGTTCTTCCTCACATCCAGTTTCCCACTTCTTTCATCTACATCTTTTAAACATCTGAAGTGCCTCAGAGCAGTGTGTCTGCCTCTAGTCAGCAAGCCAGCCTTTTGTTTTAGAGTCCTCTCTGCTGCCCAAACAAAGTCTGTGTTAAATTAGCTCCCTTCAGGCCAAACCATATTGTGTTCTTTCCATTTTAGATTTTCTAGCTGTCATTGTGTGTGAGTGTGCAGTTGACTGACCCAGTGCCCGTGTCCTGGTCTGACTGTCTTACACAACCCATTTTAGTGGTCTTTATGCGAAGTTGAAGCGGCTGAATGTGGAAAGCAAAGCAGAAGTGTGTTAAGCTACAGTTCCCCTAATGGCCACTAGATACTGGCTCCAAGGAAACTCTAAACTTGCACTTGAAGTGAAGGGGAAACCTCCACCTTCTCTCTAGAAACACCAAGTCAATAAATATCTTCTTTGAGAAGTGGGGACATGCTTGATTCACAGATGTCCCAGTCTATTATACTCCAAACAACTGACAACATGACAGCTGGTGATAAATCTAACTCCAGGCTTCAAAACATCCCTTCAGGAAGCTATGAGGGACATCAAAGGGGCTACCTCAATGTTTTTTTTTTTACAGTCAGTGTTGCAGGATTCCCTGTTGAGATTCAGCAGCAGCAGCAGCAGCAGCGAGGCAGTGTTGCAACCATGTAAGAAGTGGCTGAATCTTAGTCTCGACCCACAGTTTTATGAGGAATCTCAAGTCGACTGTGCTCCCTCTGCTGTTAGATTTGCTTAGGAATAAAAATGTCTCCAAACGTGTTTATTTTTAGTTGCAATTAAAGCAAAACCATAGATTTGGTTTCAGATCATAGTCCACAATAATCTCACAAAGCACACAGCGCATAGCGACAAAGCAGAAGCTCGTAGCCTGTGTGTCTGTGCGTACATGTGTGTCTTTCTCTCTCCAAGTGTAACAATATGTGTGTGTGACAGAGACAGAGACACAAAGTGTCTGTGTCACTTTTGAATCTTCCCCCTTTTGTCCCACAGTGAACCTAAATAAACCCATTTCACCAGAGAGCAGTTCAAACCTATTTCAAGAAGCTGGTAATTTGGGAAGGTTTGGAAACAAAATGATGCTGGTAGAGCAGTCTTTTCACTCTGTCTGTCTGCTCTCTCTCTGTCTGTGGTGTAGACTGGCTGATATGGATATCTGTGCTGTTGAGGTGAGGGAGGAGGGATTGGAGGATGTAGGCTTCTGTTTTTTCCTCACATGGAGAAAGAATTAGGGTATGAGGAACACTGTGAGATTTATTCAACTCGTTAAGCTCCACAGTAGCAGCGTAAGACATTTTTTAACTTTCACTTTCATTAATATGTTCTAAAAACAACAACAACAACAACAACAACAACTGCAATGCAATGTTTTTACCACGACCTTCAAAATATGCGTGCATGCAGTTTTACATTCTGGGTCCAATATCTGCAACTATCTTTGCATTGACCTTTAACCTTTGTTCTCGTGCTTTGTACATGAAATTAATGTGACTGTACCTTCTACTTTGTGTTAGATCCAGGTGATTCGTGTGTGGTGTGAGCATACAGTGTGTGCTCATGGATGTGTTTATATTCCAACTGGGTTTAACAGTTACTTAGAATATTGTATTAGCAACACATTAGCCTCAGAAAGCTAGTATAATGGCTAGATGTCAACAATCATAAAACAACAATCATAAATATATATATATATATATATATACATACATACATACATACACACATACATACACACACACACACACACACACACAGACTATTGTGTCTGATGTCTGAACAGTACGTCACATGTTGCTTTGAACATCAGTTTGACATTTTTATATGTACCATTGCATACATTTGCTAAATCGTGATACTGATATTGGAACGTTGTCAACCATGTCGTCCGGCATAAATCTTGATAGTATTTTTCTGACTTTCTGAGGCGTCGCTTTTAATTTGACACTGACATGACTGATGTTTAAAATCCTTCATGTTGCTCTGTGTAAAGCAACAGAATATCCTCATGTGTATCTTCGGGGTGTTTGCGTGTGTAGCAACCAGAGATTAGTCACATGACCACTGCAGTGAATAATTAAGCAGGACTCCTATCATCAGCGGAAATGATGTCTATCCTCCGTCCTCTGAGAATATACATTCATGTGCCTGTGCTTGATTGTGTGTGTGTGAACGATTAAATGGAAAGAAAGAGAGAACGAAAGTGACCTTGACAACCCTTTCTTTCCCTCAGTCTTATTTCTCCTTGAAGGAAAGAGTAGGAGGCGGTAAGGAGAGGAGTGGGAGACGGATTTCATTTGATATCTCCCCCCTGCTCAGGGAATACACCCTCCTTCCTTTCTCAGTCCGGCTATCTGTCTGTGTGTCTTTCTCTTTGGTTTACAGCAGAATATAAGCTGCCCTTGGAATTAATGATTTGGATCTTCGTCTCCATTAACATGGAATTCACACATGATCTGCTCAGGGATCATGGACGGATTTTGTGGGACTTACTGCCGGACTGTCTGACCTCTATGAAACCTTAAATTAGAATCAAGCTTAGATTAGTGCACTAAATGATGATATGTAAAAGTATACAAACCCTAATGCCTTGTCTAGCCTGTAAGAGTTGCTTTCCACTTGTGTACTCTCCTTGTTAACACAAAATAAACACAGTAGAACTATTTCAAGGAGACTTCCAACATCTTCCAAACTTCCTGATACTAATACCGTAGTTACGTTTGACTGAACTTCTACCAGCTGTCTCATTTGCTTGAAAAAGCACTGATCAATATTTTCCCTTTCCCTTGTAGCTGTGACCAGGAGATAAATTGAAGCTAAGCCAGCCTGAACACAAATAAATTGGGCCTCTCAGAGGTACAACTGCACCATGTGCCCGTAATGCTGTGTGCCTCTGTACTATCAAATGAGTCAGAAATACCCAAACAATAATTATAAGATTAAGTGAGTGCTGTGAACGGTTTAAACTGCCAGCCTTGGGAAGTATAGAAAGAAAGACACTCTGCACTGGGAAGTGAGCTTCAACAGGACAAAAGAAGAGATGAGGAGTCATGATAAAAATAAAAGATCAGAGAGGGAGAAGAGGGCATGAGGCACAGAGGGAGACAGTCAGACAGAGAGAAGACAATAGAATTGGACTGCAGTGTAAGTGAGTTGACAGAGCCTACAGGCTGTGGATCAGAAGAGATATTTCTTGTCTTGTATTTGTGTGTCTGTTGACGGATGGCAAAGGATGTTTTTTTAAAACTTGTATCTTGCTGTTTTGTCCCTCTCTGTACTAGGTACTAGTGCATTTTTAGTCTGAACCAGCAATTAGCTCAACAAGCACCACCTGTGCCGCTGAGTGTGACCCATTTAAAGACCCTGCAGACCTACACAGGTGTTTTCATTTATTCTGGCTGATTAGACCTCTGCTCAGGTTGAGACCGGGAAGAGCAAGGCTAGTATGTGAGGTCACCAAATTCCACTGCTTAATAAAAAGGATGAAGGCGTAATAGGTGCAGTCCAGAGAAGGAATGGGATTCAGACAATAAAGAGAGACAATACTATAGGATACAGAAGTCTGTTGCAGCAGCTTGCAGGTTTTAATTCAAAGATATATTTAATGGGGAAAAGTCCTGCAAGTCTTTGTCAGTAGCGTAATACTCTATACTATAATTTCTTTGGACTTGTTTGGACTTTGGATTTGTTTTCAAGCAGCTTTTTTAAACTCTTGTTTGATCGTTTCACTCTCTGCTTTTTGATAACCTCATCAATCATCCTGAATTGAATCCTGTCTCTGTTCTTTTAATATGTAAATCTTTCTGGCATTGGCCCAGTGTTTAATAGTTGTTTTTCCAGGCTGTCACCAACACCTGCCCCTCAGGTTGTCTTCAATGAGGGAATGTAGTTACACATCTGCTGTCCATCCATCATCAGCTTTTGTCCAAAACCCATGTACCCATATGACAGACGGTATTACTACAACAAATGACTGAATACACCTCCTTTTTATACTATAAATTACAGGGCAAATAAGAGTTTAGTCTCCCCAACGCACCTAAAAGTTTCCAATTGAAAATAAATATTAATATAAGGAAATGTAACTACAAGGTGCAGCTAATGCAGCTACAACCCTCTGACCAATACTTTCTTCATCTCAGTTCAGCGAGATGCAAAAGTGATGGATTATACCACAGTCGCAACCAAGTGGAAAATCAATTTTCCCCTGAGAAAACATTTCTCTTACATACATTATCATATTTCACGCTACATGACACAGACTGAGATGTTTTATTTTCAGATTTTCGATTTCGCTCACGGCAAAGCAGAAACGGGCCGATGATTAAAAAAGTGGGAGTTGGTTAACGAGGTGAGGAAAAATAGTACTTCAAAGCCACAGCCG
Source organism: Macquaria ambigua (assembly GCA_008360985.2). Taxonomy (NCBI): domain Eukaryota; kingdom Metazoa; phylum Chordata; class Actinopteri; order Centrarchiformes; family Percichthyidae; genus Macquaria; species Macquaria ambigua. Next base: position 57,200 of record VMKM01000406.1, on the reverse strand, counting down.
GGTGGTACAGAGTTGGGAAAGAGTTTGTACCCAAACAGCTTTCTCTGCTCATTAGCAAAGAGAGAGTGAGAAGTGGAGAGGGGGTAAAACTTGGGTTTGTTTACACTTGCACTACACACAGAGATAGGGTTTCTACCTGGATGTTAAATTACAAAAGGGGTGCTGGTCTAAAATCTGTTTACGTTTTCAGAAATGATACTCTCTCAGTGGAGATACACAGTTAATCTCCTAAATTCACTTAATTCAGAAGAAAACAGGAACCTTGAAAGGTCCCCATTTTGTCAGAACACGAAGGTCTCAAAATTAAGCAATTAGAAAAACAAACCAGCATTAGATCGTCTCTGCTTACAAACAAAATGTCAGAAACAGATTTAGAAAATGAATCATTAACAGAAAATAAATTGGCTCAAAATGAGAAAACAAATTGGCTGACTGTCTCTGTGGAGTCGGAATGGATATAAGCCAAAATCCACAAATAACCTTGTTTTTCTATGGCTGCCTATATCAGATGATGAATATAATCTCTGTTTTACAGGTGAGGTTAAGAATATAATGTACTTTATATAGAAAATGTTTTACGCAAAGAATTTGTGTGTAAATCTGAAAAAAATGCACTTTCACACATGACACATGACTATAAATCCTCATTAGGGAGGGAAATCTAACTGTCAACATGTCAGAGAAGGATAATTTACTTTCAGTAATGTGGAATCTGTTATGCACCAGTTATATTGTAGTTAAATGTCTACTTATTGTTTTTGGACTGTTCTGGATACACTTATTGAGGATTTATATGAGTTATTTCAGGCATTTAGAGTTCCTGAAGTCCCATTTAGTTAGACAATGTTAGGCGTAGTAGTCTGAGCACTTCCAAGGCTTGGATGGGCATGAAACTCTCCCGTTGAATCATCAGTACAAGAGATGAGCAGCTGCATCAGAAAATATCAAAAGGTACAAATTTACATAAAAATTTAAAGGTGCCCTGTGGAGTTTTCGTGTAAACAAACACTACTCAGGTTTGCATTCAGTGTTACTCACCAAAACACAATGCATGTATCCTTGAGCTCTAATAAATGTGTTGAATGCATTTCCTTCCTCATAAACATTTGAGACCTGCATTGTTTACATCTATATTTACTTGCTAGCAGCCGTCTTCCCACCTGCCTTTTTCCGGAGCATTACCGCCACCGGTAGATCAGCGGAATAGTGTCAAAACATTGGCTGGGCTGTGTATCACATTCACAACTGCCTGTATGCGTCCTCATGCGCGGGAATGAGACAAACAAAATGGGGACCCTCTCATAAAAACTTAGCTAGAGGTCAAAAACACAACTCGATATGATTGTTTGCTTTTTCATTCTTCTGCAATGACAATCATTTTCATCTATTATAAATATATATAGAATGATAGTAATTTGATCATATCACATGTCGTGCTGTAAGAGCAAACATGTAAGATGGCATATCAACTGCATTCCACTGGCTACAATGCATGTTTAGCATGGGTCAGTATGCTTTAAGCCCTCAACCTTTATCTAACAGGATATGTACGCATATCAAGCCTGCTTGGCAAAGATAGTCTGGCATGTTCATGGCCTCACAAATGGTGAGCCATTGTCTCAGACCCTTTTCTCTGCTGTGAAATATTTTCTTTTGCATCAGAAAACTGGGAGTGCTGGGAATATTCCACATAAACATGCAGAGGCCTTTACTTTAACAGTTACTTCTCTACCTTTCTAACTTCTCTGTCTGTGTCTTTAAGAAGCGATAAAGCCTTTGGTCTGTTCTCTAGTAGGAATTTCGAGTTACTTACTTATTCCCAGCTCACACCATGGTTACTGCAGAGATTGATGGCTTCTATTAAACAATGAGAGACAGAATGAGGTGAGTTGAACGGGGGGTTTAGCAACACAGAAGTGGGCACCCCCCATAAGACATGTTGTTTTGATAGATTTGGGGTTGATGAGATTTTGGGATTCAGCTACAGTGAAAAGGGGGATGGGGAGATCGAAATGATGTCTACAGTGTTCAACTAACCATGTCCCAGATTATCAACATCTGTGAGTGTATGTGTGTGTGTGTGTGTGTGTGTGTGTGTGTGTGTGTTCCCTCTCATTTGTACATGTACTGTATGTGCTCAAGCTGCAGTAAATGTGGGTTACATGTGTTTGTGTTTGCGTGCGGTGGTGTGCGTTTTTGAAAAACTGTATCCACCCACTCATACTCAGCAGCTGACAGACAGACAGACAGATGGATGTGCAGCAGTCGCAGCATCTCTCCAGTATCTCTGGGGCAAACAAACTACACTGCTGTCAATATGAAAATCAAGTAGCTACATTTGGCAGCAGGGCTGAGCGAGGGTTGTGCAGAACCCACTGAAAATGCTTACAGCGCAAGATCAAAAACACTTGAAAAAAAACTTTGGTTAATTAAAACGATTGCATGGACGTGATCAGAAAGACAAAAAGAGCAGGGAAGCAGCACTCCCCTCACAGAAATGAATGGAAATTGTGTTCAAAAGCCCCCTTGAAATCCTCTAGAAAATACAAAATATACCATGCTGACGCCACAGCTAATGATTTATCTCAGTTGGCAGCAAGAGGGGAAGTAAATTAAAAGCCCTGTTTCAAAATGAGTCCAAGCTGTGTACTACAGGCATGTCCAATAATCAACATCCCCTCATCCCCATCTTGTCTCCTTCCTGTCCCTCTTTAGTATGTGGTTTTATTTCCTCTCTCCACTTTGATTCATTTCACTTTGCTTCAAGCTCCTGTATTTTATCTGACTGGTATCCCTCGATTCTCCTCCTTCCTCAAAATTTCCCATGTTTCCCATCATCCCCCTCTGTCAGTATGATTAAAGGCATGGTCACATCGGAAAGTGGCACAACAAAGTTCATTTGCACATCTTTGCAAAATAGGCCATGCTAGAAGCTGGGTGGCGTAGGGACTACAACTTGCTGGGCTAGTTGTGCTGCGTTCACGTAATATTGGCAGAATGGGAGGAACAAGAAAAAAGAGCTTGTTATTCCGATGGAGTGTTCACACATTATTCCAAGATGCTGAACCCCCAAGGCAAACCTTGTAGTCACACCATATAAATATCCTAAATAGCTTCTTTTGTTTTACAGTAGTGGTTCGTTAACAAGTGAAGAAACACCATCGTCTTCCTGCAACAACTCACCTCTCTTGAGATTTCATCGCAGGACTTCTGTTTCTGGTTAAACCAAAAGGGTCTTACTCTTTAACAAAAACCTCTCTTTGTAGGGATCCTTTCCATAATGTTGTCAGAATAACAATTGGAGCCTGTCAGTAGCAAAAACAAGCACTTTTAGTGGACGTGCTTTGACGGGCACAGGAATTATGTTGCAGCCATTGCAGCCCGATTCATGGCCGCTGGCTAAGGTGATTTACTGGACCAATTCCAAAACCTTTTTGTACCTATTAGTCATTTAGACCTCCAAAATATATTTAAAAAAAATAGGGCCCAGGTTTAAAAATATTGTAATTACCCTTTAAATTAGCCAAATTGATTTATTAGAGTTAATGTTTAATTTTATTTAGATGTAACTGCTTGTGATGGTGGCTTGGCAGCCATATTGCCTGTGATCTATTGACACTGCAGTAGTTTTTTTTTTTTGCCAAGTGGGAGATATCGTCGCTGTCAGAGATTCACAATATTTCTGACTCTGAATTAAAAGTTGGAGGCCGACATGAATGGGTTTTCTCTCGTCTAATTAAAGTCTGAACGATATGATGTGAACGCGGCATTGGTGGACAACCGTAGCTGACGAGCTAACAACTTAGCAACATGGTAGTGCTAGTCAGTCACAATAACTCTCCAAGCTTCTTTCTGTTTTCTCTGTACTGTGGCTTTACTCCCCCCTAGCATTGTGTTCACAGGATTGTACATAATTTCTTTCAATAATGACTCATTGACAGGGGGAAAAGAGTCTCAGAGCAAGCTGAAAGCTTGTTAGCTCGGCTTCTAATGGAACAATGGAACAAGTTTTTTTTTTTAACTTGTCTGCAAACCATTTCAGAGCAGTTTATGTAAAGAAGGGTTAAATAAAAGTGGATGTTGCAACACAGTTAATAAGCTATGATAGCCTTCTCCATTTTGGACTCTCTAGCTCTCCATTCCCTCAAAAGGTCAGCCCGTTGTGTTTCCCTTATCTCTCTGTATTTCAGCTGAATCCAGGAATATCAACCTTTCCTCACCCTCTTACTCCTTATCTGCCACTTTCTTCCTTGTGATGCTCCTTCAGCCTCACAAATTCTATCTATTTGTACCAGTGGAATATCCCCATACATAAACAATGGCCACTCAGTATCTCGTCGCCACATCTATCGAGGTAACCCCGGCGGGCCTCGTTCCTCACGCCTGTCCAATATCTTGCTGCTGCTCTTTGTGCAGTTCTTCAGCCTGCAGTGCTCTTCTCTATTTATTCTATTTATTGTGCTTCCCAGTGTGGTGAGACAGATAATGGGAAAAGAGAAGAAAAGCACAGAAAGAAATACAGGTGGACAGAGAAGGAGGCTGAAGAAATGAAAGGGTCCAGCCCGGACTCTCTTCTTTATAGCCCTAGGCAGCTGTTGCTCTACAATGCCAATGAACAAACCTCTCCCCTTTGGTTGCACTTCATCTTCCAGATTAATTTGACACTCTGGCTTTTTAAGATAGGGAACCATGGAGCGTGTCAGGAAAGATAAGAGAGCGGGTGTGACACGTGAAAAGGGCTGTGAGCCAAACTTGAACCTTTGATTTCACAAGTACATGGTAGAAGCTCAGCCAGCTGAGTCACCAGTGCTGCCTCCTTCTAAATCCCCTTTTTCTTTTCTCTAGTTTTTCCTCATCTTTCCTGAAATTTTCACCTCTCCTCTCTTCTCGTCTCAACAATAAAAAAACATTTAGCAGGAGTAAAAAGCCTGAGTCCACATTCTTTTTGTTTGCATGTAACTCGATCCAGACCAGAAACAAATTCCCACAAAAGACAGTTTATTTACCCAAAGAAATTATTTCCATTGTTATCAGCAATTATGCAAATCCCCAAAGCGATTCCCAACATCTGGCCCCAGTTTTTAAAAATACAAAGCATTTTGTTTAAATTATAAAGATTTATGTACATGCTATCTTGCGGTTTTCCCTTTTTAACTCAAAGGAAAACATTGCACTCACACAAAGGACTCCCTTAGGGCAGATAAAGATGGCCCTCCTTTGTGTGAGCAATACTCAGTGGTCTAGAGTTGGAGTATTGCAGGCTGTGAGATGAGTATATGTTGTATAAAATTATGTTTGTCTCTATAATCTTTAAGCCTCTTTACGATTAAGGCTTCCATATAATTTCTGTGACGCCATGTCTTTGTAATCATAACATTTTGTTGTCGAATCGTTCAAATCTTGTCACATATAATACATTACTCTTGCAGTATGAAGACCAACTGAATAGATTTAACCCCTATGGCATCAACACACCTCTGACCCACAACGCATCACTCCCACCTCCCATTTTCACTTATGTAAGGAGAGATTCCTGGGAATTGTTCAGACAAGGTCGCAACCCTGTGTAGCTTCCCGTCAGACTCAACAAATTGCCTGTGCCGAGAGAGCCGAGGCAGCCTCCTGGTTGACACCGCTGTTTTACACTTGTACAGAGTGAGCGCAGATGTGCCTGGAGATAGTTGGACAAATCTAAAGGACATCAGCAGGAAACATGAATATTACTGAGTGTAATTTAATTTGTTGAACTTCTTAATCTCCCATTTTGGCTTAATCTAGCAGCTTTGTGTTTGCTGCCCTTTTTCATGGTTTGAAAGTGAATTTCTTGGGTGTTTGAGTGGGCATTATGGATAAAATCCCCTATTATTGTATATATAATTATTGTGATATCAGTATATATTGTCATATAGTATATTTTCTGGAAAATGTTTAGAGTAGTGTGTGTTTAATATACCTCTAATATATTGTAGAGATCTGGGAAACATGGACTCCAGCAACAACGACATCAAACGGGGCAAGCATGCAAGTCTCGTATAGCTTTACAAAAAAGCAGAAATCGTCTCAAACACTTGTCTTTGAGTCAAATAAACACGCAAAGAAGTCCCCTAGAAATCGATGTAGCTATAGTAGCAAGCTACTTAGCACAATGACACCATTTTCGAGTGAATTTGCCGACTGACTTAACTACCTGCACTAGCGGATCTGCTTTCCAGAGCATTTTTGAAATCTTTACAATGTACTGCAGGTAGATATTACAATGGTATCATGTCAGAATGGATAAAAACGCGAGAATAATACCCAGGTTGAAAATTTTTGAAAAAAAAAATAGCAACGGCCAACCTTGAAGTCAGTGTCTGTTTCAACTGGAGGACCATACCTTCAGTTGAAACTACTGTAAGATGAGATTTAGTTTTGTGAAGATTTATTTTAGAGATTACCTTCTCAGATTTAATTATTGCATTATTTAATTAATGGTAACCACATATGTATGTATGTGTGGATATGTTATATGCTGCTCGGGAACTACATAATATGGTGCACCTTGCCTGTGAGGTTAATGATGGTTAAGATTGGCGGAGTGATATGATGTTAGAGAGTGACATGATCTATCACGTTTGGTTGTGTGTGTTCCGTTGTCCTAAAGTTGAGGGGGACATTAATAAAAGTGAACAAAATGAGACAGATGAAGCTGCCCCACGCTCTTATTTTACCCTCGTCCCGAGATTAGTTTTTAATCTAGTAACCGTAGTTAACGCTAAGAGTAACCAGCGTTACACTCCCTACCATTATTTTAAGTGTTTTAGGCTGTTAACACTACTGCCAACCATTTTCCAAAGCTTATGTTTTTAGATTGATTTCGTACCTTCCCAAGAGCTGTTGGTTTCTGTCCATGTCATAGTCATAATGTGATGAAAATCAATGTGGAAACACTTGAAACCTGCTTTAGATAGTTAATCAATCACAGTCAATATTTAGTCAGCTTTGTTTAGTCTTTTTTTGTCTCAGTTATACTATCATCATGTGGTAATGTAGTCTACAGCACTGATTTGATCTCCGCTACAGGGCCACTGGTTCCCATTGTTGCCTGTATATCATTGCATTTGTTTACATGCATAGCTTACAGCTCTCCCCTCATGGACTAGAAGGTGTCTGCTCTGGTCATTGTTTAGGCTTCAGTGGCTTCAGGGTTGATTCATGGTCAGGAATAAACACAGCAAGATATGCCTACAAAGAGAGAAATACGAGATGCACTGTGCTTCTACAAAGACAGTAAAACATAGATAAAATAAGACACAAACACTATCTCTCTACTTTGTTCCACTCCCTCAGTGCTTTCTAGCTGTGGTTTCATGGCTGTAGTGATTATTAGCGATATTAGAGCCAGCCTGTACTCTGTAGTTTCTCGCCCCCACAGGTCAGCAGAGTTCAGCCCTACAGGAAGAGGCTGTCTGTGGGAGAGAGCAGACCAAAGCCACAATCAGGTTATTGCTTAGACATGCTTCACCCACACTTAATGATAAAACTCTCTCTCTGTTTCTTTTCCTCTATCTCTGTCTTTTCTCAAATCCTTTTTTTCTCTTCTTCTCAGTTTTTTCAATTCAACAGTTTGTCTCCGTCCTTCCAAACCAGATCACCACTCTAGAAAGACAGAGACTGAGATTGAGATAAGATTGAGTGACACTGGGCGATAAATAAAACCAGATCTTATTTAGGAAGGGAGACAGACAATAAGAAACTAATGCTGGAGTCCCACTGCTGCCATCAGCCACTGGAAAAGTGCTTCCTCCAAAATCAATGAAAGCTGATCATATTGTGTTCGAGCTTTGGATGCATTGTTTCGCACCTGATGGAAACGTGCAAGCTCAAAAATTGCCCAGATTAAATTCCTGACAGCTGATGCACATTTTCATCTCCATTTAGTGCACTGAACCAAGAAAGGAATAAAACCGATTTAGTTGTTTTATGGTTTATTGATTCAAATAAAAATGTCATAAAATGAATCCATGTAAGCTATCATGCTCACTTAAAGACAGGCCGGCAGTGCTTTCAAAGTGATAAACCTTATCTAAAAAGCGCCTGGCTGTAGTACAGTAGCAATACTCAGTACTATGCAGTTTCTTCGAGCTCAGCTCTTGTTTACATGTTACACACAGTGAAAAAGCACCAAAGCTGTTGTTATCCACACTACATTAACAATATGCATTTCCCCACTGCTCCTCTTTCAAAACAAGCCGTTCTGTGGTAGCTACAATGACACATTGTCATGTTTAGTAAAATTTGTGGGTTATAGTGACTCTTCTTGGGCTCAGGTGAAAGTCATGAAATGACTCACAAAAAATGTCTTTATTGTGTCCACTCTTTCTGTTTCCCTGTTGTCCGTCCCAGCTGCTTTTCTTGCAAGCCAATAAGGAGGCCTGTGTTCTCTGCATTCATTTCTCCTCCCTTTCAGCCTGCACATTTACATAGTGACTACACCCACATGTAGAGTAGAGAAAGAGATGGAGAATGAGAAATGACTGAAGTAAGACCTGCAATATCCCTGTAGTTTTAGAGGAAATGTAGAGGGCAGCACACATTAGTTTTTGCATCACTACTTTATGTTCAACTGGCAAACAAACATAAAACAAAAGGCTATGAGTTATGGATTTCAATCAGCAGTCTTCTATCTTTAAGACTGCTTCCCTCTCTCTCTCTTTCTCACTTTCTCCCTGTCTCTTCGTTTCTCATGCACACACACTTGCGCACACCACAGTTAGTTCAGGTCATTTCCACTTGAGCAGTGAGGTGTGTACTGTGGTCAGTTCAGTGGGCGTCTGTTTCAACGTATAAACAGTCTTTTCCCTGCCTGAAGGCCTTATCAGCAACTGGCCTTCCTCAGGATGTCTGCCAGCCCTGGCCCAGCCACACACACACACACACACACACACACACACACACACACACACACACACACACACACACACACACACACACACACACACACACACACACACACACACACACGTGTTCTCAGTGGAAAATCCTGGTCATAGCTTGATTCGCAATTTTTTCCATCTTAAAACCATCTTAGTAATGGATATTTGTTGTTACACTTGAACTTACAGAATTTGCTCAGGCAGTGCTTCAAGTATTTCTGAAGAGATAGGGTACAACCTGAAATGAGTGGATTTAGTGTTGGATTGATGACAAGACTGTTTCATTTGCCATGAGCCATTTTGCATCCCAACTTGTAGATGTAAAAACTATTCTTCCAGAGAAATTCTCAATAGTTTTCTGGTGGATAGTTTGGTGTTTTCTAAGTGCAGCAATTCTGATTTACTGCTCAGTCAACAGCCAAAATGTCAAAAGCTGTATTTTGTTTCACTCCTGACTGATTTTTACTTGATTTTAACATTCGGAAGGTGTTTAGTGTTAATGCCATGCCATGTCATGGCTTCTCCCATCCCCATCTTGGGACACACAAAGTAACCCGCACTCACCTACACACATAATTGAAAATTTGACCCAAGAGAGGATGTTTTTTGGGGATTGCACAGGCTAAAAATTCATCAGAGGATAATGTGCAGGTAACTCTTTGTCAAAGTGTGTCTTATATTGTCTCTGTGTCTGTATATGCATCTCCCTTGAAGGAATGAGAAAACAGAGCAATGAAAACATAGAAAAAATGTAGCACACGTTCTTTTTGTCAGGGGTGATGGCCAATGATATCTTCAGTCCATGGTGCAAGGTTAGTCTCGACTATATATGGTCTTGAGCTGGAACTTTTTGTTTCCAAGAAGAGATAGCTGATACTGTGTGTGTATCTAATCAGTGATGTATGGCTTCAGCGATACATACACACAGCATACATTTCAAACATGATGCGGTGAGCCAACATATTTGCTAAATATTGTAAATCTTGAAAAGAATCTCTGTTCAAAATATATACAGAATTTTGCTTGATAAACGAGGCACACTGTAAAACTATGAAAAGAATGACAAACCTAAACATTGATATATTGCCAAATAGGATTTAACTGAAATGTTGTGTATCCCCAAGCAAAACATGGTCTCATTTATGAATGATTACATATCCCTGGTACTGGATCAAGACAAAAGAAATGTCTCTGAATTTGAGTAATACTGTATTGCTTTCATTTATCATATTGTATGTGTTTCTTCAGTTTCTTAAACACGTACTCCCTGATTTTGACTAGAAATCTCCTCCCAGTTCACTTTTCATTTTTTAAAACCCAACTTGAATTTCAAAATACAACCACAGCTGCATTTGACAATAGGGAGTGCACCTTTAAATGAGAGCAAATTTTCATCACACAGACAAAACAGAAGGCATCCATCCTAAAATTGAACAGTTAATTACATTTTCTACCATTTTTTTTGTGCTTGTGTATTTAGTTCATTTTGAGAAGAAAACTTTTTTTTCCAGAAGGCTTCAAGCTGTTGGATTTGATTTTGTTTGAGAACTGTGAGCTTTGCCAGTAAAAACAAGAAGTTTTTGGTTTTTCGCACTTGCACCCACTCAGACACATGCACACACATACTGCAGACTACACTTGCACAGATAATTGTGTGTTGCAAGACTTGGCACAGATCTCAAGCTGCCAGTGTTCTAAAACTGTACCAATAGCACACAAACTATGTTACGAGACTTAGCAGGCATTTAAACTGATAAGCAGGAGTAAATTCCTTACAGTATAATGAAAAAATAGATTAATTGCTATTCCCAGAACTGGGGTAATTTAAAAACATGCATGCAAAGTCAAAATATTTGACAATGTAACCTTACTTAAGTCAGGCTGATGGTGAGTAATGACTGCAGTGCCTGTCGGTGGCCACTAACCATTAGTTATAATTACATACTGCATGTTACAAATAATTTCTTTTGCAGAGCGTTTCTTTGTAACCCCCACAGTTATAAAAACATTCTTCAAGCTGTTATGCTGAACTATATGTTTATGAGCTGTGGAGTGCAGCAGTTAAAACATTTTTAGGTTTTCACACTTACACACAGCCAGACATATTCAAACACATACATTTGCAGAATCCTGGGGTGCCAGACTTTGCATAACGCTGCCTGTTGTTATTTTAACATTTTAACTGTGTGTTTTTGCCCACGCTGGAGCAGGGAGACTGCTGATATACAACAATACACTTTGTCACATATGTCCCACGCAGGAATGTCGGCCTGTTAGAATTAAAGCTCTATTTCAGACGTGGAGAGTGAAGATCTCTGAAGCCAGGGTTTCGGTCCGCCTTCAGTTCCCCCCTCACTGTGCACAAACTGCTTACATCTACCCCTGTGAGCCGACGTGGTGACGGCAGAGACTGTCCTCCCAAGAAAAACGACAGAGTAGGTTGTTTGAGCAAGTACTCCAAAACAGCATCTGTTTACGTTTAAGGCCCTCTGGTGGCCTTAGTAATTACTATGGGAGAAATCAGGTGACATTACTAGAGAACAAAGTCCATGTACAGAGGAGGTTGGGGTGAATGGATGGGTCAACAAAACATTGGACTTTAACACGGGAGACCGCTGTTGGTTTCCTGTTTCCAACATGACAGTTCGTGATCGTTCCATAGCCTTAACCAAGTGGTTATTATTGTAACCATGACAACAAAGGTCCCGTAACCTTAAAGTAATTATTTTAACCCAAACCATGATCTTTTCGTAAACTTAACCAAGTCGTTTTTGTGCTTAAACCTAACCAAACCTTAACCGAAGCGTTGTCAGCTCATAAAACGTATTTGTTTTCCAGCAGTGTTTTGTAATTACTTTTGGAAGGCACAGAAAAATGCTGTTGTCCTTCCGATAGGGGCGTCAGATCAGAAAATGCTTAAATGTGTCATTACAGATGACGTATTTTGCCACTTAATCTGCCACTTTTCACAATTACTTCCATCACTTTTTGTATGTACAAACACTATGAATACCTTCAGGAGAGACTGTCTGAAACTGTGATCTGTTATTCCCACATTAAAATGATTATCGCATCTCGCTCCTGTCTACGATGGCCAGGTTTTTCACCCTGCCTCCGAGCGGCCGTTCAGAACAACTATAAACATTTTTCCATGACATACAAACTCTTTCGAGCCTCACCCAACCTTTAGGCTCTTAGGGCCTTTGCCTTACCTTGGGAGATGTTTCTAGGAGCTATTTCTCCACAGGTCTCAGGATCATGTGGGCATGAAAATCCCTCCACCATGATTGAGAGGGTCAGTCTAATACCGTGTATTACTGTGGGCCAAATCCACCATTCGATTTCATACTCTGACTTAACCTTGCTTGTAAACAAGACAAAAAGATACTTGAACTTGAGGCAGCAACTCACTCCCAACCATTGTTTGTTTCAGTGCACACCATTTTGACATTGCATTTTCATTTCTTTTAACATAAGAACAAGCGAGATGGACAGACGACGTCTATCCTTGACACACATATAAAAGACAAGAGAGGAGTGAGACTCTAGAAGTCCTAGGGGTCTGAGGTGGGATCTGATCCCTCCTGACAGGAGACGGTTCATGTGATCGGCAAGAGGGAAGCTTAACCCTCTAGGCCGCATTACACCCTCTTTCAGTCCACTGCTTTAGATGAAAGGATGTGAGCTGATTTTATGCAGTGTGTTGGACATATAGGGAGAGGGGAGGATTTAGCCACAGAGGATGTGAACATTGTCTAAGTTTATGTTTCACAAAAAGTTCTCTGTGCAAGTCAATACCCTTAAGAAAGAAAATCATGTCTTCTATTATCAATTTAAGTACAAAATATGCACATCCCATAAGGGATATCAGGTGCTAGACTCAACATGAGCAAGAAGTATACTGAAAGGTCCTTCAAGCCCACTGCTGCAGGTCTGACATAATATTTAATTTCTGTTCATGTCAGTCAGGCCATATTTCTCATATATAGTAATGTGTATTTGATTCCACCATCTGTGTATCCACATAGAAAGCAAAGTTACCGTACTGTGCAGTCCTGGTTATGTGCTGTACTGCATGTTTTCTTTGTCTGGTTTCTTGTTGTTAGCTCATCAGAATGACAATTTGTCTCTCTCACACACTCAGACATTCTCACATGTTCTGCTTCCCTTATACTTATTTAGTCATTACAAACAGCATCGTCAAAGTAAACAAAGTGATTTATGACACAATTAAAGTGCAAATTAGCATTTAGGCTATCAGCAGTGCGAGTCTTAATTAAAATGAACCCTTTGGCCTCGGAAAACATCCACAGACTGGCTTGATTTAGAGGCCTGGCATTGCTACAGGTATGCCATATATCCATATGAATATTTTATGTACTCCGCATATTTGTGCACTCACATTGCATGTCAAGCCAAAATGTGGAGGCTGCATTTTACAGATGCTGCGTGCTTGCTGCTGAGCTGTTTTGGGTGGATGTTTGCTTTTAAAATGTGTTCCACACACTCGATAAGAGGGAAATTAGCACTGGTGGTCTGAGGGATCGGTGCAGGAGCAAGATAAGAGATAGGACCCATTAGCCTGGGCAGTTAGCCTATTTAAAGGCTGTTAATTATTTACATAATTTACACTACAGAGCCAGCTGGGCTAGCAAGGGTTTACTCATTAGACGGCTTTCTGTTATTGAGATAGACAGAGCTAACTAGGGGGTTTACTCGTTAAATTTCACAGAGATGATACCTCAGCAAGGCTAGTCTGATGCTTCTAAAAAGCGTTTTTGATCCAGTGTGGAGCTCGACCTGGTCAAAGCAGGCCTCATGTGGCCCCGTGGCAGCACAGCGGGGATTGACTTTAAGTCCTCCAGTAATAATTAGACTGGTGCATAGTGGGAGTTCACTGTAGGGCAGGCCTAGTGCCCGCAGGATAAACACACACGCACATGCACACACCAGTAGATGCATGAATGAACAGGGACCCGTACACAAAACATTTGCATACACACAAACACACACACACACACACACACACACACACACACACACACACACACACACACACACACACACAGGACTACTCTGCTTCAGGTCTCCCGTGTGGTCATTTGCACTTTAGGAAATCTCAAGCTTTCTCTCACATCTACACACACACTTAAAGTTGCTGCACTATCAACACATACAGAGAGGCAGGGGTGGTTGATGGTGTCTCTCTCTCTCTCTCTCTGTGTGTGTGTGTTCTCCATTGAGCCCATTTATGTTTTAGGGTGTTATTGTTTTCTGGGCCAGTTGGTTGCAGTGGGCAGGCTGATGAATCTATCATACTGAGCGAGCTGATAGTCTGACCAGCTAGACAGCTTCTTCTCTTCTCTTCTCTTCCCTCCACCCCTCAGCACCATCTCTGCTAACACCTCCACCCCTTTCCCAGCCTTCCTCCCTCCTTTTTTTCTGTGTTTTTTTTCTTTCTCTGCGGAGGTTAAAAGAGAGACAGGGTCAGTAGCACTCACAGAAACAGAAACAGGAAGGACAGGAGGTGAGAGGAGCTGCGTGGCAGGTGAGAGGCAAACCACCCCATGAGAATTTACTGTTTTTTTCTGACTCATCCTCCCATTTTTGTCTTGTTTGTGTGTCCTCTCATTATTGTTTTTCTTTGACTCCTTTCTCCTCATGAACAATTTGCTCTCTCTATTTCCCTGTTTTCATCTGCCGTAATTCCATTTTGTTTACCTCACATTGCTTCTTCTTCTTCTCCTCTTTGATCTGCTACACCTCACCTCTCTCTTTTCTCACTCCCTCTTTCCCAGTCTATTTTTGCAGGGTAGTACAAAGGTCACATGTTTTTGCCTGGGATGTGTGAGAAATAGTGTGAAAGAGAGAAACAAAGAATGTGTATGTGCATGTGTGACAGAGAGAGAGGCAGTGTGGTGTTTTATTGTTTGCCTGCCCACTTATTCCTCCCGCATTGTGTCAGCTGCCAAAGCTGTGTGAGGATCGCTAACATTCTGCAGACAATCAGGCAACACACATGCATGCGTTCAGCCGTACACACACACACACACACACACACACACACACACACACACACACGCAACACAGTGAAATGAGTATTGAGCTACTATTGTGGCAATTAGCCAACTCTTTTTTCCTAGGCAGTATTTGGATATGTGTGTCACATGTCCGATTTGTGTTCTTCTACGTGTGTGTGTGTGTGTGTGTGTGTTTTTCTGTGTGTGTGCAAGCGGAAGCCGAGCTGGAAGGCTGTCATCATGCTAAGATCAATAGAGTATGAATTCAAAAGTGTTGAATTTCTTCCCAGAGTCGTCCTGCCTGCTCTGCAGACTGCCATCGCCTGCCTGGCTTCACACTCCGTTGGTGTCAGGCAGGCTCTTTATCACCAGGAGGTGTGTGACTGTGTGGGGGAATAAATTGTGTGCACAAATGTCTTATTTCATGTTTGCCTGACCGTGTTAGAATTTCTGATTGCATGCGAGTGTGTGTCTCCTCTATTTTGGCTGTGTAAGTAGAAAGTGGTAATTAATGAGCAGGGGGACCCAGATTTATTTATAAACCATGTTTCCGTGAGAGTGTGTTAACACATCAACTCAAACTTGCTTATATTGTACATGTGAATATTTTATGTTTGGTGTTTGTGTGTGTGTGTGAGTTGTTTTTTACCTGTCAGAATGAGTGGAAGGGGATGTAATGTGACATGGCAGCGCTGTAAGTGATACTCCTCTACGGCAATATACAGCACACCTTCTCCCCCCTGCCCATTGTCATATTTCTCTTTCCTTTCGCTTTTTTTGTCTCATTCCTGCCATCCCTGTCTGCATATCTTTTACTCACTTTTTTCCACCACTTTCTATAAACCACATTCCCTTCGTTTCTTTTTCTTCCTGCCATCCTTTACTCTGCCTCCCATTTCCAACTGTCCCTGCTCATTTTATCTCTCGTCACCATCCTTTTCAACCCCTTTTAACATCTGCCTATGTTGACATAGGAATAGTCAGATAGCCCGCATGCTAATTAGCGGTAGCAGTTGCTTCACCACCTTCATTAACTTCCACGGGCGGAAGTAGCCATAATGCTAATGTAGCTCCAGCTAGAAGGGGTTGGCTGTGTGCTCCGATGAATAATAGATGGTGTGTCACTTCCTTTATCGCTAATGAAAGCAGGCAGCTGCTCCTCGTGCTGGAATACCACTAGGGCATGAGGAGAGCTGGCTGAAAAAGGAAGATGCTTTCATTCTGTATATGGAGGGATAAAGAGATCAAGCAATAGACTGATAAGAAAACAGTTGCAGGGAGGGCATGGTGTAAGGGTTATCTGTCCTTTGACAGACGAGGCAGAGCCTCATGGTTGGTAATGCTAAGGACATGTCCACACTAATGCAGATAAAGTTGAAATGGCTTCTCTTTTTTTTTTTTTTACTTCCATCCACACTGTTTTCCACCACCTTTTTGAAAACACTCTCCAAAATGAACACATTTAAAAACGTCTTACACAGTGTAGACAGAGAAAGTACTTCTGCATAGAAGTGATGTTTAAAAAGTCTTTTTTCCACCTTCCCTCCTGTGGTCACTCATTTTGTATTTAAAAATAGCCAGTCACATAGTTCAGGTGTCATATGAAGTGAATGAAAGGTGATTTGAGGGTCTGAATGCAGCAGTCCAGGAATTACCACCTTGGTTGGCAGGTACCACTTATGAACTGCAGTTAAATGAATGTTTTATACTGCAGTCACCCGACAAGAGAAGGATATAATGTGTGTCAATGAGAACACCTGCAGTGTGTGTTCAACTACAGTATACTATACTGAACAGAGAGAGTCAGAGGTGACTGAATGTAACTGTACTCTGTTCACTTAATCCCAGCCCATTCATTTAACCAAAAAGAAAAAAGATGAGGAGATTTAATTGTGTTTTAAATGTTGTTAGGTAGAATAGAAACATTTAGCATTTACTGCAGAATAGCAAACCAAACCTTGTAGCTCTGTCTGATTGTTCATTCATTGTAAGATTTTAGAGGAGTCTTTCTCTCTGTTTAAGATCCTCATTCAGCTGAAATCTGATTGGACAAACTTTGGACAGTTAAAGTTCATATAAATTAAACTTTGACTGCAGCTGTGTTGTGTAAATCTGAGCAATGTTCAGTGCCCAACATAGCTTTGCTGAAAGGTTGAGCATCATTGTTCTTTCCATAGATGAACCATGGCTCATGGTGCAAAGTGATTCTGCTGGTGACGTGTGAAGACCTTTAGTGAACATGGCCCGACATATTTAAGCCACTGCTAGTGGTCCAAATAAAGGGCCGGATTTACTCCAAAATGGATACAGACATGGTTCTGTTTATACTTCATTGGTTGTCTGTATATAGATGGATGTGTTGACATGTTTGTCGGTGTATCATCTGCACATATCTTTCATGTGGTCAAAAATACTGGGCTGCATGTGAATGGTCGGACAAAATTTACGCCACGTAAACCTTCGCAGCCACGAAACATAATCTGTTTCTCTCCTTCCTTCACAACTTGCAGCTTTGCAGGTTCTTGTTGGTGGAATGTGAAATATAACCACAGACCACAGCATTAGCGGATCTTTCCAAGTTGATCAGAAAGATACATTGGAGGTCACCCTCCACATGCATCCTGTACATTCTTAGTCATCTTTCTGAATGTAAGTGGAATCCTTGGGCTCTGTAGTGTTTGATGTTCCTACAACTAATTTCCTTACGTGGAGGCAAAGGAAACTCGCAACTGCAACTGAACGATAGAAAGATTTAAAAGCCATCAGTTTGCGCTTTATGTTTTTTTTGTATAAGCATGAGTTTCTATTGTTTGCCCTAAGCTTAGAAAGAAGAAGAAGAATGGAGAATGGAGAAATAGAAGAATTTCCATTTAGCAGTCAGAAACAGAACATACTGTTTCATGTAAGCTAAACTAAAGCAGTGATAACAGATTTTGTTCCAGACACAGACGATTTGTTTTTTGTCTCTGGAGGTAACCAGCTTTTTAGCTCATTTTTGCCCATATTTTTCCCTATTGTACTTTGAAAACAACATCTCCTTATTATAGTTACATTAAAATGCATCGGTTCACTATTAAAGTATTCAGTGCAACCCATAACCTTAATTTGCAGTTCCTCACAGAAAAAGCTGTTTGAACTGACCTATAATAAAACAGTAGCCTACTCACTGCAGCCTGCGGGATGATTTTGCCACTGTTTAATGAAGCCCATAGACAGAAGCTCTCTCTCTCATTTTCTCTCTGGGGTTGAGAGCCAGATGTTGTTTAGCACAAAGGGAACAATCTGGCCCCTTCTGAATACAGACATTGTCATACTGGACTAGACTAGATCATACTGGATTAGGACTGAAAAGAAGAGTTCCGGATGATGAACTACAGTGGACCCGACAGAACTGGAGTGAAGAAGATTAAAGGAATATTGGCCCAGAAGGTACTCTAGTAGTACAGTATTGTTGTAATGTACTATACATAGACAGAGATAATCTTAGACTGGAGTGGGATGGACCAGACTGTGCTCAAATAGCTCTTGTAGAGCAGAGGGATTGATCTGTTCCTGCAGAGCACACACAGACTAAGCACTGAGATATCAGATAAATGTCTCCTAGTTCTGTCTTCATGATCCGGATGCAAACAGCGTCCTTTATTCGATCTGGTTCAGCAATCAGAAACTTTCCAGTTCCCAGTTGTCTTGTCTGTGAATTTCCTCAATTTTCTCAGTTCACTGCTCTGGAGCATCTCCGTGCTGTAGTGTGTCATTATGCAAAATTGTCATTCACACCTGCAACTCACTAGATTGAACTAATTGCATCATCAGCTGCGCCCCTCATTCACACTTGTATCGTAGGGAATGTCTCTGTAATGGGATGCAGGTGAGTACAAAATGGATAAAAATCATCAGATTTAATGTAACCTGAAAAAAGTAACATGGCTGATGACAGCTTATTATTTAAAGCAAGACTTTTGTTGAACAGTGGCTACTGGTAAATGCTAAAATGTAGTGTAACAACAGCACAAGTAGAAAGGAGTCAGAGTCAGCGAACTAACTCACAGCGACATTTATCTTAAGTTTGCTAACATTAGCTACCATAAGCTACTGGTCACACCAGACCAAGTAAGTCTGTAGCAGCAAATGCCTGAGTGTATTGAATTGAGCAATGAGACATTGTATTGCTGATTGATTAAACTTTTACTTGTAGAAGTAACACTGTTATTTCCTCTTTCCAAAGTTACATAGTGTAGCTTTAAAGATATGAAAATAGCATATGATGGTTGTTTTTATTTACTGATATGCCCCCCCCCCTTCTCCCATTTAAATGCAGTCACATTCATAGCAAGTGACCCAAATAACAAAAAGTCAAAAATAAAAAACAAAACAAAACAAAAAATCCAATACCAAAGTACCAAAATAGCATCCACTTCACTGTAGCAGTGTAAAGGCAGGGAGTCTAGCTCTTCACAGACAGAACAGTCACAGTTGTGGTCCTGATTGGCTTTTAACAACAACTCTTCTAATTCTAATGAGGTAAACCTGCTTAGCGAAAGCTTTTAAATCCTGAAAAGCAAGTGTAGTGGTGTTGCAATGGCTCAAGTTAGAAACTGCTGTAAAAACTGCAGATTTTCTTTTAATTCAGTAACTTTGAATTTTAAAATGTCTTCAAATGGCTTTAATGTTAATAGGGTGCCTTTAAACACCCAAATTAGGTTGCAAAGTAATCTTTGACTGTGGAGCCCCATGAGATACAACCTTTTGGTGCTTTGTTGAAAATCCACTGCTGTAAGATTGTGCTGCAGTAGGAATTTAACCGAAGTATTCAATACTTTGCACGTGTATGTCTTTATCTGTGTACCTGTGTTTGTCTGCACATGTGCTCTTGCTTGCATTTGTTTGTGTCTATCTCAGGCTGAGAGTTGAGTGTATTAAGCTGGACAGTCCTGCCTTCATTCTCAGGGTAGTACAAGGGTAAACAGAGATAGCTGGTCCCATGTCAGGGCTGTGATAAGGACTTGGGACCTATGTTATTGTTGTTGTCCTGCCTGTTTCTCTCTCCTCTGCTGCTGCTTGCAACTCCTCACTGCTGCTTTCACATGGCTGATGAACACTCATGTTTAGAGCTACAGCTGCAGCCGGTGCACAGTACTTCAGTGTGTGTGTGCGAGAGATCTTAATACATTCATGCGTACAGTTTCTTTTTAACGTGATAGAGTACAAGACAGAAAATGACAGAAGGAGAGCTGGAATAGAGGGAAACAACGGTAAAGCCGCTCTGCATGTCTGAGATATGAGTGTGTTCAGCTGCCACTCCCATCTCTGCCTCTTTTTCACTTTCTCACCCACTTTCTCTCTCCCACCTCCTGTCCCCTGCTCGCGCTCTCCAATCTTATTTCCTGTTGGCCTGTCTTCTGTCTAAGCCTGCTCTGTGTCAGTGTATCAGACTAATTCAATCTCCAGTACACAGGCACTCCAATGTAATGACCCATGACATTCAATTAATGCTTTTTCCCCTTCTTGGTAGGTTGGGTCAGCAGTAATTTTCTGTGTGTGCATGTTTGTCTGGTGTGTATGTGTGAAACCCTGAGTGGGTGTATGTATAATTTGAAGAGCTTGGCAGTCAGTGTAACCTTAATTTATATCATCACATGCTGTATGCAAAGTGCAAACTTTAAAATCTATAAAATAGCAGTTTTCCCCATTTACTGCTGTGTGCTTTTGACATTTTACAATACAATGTTGAGTATTTAGTTGATTCCCTGGGTCTCTGTTCCAACATACTGTCAGAAAACAACTATATTACTGTGGTTGAGGTTTCCACGCTGATGACATATTAAAACCCCTGGCTGTCAGTATGAGCTTATTTACTGTACTCTCATTATTCCTGTCTTCCGGGCTTCACATTACTGATGTTGTCGCCCCTCGACCAGCTGTCACGCTTATTGGATTGGTGTTGAGAGATTGTTGCATGTCCTTTAAAGGGGTTATGTTCATGTGTGACACATGGAGTGTGTTTCCTGTTCAAACACAGTGACTCAACCAGACAGCATATAAACCTTCACACTATAAGCAATGTAAGCACAACACATAAGCAAACACTGACAAAGAGAGTGACTAAATTGGTGCTGACACACACAAACACCGTTTTGGACACACATACCTGTGGCTTCCTTTTAGCCTTGTGTAGCCTGTAGCAAATACTATCAATTTGGATTAGCATAGTCTTCATGAGCTTTCAGCTCAGTCATTATGACTGTAATCCAGTGTGGATCATGCATCGTCAGTGTCATCAGGGATTTCAATATTTAATCACTAACCTAACCTGGATAATCTACTAGTTACCATGCTGTAATAAAACTGTCTGAATATACAAACTTATGCATTCCCTTTGGATGTTAATAGACTGATATTATGGTTCATCATTTATTGTTATCATCCATATTACCCTGCTGAAACTCACCAAATACAACATGATTCTTTTGTTGCTCTGAGGCCTTTGTTAGCCACACAAGGATTAAGGGTGACTTTAATTAAAAGAGGAAACTTTAAAAAAAATCCTCACAACTGCACTGTAGGGAAGGTCAGGTAGACTCTTTCTCATTGGGGAAATTCCTCAGCAGTTCTGTTCAGTCACTGATTGTGACAGTGACAATTTGTTTTTCACAGCATCATCTTTTCTGTCACTTCTGTTCTCCTCATTTCTTTCTGTCATATTTGTCTGCCAGACTCAAGCTTTCATTCTTCATCTCTCCCCTCATATTCTCCACCATATCGCTATTCTTTCTTCCCTTCTTTTTTTTATTTTTTTAACCTCCCCCTCTTTCTGTCCCTTCATTCTGCCCCACTCTACCTCTGTCTCTCCGTTTCGGTAATGATCTAATTAAGGAGGGTTTTGTTGCCTGCCCACTGTGAATAATTGCTAGTGGGTTCTGCCTGTACTTCACTCAGCAATTACGAGCAGCATTCTTCTGCTCCCAAATCGGCTAATTAAGCCTTAAGGACAGTGAGCCGATCGTAGTCGCACTAAGCATCAGGAGGAGTCAGGAATGCCTGTGCTCCTTTCACTCCTGGGACACGCAGAAGTAGTGGATTGAAGAATGGTTGCCATGGTAGCAATCACATGGTGTCAGATTCTGTGCAGAGGCTGTCAGTCACTTGATCTGTGTGTCTCTCATATGTGTGTGTGTTCATCTGTACATCTGTAACAGAGACAACAACTCTGCTCCAGGTCACCAATTCTTTTCATCATTAAGGCTCAATCTATGAAGACAGTACAGGGGCCAAATAGAACTTGTCACAGTACCTGTTTAGGTCCCTGGGTGGACTAGCTGTCATTTTGATTGATTACATTGCCAGTTCATGTAATGCTTGCCTTGCAATATGTCCCCACTCAGCACTGCACAACACACAGCTTGCCCTGTGGCCAGGACTATGCATTTACTCCAAACTACTGTATATCAGCTAAGTACTGTTTTGTACAAGCACACAGACATACAGTATCTAAATATGCTGCCATGGATGTTCTAATGCAATTTCACTATTATAATCAATTACAGTAGTTGCACTGTCACAAGCAATAGAGTGTGGGTGACTTTTAGAAATACCAGTAGGTACAAGGTCAGTTGAAAATTTGATTTGAATTGTCTGAACTGCTACAGAGAAAAGGCCAACTGGTTTGTCAAGAGTCTTTATGCATTACACATTGTTTTCAGTATCTGTAGTATTTGTTCCAATACATATTATACCTACTAAAAATAATAAGTTTGAACTCCAGTACTTATTAAACCAGAGCTTCAGGCACTTACACGCTATGTCTCCTACATAGCAGATATGTTCTCCAGTGACACAAATTTGCATGGAAATTGCATGAATAATTTGCATCTATTTGCTAAATAGCCTTAAAGTTGATATTTGTCTGTAAGGGCTTAAGTGTTCATTTAATATGGATTTGAACTGTGCAGCTCACTCAAATCTGGGCGAATTGCCTGGGTTTTAATATTAGATTTGGATATTTTATTAGGAAGCTTTACATAAGCCCTTAAAAGTTTTGACTCCCCTTGCTGAATTGTTTTCTATCTCACTTATGTCTACTCTTCAGTAAGCTCATTGTAAAAAAAAAATGGGCAAGTGGCTCTGGTTTCTTGGCTTCTCCAACTGGAACAAATGAGACAAAGTGGTACCAAATGGAACGTGTTCCCGTCTGTGGGCCTTTCCAGGGTTATGTTGACTTTAAATGGCTTCTAAATATCTGGATCAGCAAGGCAAATGAAATTAAGTTAATGGACACAATGGAACTGCCTTTCCCCTCATTGTACTATTTATATTTGCTGTTGTTTGGTATAACTAATGTTATCTTCGGTAGAGTAGCTGAGACTGAGACTAATTGACTGCATATTTATCTTTTCATTACATTTAAACTGTTAGCTGCATATATCCTAATCATTGAAATGCCCTTTTTCACCTCCGTATAACCATCTGGACTGTTAGCACTGCTGCCCTGCTGTATAATATAATTATTCTAAGGCAACCATTTGTCATACAAAATGTGACGTGTTTTGTTGTGCCATTAAAAAACTACTGCCTGCACGTTAGACATCATGTTGGGTTTACCTAAATAAATAATTAGACATAAGTCTGCCTATTTTCTATCATTTCTTTCCTGGCATCCTAGCCAAGGCTGGAGTATGGTCTTACATAACTTATTGAACATCTCTTATCTCAAAGAGGCAAATATTTGTCAGTAATCACATTGTCTTAATTCAGCTGCTGTACTGAGTCAGTGAAAATATACAGTGAATCTTGAAGAACAAGGAGCTTAAAGTAAAAAGTTTTATGTTTCAAGGTACACATTTTCTGGAACCTTATCCACAAGGACCAGACACTGTGTTCCTTCTTTCATTTGATTTCACAGATCTGTCATTCCCCTGTAAAAATTAGACACGGCAGAATGTAGAATCCAGTTCTGTTCAGACGATGGATGATATTTGAGTTTCTCACACAGCTCTCTCTTTTTTTTTTTCCTTCTATCCAGGCTGCCAGCTCCAACTGTAGCAAACACAAGTCGATGACTGAGAACTCCGCCTCCCATGATGGACAAGAAAAGTGGTGAGTGTCACTAAGCCTGCATTTAAACAAACAAACCCCTTTCTTCTAACTTGTTGTGCCACAAATCTGATTTTTCTGATTTTTCTACAACTGTAAGAACAGTAATTAGTCATGTACTGTAGAATCAGATTTGTATTCATTATACAATACAATATCTGACATAAAGGGTTAAACATTTAGCTTCCTGTTCCTATATATGGCCAAAAAGCAGCAAAGGGTTTATTTACTTCAGGTGATAACCGCCCTCTGTCTCATAAGTTGACACAGCATGAGCAGCATTTTGCATGCTGAGTAGTTTGTTTTGGCGCAATCACTGCATGATAATTACTTCCCTGTAAGTGATAGGGTTTTACATAATGAAGCACCATGTTTGCAGCACAGTACAGCCTGTCTCTACAAGTGGGTGAAAAGGTATAATAATGCTGATGATAATCTGTTATTTGGTTCATGTTCATTTTCTCAAGCAGTTGCACATTTCAACTATTATTATTATTATTGTTATTGTTATTATTTGTAGTAGTAGGAGAAGCATTGATTCATTTTCATATTAATTCCTTACAGCCAACGGCTTTCAGACCAAGGCCAGTGAGGGTGGTGTTCAGAGGAAGCAGGTGCCCTACTCAGTGGAAACTCCCTATGGCTTCCACCTGGACCTGGACTTCCTCAAGTATGTTGACGATATTGAAAAAGGCAATACTATCAAAAGGGTCCACATTCAGCGCAGGGTCAAGGGCCCACCCAAATTCAGCACTCTGCCCAGAAATTTCAGCCTTCCTGGACATGGGGCCAGGCCTGCCCCTAAGGAAAAGGACAGCACATGGTCTGGGACGTCCACCCTGGGGCCCAAGCCTAGGTCACGGGTGACAGAGGTCCAACAGATCTTTGACTTCAGGACAAGTGAAGGTGGGACTTCCAGCCAGAGCAGCAGGGGGACAACCAGTCAGGGAACTGGCTACATTTCAGCTAAGCCCAGAGATGAAGTAGGAGCTGGGGCTCGGGATGTTGAAGAGAAAACTGGGGGGATTCAAAGTCGTCCGAACCTGCTCCGAGCATCAAGCATGCCCATCACCCTACAGCAGCGGAAAGGTTCTGATTCAAGCAGTCCAGACCGAATTGTGGGAACACCGGAGAGTGGCTCAACAGAGAACATGTTCCGTGCTTCACCGGACATAACAGAGAGACGGTGTGTTCCCCAGGATCGGACAGGGCTTCACCAGCAGATCACAGTGGCACTGAAGCGGGTCAGAGAGCTGGAAGAGCAGGTCAAAACCATCCCAGAACTAAAGGCTCAGATCTGCTCACTGAGGGAGGAGAGGGAGCAGCTACTGCTTCAGCTCCAAGCCCAGGCCCAAGCCAAGGTTTTCACATCATCCTCTACAATAGCACTGAGTTCTGGTTCTGGGACACACACTCAGCAACAAGGACACAGACCTTCAGAAGGGCTCAACTTAGCTCTGATGACTCAACCCACTGGAGGTTTAGAAGCTTCAGAGCGTGTGCCAGCAAAGCCGGTAACAGGGAAAGAGAAACAACGTGTGACAGAGAAAACTAGAGTGTTACAAAAAGAGAGAGAGCTAAATCAGGAATATGTCAAGAGTTTCTCAGCACATGGAGAAATGGGTGGGTTGTCAGAGCAAGAATCGGAGAGACAAACACAGCCATCAGAAAAATCAGACCAACAAAAAGAGACATTACAGAGTCCACTGGAGCATGCAGCGCAAAAGCTATCACAGGACATTGCAGGACAAGAATTAACATCACTTAGCGTGGTTATAAAAGACGCAGAGACTAGCAGTATTCAAGATGGTAATGCAGCAAAAGGAGGAACACTTGAGGACCCAGAGAGTGTGAAGCTGCAGGAGAAGCTAATGATACTGGAGGCTAAACTTACTCAGGCTAGCCAAGAGCTGGAGAGAACTAATGTTCTTTTGAAAAAACAATTAGAGGAGAACAAGGTAAAAGAGGAGAGAATACTACAACTGAGTGATGGAATGAAAGTGGAGATCTGTACAACAGAAGTACACAGCAGGCCAAGAAGAGAGAGTATTGACACAGGGACAGAGACAGAGAAAGTAGATTTTGCCAACCAAGAGACAGAGACAGAATCACCTGGTACAGTAGATCAGGGAACAGATACCGATAGAATCTTTATTGAAGTGTGTATACCCAAACCAAGTACTGTAAGTATAGATCAAGGAAGAGAGAGTAATGAAGTTGACACACGTGAACAGGTGACAGAGATGGAGGCAGAAGTAGCTGCTGTGAGCCCACCAAGACCCAGAGCCAACAGCATGGAACGGGGCACAGTAACTGAGAGGATCGCCACTCAGGATCAGATGACCGAGACACCCGTAGCGGGAAGGGTAAACCAAGTCACAGAAACAGAGGGAGAAACAGCAACAGACCATCCGCAGAGACCGAGGGCCAGCAGTGTAGACCGGGGGACAGAGACAGAGAGAGTGGACACTGTGGACAGGGTGACAGAGACAGAGGCAGCACAGAGGACAGACCAGCAGACTGAGACTGAAATAGACAGACGACAGGATAACAATCCAGGCAGACATGCAGAAGCAGAGAGTCAAGTGAGAGAAAGTGCAGGCAGTGAAAGAGTAGAAGCTGTAGGTACAGTGGTGAGAGAAAGAGTGGAAGCAAATGAAAGAATTCCAAGAGATAGTGGAGACAGTGAAAGTGTGGTCGTGAAAGTTGTCACAGAGAGCTCAATTGCAGTTATAGAAAGCAGAGTTGAACAAACTGTAGTTTCAGATATTGTAAGCCAGGATGAAGGCCGTACCAGTCCACTTGCTGCAGCAGGAGAAAATACAGAATCTAAGAGTGAAT
This sequence comes from Macquaria ambigua, assembly GCA_008360985.2. Taxonomy (NCBI): domain Eukaryota; kingdom Metazoa; phylum Chordata; class Actinopteri; order Centrarchiformes; family Percichthyidae; genus Macquaria; species Macquaria ambigua. Next base: position 30,334 of record VMKM01000406.1, on the reverse strand, counting down.
CTGTTACGGCACAGAATGACTCAGAAACAAAAGAAATTCTACCCCCAAAGAGTGAAGTAACAGAAATTGTTGAAACACAGCAGATTGCACTGGAGACTGTAGAGAAGAAACAAACAGCAGAAGGTGAGATTGTGTGTGCAACAATCAAAGAAACTGTGGTCATTGACACAGTTGTAATAGCAGCAGAGAGTGGAGCTGTAAAGACAGTAGCTCCTGTACGACCCCAGAGAGGCAGAAAGCCCTCTGCAGAGCAGGCACAGCCGTCACCTCCTCAGGCTGCACTTCAGGCTGCACCTGTGCGTCCTCGTAGAAGCTCCAGTGAAACTCAAGCTGAGAAGTCCCAGCCCCAGACAAAAACCCAACCCCAGGTGCAGGTACAGTGTCCAACTCAGCTCAAGGCCCAAACCCCAACACAGCTCTGCGAACCGCAGGTAAAACATCCAGCTCCATCTCCGTCTCCGGTTGAGGACCACACTCTAGCAAAGAGGCCTCCTGGGGAGTCTAGTGAGAAACAATCTCAGTCACAACCTCAGACTGAGACTCAGGGCCCGTCTCCAGTCTCCAGTGAAGTCCAAACCCGGCCCAAATCAATTCAAGCACAGCCTCAAACCACTGCAACTCGACGGGACTCCAAAGAAAAAGCACCACAGAGGGGATCCAGTGTATCACAACCTCCTAGACGTGGATCAGGAGAAGCCCAGGCCCGCCCAACTCGCCAGGGGTCAAGTGACACCCCACCTCAGTCTCAGGGCTCTCGTAGAAGTTCCAGTGAGACTCAACCCCCTCATAAAGATACCAGCGAGACACAATCATTGCACAGAGGCTCCAGTGAAACATCCCAGCGTCGTGGTTCCAGTGAAGCCCAGGCCTCACGTCGGGATACTGGCGATGCCCAGCCTCCTCGCAGAGGCTCCAGTGAGTCACCAACATCGCCTGCGGCTTTGGGCCAAGTCGTAACCCGTTTAACAGGGCTTCTGGGGGAGCAGTGGGCACAGCTGGGGAGCAGCTCTGGAACTCAACAGACGGCCAGTCAGCAGGAGAGCCCCAGCACACAGAAACAGACGGCAGGGAAAAGAGGAGGAGCATCAGCCAAGCCTGCGGGGAAAGCAGTCCCTGCAGCAACAACAGGGAAACCAGCAGGGAAGCCTGGTCCTTCCAAAATGAGCTCTATTCAAAGTCAACTGGTCAGCTCCCTCAGTGTCCTCTCTGCCTTCTACTCACCGGGCCAGAAAGCTGCTGCTGCCAGCAAACAGCAAGAACAAGGTAGGCCTGTGGTTCAGTTAGGATCCCATGGTTTATACTGTATACACATTTGTGCATCTGTCTGTCATATACCTGCTTACCTATTTGTAATAGACTCAATAAGCTGAATCCATACCATTCTCATATTCACTGAGATGATCCACAACTCATATTCTCCATGCCACTTAATTACAACATGTCCCTTCTGATCTCTTCTTAGAAATCTCATGATTAATGTGTACATGTACAACGCAGTAGGGTTGAATATTAATGTCCCATCCTTACTTCTCCTCCTTGAACGAGAAGGCCTACAGGAGCAGCCAAACATTGCCAGAATGATTTGACACATTTCTGTGGTGTCACTTGTATAGAGCTTTATTGTAGTTCAGGTAGAACTCATACCAGCACACTGCTCAGCTGATGTAAGACACACACTATTACTATCAAACTGACAACAAGGTGGCGTATTTACAGCAAGCTGGTCTGCTTCTTAGTGACTGTAGTTTCTTTTCATTGCAACCTGAAACCACACTGCTTCTACTCTATTATTTAGAAATACTCCACTGATGTGCTTTCAAATCTTCTATCAATAGTACTATATCAACACAAGGATTATTGTGTACCTGACTCATTAGATATGCAGTACTGGGGTTGGGGTAGGAATGAAGGGCATTGCTGGGCTTCTTTTTAGGATACTTCCTTGGACTTAATGTTTTATGTGTTTCTCTCTCAAGAACACAGGCTTCTATGCTAAATGTAACTGCATAGCAATTTGTATAGTCATTTGTATCCCAGCTTAACAAGAAGTGTTTCCTGATTGTTTGTTGAGACATAATGCAGCAGAACACAAAACACATTGTCACTATGACTAGATAATAGTTTGACTCTGCAGTTGAAGTAGAAGAAAGTCAGGAAAAAGGATTTTTATTTCCCTCGTCTGAAATATATAGCCTGTCACTCTTCTAGGTAGTTAATTATCTGATACTTTGCCAGTAGTCTAATGACTGAGTGATATGGACTTCATGATTTAGTGTCACATCTACCCCCTAATACTCTCCCAATTATTTTCAGTGGTCTACCTGAAAGGGAAATGTCTACCTTGCCTTCTAGTTCATAGTTATGTTCAGTTCATGATATCTCTGTCTGGTAAATTTTCTTTTTTTGATTTCTGTCAGTCTACTCTGCTGTAGCATCTTCTTTTGAAGCTTCTCTAACATTGCAGAGGTAAAGGCTTAATTCAGCGAGCCCCATCTCTACTTGATAATTTTTTTTTAGAATTCAGTTTGCACAACCTGTTTTTATGCAGTTTATCATATTCAATACAGTACAAGACCTTTTATATTTATAACTGCTTTGAATTACAGTAACATTAGCGTAACAGAGGTAAGATAAAAGAATAGCATTAATCTGTGAAAAACTGTAAAATGCATCATAATATTATGCTTTTGGTCATAGATACAGTAACTATTGGCTGTTATATATAAGGGTGAATAAACACGTCACTAAGCACTGGTGAAATGACATGGTTCATTGACCTCCAAGAGTATATCAAGTGCTTATTCACACAGTATAGACAAACACACACACACACACACACACACACACTCATACAGGGAAGTGCACACATATGTGTACAAGCACTTACTTATAGTACTTATAGTACACAGTTAAATGGACACTCAAGCACAGACCCTAACACACACACACACACACACACACACACACACACACACATACAAAACACACACATACAAAACACACACACACACACACACACACAAAACACACACACACACACACACACACACACACACACACACACACACACACACACACACACCAAACAGACGATGCCTTTCTTCCCTCCCTTGATGTCTCACTGTCCTGTTTCTGGCCCAGAAGCTGAAGCACAGAATCACTCTGCTATCACACACATATTTTATGTTCATTTTAAGTTCAGTGTTGGGAGTACAGTATACAAGAGTTATTTTAAGTGTGTGTGTGTGTGTGTGTGTGTGTGTGTGTGTGTGTGTGTGTGTGTGTGTGTGTGTGTGTGCCTAGATAGATGTGGTCTCTCAAGATTGTCACTGTTCTTTGTTGTTGCGTTCTACGTCTTTGACATCTGAAATTCGCAGCCTGACTTCTTTGACCTCAAATTACATCAGTGTTCTACTTCTACAAAAATTGGAAACAGAAACCACTACTGTTGCGTTGAGAACTCTCACTCATCCCAGTCTTCAGAGACTCAAGTTGAGCTTTAGAGATTTGTATGGATGAGTGAAATATCTCAGTGTCTCTGACACAGTGAGGGAAGGTTAAATTACCATTGTTTTATTTATTAGAAGATGGCAAGAGGATGTATTTAAATGCCAAATATGTTCTTAACTTCCCCTCTCCCTGCTGCTATCTCCTGAGAGATACTAGATCTAAAAGCATTCTTCTTCTTAGATGGTGGTCGCTGGGATCTTTTCAGCTGGTGGTTTTTTGGCTCAAAGCCACATCCTTATGTCTTTGCATAAAACATTACAGAGCCTCTGCACCATGTCTGCTGTCAGGCACAACTAAGACAGCCATACCGGGCTTAGAGCCAAGGGGAGTCAGCAAAGGAGCCCATGTAGAATCAATTATAGGGCAGTTACATACATAAGTAGACCTGACAATGTCAAGGTTGTATGTTGTCAATAAAAGGCCTATAATCGTGACCTGGGTATATTGCCCTGAAAATACTTTGGGTGGTCCTGAACTATGTTTGTAGAGCCAAAATAACAGTGCAATAGACCATTGATTTGATCAAGTTGAGAGTAGTTTTTTGAGGTTCTTCAGCATCCTATAGCAAACCACATTTTGGTCTAATTGTCATCATGTTATACTTGTGATGTAAACCTTAAATACTTAAAGACCTCACATTAACATTTTTTCAGGCAATCCTATTAATAAAAGTCATTTTTCTTTTTTCACATTGGTTTAATTGCTGTCTTTGTATGGCATATACAGATGGGGCCCTAGCTTCCCCTTTCTCTGCTAACACAAGGACTGGACACTATTTGTTGAGCAATACTTGCTTGTAATTGCATCCAGAGGTTCTTTAATATCATCCAGACTCAAATGTTTTTTTAAGAGATACACATACATTCACACACTGACACACAGAAACAAGCAGGCTGATTTACTGTATTCACTTACAGGAGGAAATACAGCCAACATGTGCAAACCATTATTGTCTGTGGTCTCATGAGCTACCAATATCAGTTTGATGTATTGCTTTTACTCAAGACTCAGTTGTTTTGATTGTCTTTGCTGGATACACACAGTGGAGAAAAATACACTGCTTCAGAAATGTTTCATGTTTCTATGTTTGAAAGATAAATCATTTATTTTGATTAAAGGAAATGTTATATATGACACTCGGAGGGACTTATAGTTTGATTTACAGGTAGACATGCTTTTCTAGAGGCTATTCAAGTACAAAACTTGTCATGAAGAAAGAAAGAAGTCTTTGGATCTCCACTAGAGGTTGAACATGTCAGTCCAAAATCTCCCAAAGGTGTTCAGTTAGGTAACTGCAAAAACCATATATATACTGTATGTCATTTTCATTGTCATCAAAACACTCAGTGACCTCTCGGGGCCCTTTGTGCATGATGTCTCCCTAACCTAAATCAAGCAGTTTTATATTTGATTACTTAGCCACACCTTAGCAATAGGGGTGGCAGATCCTGAATGCTAAACAACCTACTGTGTTTTGTGTTTATGTATGAGAAAATGTTAGAAATGATACAGAATATGAATTGTCTGGCATCGTGCATACACACACAGACAACACACAAACACCTACACACTCAAATTCCGCAAAGGCCTAATGACTTTTTCCCACACTCCCTTTTCTTTTTCATTTCTCTTTCTTCCTCTCTCTCTCTCTCTGTCCTCCTCTTCACCAGGTCTCAAATCTATTATGAAGAAAAATGGTGTTGCTGACAAGCAGGGGAACAAGGGAGCCAAGAAAAACCTGAAGTTTGTTGGGGTGAATGGAGGGTAAAATCTTCTTTTTAATCAGCGTCCAGTCTCTACATAATTAATATCTCTATGTGGGCTGCAGTGTGTTTTTATTTGTGTGTCCATGCACATTTTGCTTTTTATTCCTACAGGAGAATTAACTATTAGGCATCCTTTGTGGACATTATTGTAGGTTAAGTGAATGTAATGTATCCTGATTTAATTTAAGAAATTCTTCAAAAACGGGGATTAGATATCTTCAATTTTCAGAGTTGTCAGGTTTAATGTGTTACATTCTGCAAAGTGGCTTCAGTCGGATTAGCCATTTAGCCAGAAAACTGTGAAAAATGACTCCAGGTAATCCTTAGAGGCAGAGTATGTCAAGTGATACCTGGATTTGGTCCTGTAGAAAGAGCAAAAGATGCAGAAAATAAAAATATAATAAAAGTATAGTATACACTTAATTTAAAAATAATGTAAAAATGCTCAAATATATTGCCCATATTGGCCTCATTAGTAGGATTTTGTCATATTCATTAAGGATAATTTTGTCCAGGTAAATATGTGTTCATCCTTATATTTAAGTAATCCATGGGCAGCAGTTTGGATTTTCAAGCAGCAATATTCTCCATACTAATCTATCCTGCCACCTGTCTCAAGAAAATTGGTACAAATATGTTGTAAGCAAAATAAATAATGATGGTCACGCTTTACAGGTTACGCCAGTGTTATTATCTATTCATGTCAAAAGTTTTATTGATTCAAGATTAAAAAAATGAATTGTCCATTTGATGCAGCATGCACTCTGCAGTAAGCTGAGTATGACAGCTTTCTTATTGTTCGTCTGAGTTTGACCACAGTAACTGTGGACTAAGTCCAGCTGTGTCTCACACATCTGCTTCATGCTGTTAGACACCAAGGCTCATTTGAAGACACACTGCCCTGAATTTGAACTCACTGCTGCTACTGGGAGTGTGAATGTGTGTGCATAGGAATATGTGTTGTACATTATGTGATGTGTGTGCATATTTTTGTCAGTACTGATGATACCTCAGTGCTTTGTGCAAGTGTGCTTATGTCAGCGTTTGCTGATGCTTTATGCAGTGTGTGAGAGTCTGTGTGTACGTGTGCTCGTAAAAGCTGATGAATTTTAAGTAAGCAGATGATAGTGGTTGGAAGAATAAAGGTGTGTCTCAAGGCAGGGAGATTATTCTTTTCTGGCTGGTCTGATTCTAGTTGGCTGTGTGGTGCTACAGTTATAACCTGAAGCATCTGTATACACATAAACACACACACACGCGCGCGTTTGTGTAACTTGACAGACATATATTGTCTGGATGCTTTTCCGAGCCTTAACCATAACCTGCTACATGTGTGATCCTAACCCTTAGTCTAATTGTATAAGCAAGACCAAAACCAAGTCTAGTCCTAAAATAAAAATTGTTGAACCTTGTTTGGGCCAGATTTTTGTCCCCAGATGGGAAGTGGGTGCAGACAGACTTTTGTCCTCACACTTTCGTAGACAAACAAAAACATACACAGCTACACGCATACACATATTCATAGTAATTATCTCAGTTGTACACACGACACTTGACAGCGAGCTAAGACATTTGTAAGCCTACTGGTTCTTTTTCTAAGAGAGATCTCTAACAAAGTTTAATCTTTAATTTTTCAATGTGTGCTCAGTCTCAAAGCTACGTATCTCATTAATCACAAGAATAACCAAATGCATATTAATGATGATGTATAATGTAATGGATTGTACAAAACCTTTAAATATTTATTTTGCCTCTCATCAGTCAATAAAATAGTAAAACAGACAATTATTTTAGATCTATGCACACATCTAGTGATACATCCATGCAGTATTTTCAATATTCCCATCACTTGTTTTTGAAGGTCTACAATGACTCTGTGGTATTATCTCCTGCATATCAAGGAAATGGCTGCCATTAGGAGATTTGTTTTACTCCTGCGTTCCTGTTCTTACATTCCTGAGCTTCACTGTTTTATGACCTGCTCGCCTTTGCTATGTTTTGTCAGAGCTGTGGTGAGGTCTATTCCTTCCTCCCTGTCTCAGAATGATCTGCAAACATAGCCTCACAGCCATTCTCCAGAACAAATAATGAATTATCAGTGGTATTGTAAAGATCTGCTCCTTTATAAATATACACACAGTATGATTCATACGATAGGCATACCATTAATAAGTTATATAAAATAGCCCCTGTCTAGTTTGTCTCTTGAGTTTTTAACCCCTGATCTGGACAATAAATATCTCCCCATTTCTATGTTATGCTGTTCGATTCCAAACAAAATTGAGCAGATGCTATTTATAATGAGACAAACATGTCAGACAACAATATTTTCTCTGACTATCTTTAGGCTTCTGCCCACACCAGGAAGTGGGCTGCTGTTTGTACTTCTTGTCTTTGGATGGTCTAACCTATCTTTGCTCTCCCTTGAGCTCCTCTGGAATCCAGGGAATGCTGTGGCCCCTGAACGCCTCTTGTGGTGTGTGTGTGTGTGTGTGTGTGTGTGTGTGTGTGTGTGTGTGTGTGTGTGTGAGTGTGAGTGTGAGTGTGTCTACAAATAAGCATGAATCAGTCGCATTCAATATAAGACTTATCTGATCACTGGCTTCACAGAGGTTCCTTCATTATACACCCCAATGATCACAAGCAGAAACCTCCACAGCTCTAAATATATCAGCAGCCTTTCCTCACTGAACAAGGTTGTGTTTTGTCCAAGGCTGCATGTGTGAGTGTGCAAACATACCTATGGATTTTCATGTATATGTTTAACTGTGTGAAGGATGTTTTGGATATGTGGGCCAAGGTTGAATTAGACAAGCATCTTTTTCATGTCGTGCTTGAGGTCTAGAGGGGAATGACCTTTTAGTATTCATCTATCCTTGGCCTGTGTTGACTTTACTGCTTTCATATTAGTTTTTACCTGCTAAGGTGTTTCATTGATGTGGCTGCTTCTGTATATGTCTCTGTACACAAGCTTACTTTTAGTGAACAAACATGAGTGAAATGTTCCCAAGCCCACAAAATGTTGTCTGTCCTACATAATTTAAAGATGGAGTTCTGCTTAGCTAGAAAGTATTTTCTCACTATTTAGGTAAAGGTCGTCTCCTATAGTCATTCAACACAGGCTAGAGTATGCAAAAGCTTTATTATAGATGGTATAGATGATTTTGGTGTCGAAATGCTTTTCGAAATTGCGCATATGTCCACTTGTTTGTGTCCTCCTCCAGCTATGAGACGACGTCCAGCGAAGAGTCAAGTGGAGATGAGAAGTCGAAGGCGGAGGTGGAGGTGGAGGAGGAAGACAGCTCAGAACCAGAGGTAGAGAAGGAAAAGGAGACGGAGCCTCAGCCTGAAGAGAAACCTGAGGAGGGAGCAGAGACCCAGCAGAAGGATGAAGAGGTCTCAGCTGAGGGAGCAGGTGCTATGGCTGCAGAGCAGGAGGGTGAAAGAGGCCTGCTGGATCCGGAGGGCAGCCAGGAGCTCTTGGAAGAACAGGCTGAAGGGTGAGACAGACAGTAAAGCTTAATTTATAGCTGTGTGTTAGGGGTTACACCATAGCTACGGAGCCTGTGCATGTAGCCGCTGTAAGCTACGCCATAGCTGACGTGCAAAAATGGGACTATACTTCTGGGCTACGGTGGCTGCAGAGATACTGCGTGGGTATCTGATGAATGGTCAGCATGGACTGCTTTATGTTGCTAGTAGAGATTGTTTATAGTGAAGAATACACGAGGCAAGTTGAAAGTAGAACAAAAGGCTCAGTCATCTTCTCTTTTTCGGTAACACACATCTAGCAAAGCCATCTCAACTGAAAACCTGATGCTCACTGTGTTCCACGCTCTCCATCACAGTGAATGAAAGCAAATATACAGAGACAGAAAAGACAGAAAAGTCTCATATTCATAGATGACACAAGGTGGACCTTCCCTCATATCATAAAGCGAATGAAAGAATGTAAACACAGTTAATTCAAGGAATATAATTAAAGCACAATAAAGCCGTATCACTTACAATGCATCCATATAGATGACTGTGTGACGTGCGATGTTGGGTAAGCACAAGTGAGTGCTTTGTTTTGTGTCCAGCTACAGCCCATGTACTTTGTCCGAGACAGGTGCTGAATGACGCTTCAATATACAGTGGGCCTCTTATACACACACACACACACACACACACACACACACACACACACACACACACACACAATCCATAAATCCAATTAAAACACACTCATACCTACTTACACTTTCGTACAACCCCGCTTACCTCTTAATATCTTGCACACACTCACTGCCACACTCACACACTATAAGCCTCTGTTTCATACACATACACACTAAACGCACACCTGTTTCCACATACACTTGACTGCACAGTAGCTTCGCACAAGCATACACAACTTGCTCCTGCACACTTCAGTATAAGCTGCTCTCACTCTAATAGAGGTCTCACACAGACACACAGACACACTACCTTCTCGAAAGTGCCAGAAGTCTGGGACAAAAGCAAATAACCAGTAGTGTTGGCACTGACTGATCACTGACTGATCACTTATTTGTCTCAGGTATGTGGACAGGGCTGAGGGCCCCAGGGCCAGACAGTAGATGAGTCCCCTGGGAGAAGGCAGGACTTATATTAACTCATCACTCAGCACCTGTCTGATCATTCCTGTGTGTGTGTGCTTGTACATGTATGTGTGTGTTATGGCTGGAGTGCAGTACACAGTGAGAGTGTCATCCACTCAGGCTTAGTGCTGCTTGAGATGTACAGCATGACTCTGCAGGACAGACGAGTATGTATGAGCACTTGGTGGATATTATTGGGCAGTGAATCATAGTAAACTGAGGCCCGCAAGGCATCTCTTATCTTTTGTTTTCATCTCAGACAGAATTTGCACAAGAACCAGAGTACCCGTCTCTTGGCCATGTGTTATGCAGACTTGATGGTATTTCCACATTAAACCTGAAAAAGCAGTAAAGAAAACACTGTAAAGAGCAGATGTGAAGTGTGCTGGGTTAAATTTGGATTATTTTTTTCACTTCCAGATACTCCTGGACTGCTTGAAAGTCCTTGACTCAAAAAATGTTTTGAAAATGATCCGGGAGGGGTCCCTTACTGTGTTGTCTGGTCTTTGCTTCCAGGGAGAAAGTTGACAAGGGTTTTATAGACGCCTGCCTCTATGTAAAAGACCGCATGGAAGAGGTTTCATCCCCAGATAAAGAAATGGTAAGAATTTCTTTTAGCTGTTGTTTTAATTCTTCACAGCTGTGGGAAATGATTTTATGTATTTTATCAAATCTGACTGCAAAGTTAATGCTCATGATTGTTGATCTGTACTCCACACTGTATCAACTATAGGCTTTTGTTATGTGCGTATCCTTTTCTAATGCTGCAAAAATGATGCCCTTTTCACTTTCCAAATTTAGTTTCTGAAACAGTGATAAAAACGATTCTTGTTTGGGAAAAATGCTTCAGGTACTTTGCTGACGTTCTGTTAGAGCTCTTTGACTACAACGAGTAGAATAATGTGGAGCAATATGGTTTACAGTGTAATTTCTCAGGCTGAAAATGAAAGCTGCTCAACAGCCCAAACAGTAAAAAACTATGTTCAGGGAACAATAAAAATGCTTCCACTGGCGGCTTTTTCATTTATATCTTTTCTCTCCTCAGCGTCAGGTTTTAGTGGTGCTCTACCAGGAGTGGTTCAAGGTCTCCAGTCAGAAAGACTCACAGGCCGATACCGTCAGATTATACCTGCGACAAGTGGGCATGACCACACCCACTCTCCTGCCATATGTAGTTAATTTGACAGATGGCAATGGGAATATGGCCCTCCACTACAGTGTGTCGCATTCAAACTTCCCTGTGGTCAAACTGCTGCTGGATACTGGTGAGAAACACAATTTTAGCAAAAGATAGTGGTTAGATAAGACAGTTAACCCCCACACAAAACTGCACAAAATGCCAAAATGCTCTTTTTTACTTAGTAAAACATTGTGTTTGTGTGTTCAGGTCTATGTGAGACAGACAATGTGAACAAGGCAGGTTATACTCCAGTGATGCTCGCTGCTCTGACAGCTGCTGAGGCCCCTGATGACCTGGAGGTGGCGCAACAACTGCTGAAACTGGGTGACGTCAATGCATGCTCCAGACAGGTAATATACAGTATATGCTTGCGCTGACACATCACTACCCCTGAATTTACTGAATATCATAGGATTGATGAGTTATTGTTGTAAAGGAGGTTGTATTTCAGGCACAGTAAGTCTGGGAGTTTAATAAATCATCTGGAGAAAATCAGGGCATGTTAGGAAATGTGTCTAAAGTGGGTCACTTTACAGGAATACACCATAACATCAGCTATTTTTTCTCGACAGCAAGGCCATCTATAGTGCAACGCAAACAGAATTTATAAATGGGAAGAAATAGCACGTTAGGCTAGGAAAGCATACTGACGTCACAGGAACCCTTACATGTACTCTTTGCACATTCTTGAATACATTAACACAGTGTAAGAAATGTATCTTCATGTACAACGACTTTGAGGCACTCTGACATATAGTTTAATTTCAAAACATTACACTTTTGCATCTGAATTTGTCACTTTCACTTACGTTTCCTTCTCTTCTTCTTCCTCTATCCCCAACCCTGTTTCTCTCTTCATTTATCTCTATATCTCCCTCTCATACCTGTCCTCTCACTGTTTAATTCTAATTCTCTGTATTTCTCACTTTCTCTCTCTAGGCGGGCCAGACGGCACTCATGCTTGCAGTGAGCCACGGCCGCGTTGCCATGGTGAAGCTGCTCCTGAGCTGTGGCGCGGATGTAAATGCCCAGGACCGCGAGGGCTCCACGGCCCTGATGTGCGCCAGCGAACATGGACACACACACATCGTTCGTCTGCTGCTGGAGACAGGTCGCTGTGACACCAGCCTCACAGATAAGGTATACTGTTACACTGTAAAGTTCAAGATGTTTTCGCCTCTCATCCAAGATGGCTCTGAAGGTCCCATCTAGTCTGACAGATAAAACCTCTTCAAGATCTTGTTCAGATTGTCCATGCTCTCTCTCTATAGGATGTGTACATTTTTATCCTCAAAACTGTTTTTCTTTTCTTGTAACTGAACACAAATTGTTGGTTTCACCACTGTACAGATCTGTACTTCACTGCATAAACAGAGGGACTCCACTGATGTTTAAGCATGCAGTCCCATGGGTGAACTTGCTTTAGTGTGCCGCCAGGTTTAAAACGTATCACAATGTTGTATAAATAACAGAATAACCAAATATGCTCACTGACAGACCTATCTTTAAACACTACATACAGAGACAAATAAATAGTTGCTCTCTGTAGGCAAAAACATGTCTTCAAACTGGGTTCACCTCACAGTAGCATGTATTTATACATGAAGCATGTAGCAAGAAAGACATCTGTACAGAGGGGAAGCTCAAAGCAGAAGCTTGAGACTTCCTTTCTGTGCTGTCCTTTGGCTTAATTTTACCCATGGTGACTCTTCCATAAAAGGTTAATTCTTTATTGAGAAGCCAGGGATCACTGCTTTATTTCAACTGCTGGTTATCTGCTGCTTGTGCTACATTAATGCTCACACGGCTCCTAGTGCCTGGCTCACACATACTGTAGAATGTGTCACTAGATATTAGGCTGCCCCTGCGGTCAGCGTTAGGTGAGAGGTAGCTGGTGCCTGGCCTACACATAGTAGATTGATTGTTCAACCTACATTATTGATTTCTCTAGATTGTTGATTCCCCTCTGCAGTCCGAGGTGCCCAGCCCGAGAATGGCCATATCACGACTGGTGCCTTGCTCTGCCAGTAGCACTTACGCCTTGCAAACAATCCTGTAAACACTGTTGTGACACTGCAGCTGCTCCACACCTGCTTCCAACTGTGGGCTTTGATTCCAGTTCCCTAAGGATGCAAGTATCGTCACTTCAATCGTCACTTTCAACACAACGTGTCGCTGCTTCCAACACTACTATAACATTACAGCATTACTACAACACTTTTTCCTGCCAAGTCCCGGGGGGATGGGACATCAGAGGACACCTCACATCATGTGTTCTCAACAATTGGCCTAAATGATGAACAATCTTCAGTACAGCAGTTCAGTACGTAGGCTGTTTAACCTGAATTTGATTGTACCATGTGGATGACTGAGATTAATCTATACAAACGTATCCTGCAATCATCTTACAACTCAACCATGTGCCTCTGGTTGATCATTCGCTATGTGACTCCATGACAACACATGAGCACACACTATATTTAGTGGTAGTGGGGGACAAACATTATCTCAAAACTGGAGAAATAAGCAGCTCTGGCAAGCAATTTTAAATGATATGCAAGTGAAATGAAAATGAAAGTGTGAAATTTACATGAAATATAACACAGAGCAGTCACACTGTTCTGAGACATCTGTGTTCCCATGAGACAAGAGGTCTCTCTCAGTATGCAGCCTTGTCTGCTCTACTTTGCTGTCATTTTTAATATCTAGCCTTTGATTAGAAGAATACATAGGAGACACCAAGACATGCTGTGAGAATGATGCAGGAAGTAACAAGCAGCGTTATAGAGCACTGCCATATCAGTCAGCCGGGAAGATTTACAGCTATGTGTCTTAACTGATGTCTCAGTGTGAAGCCCACAACCCATCTCAAACTATATAGATGGGCTTGGAGGTGCTTGCATTTTGAGAGTTTGTTCTTCCAGCAGGAAGAGGAAAAATGTTATCCACAAGGATGCAATATATATATATATATATATATATATATATATAGATAGACAGATGTCCTTGAAGCTTGTGCAATATATTAAAAATTGGTTGTGCAGATACAACAAATGCTCATGGGGACCAGCTTTCTATGGTGCTGATTTTTTGCAGTATTTGTATTGCTGCTGGAAAGAATTTTGAATGTTCTTATATTAAAAGTGTCAAAATTCTTACTGATGTTTATGTCTTGTATGCCTTGGAACATTTCCGCCATTTCCCTTTCCCTACAAAACCTCTCCAGGCTTATTATTTAACCCTGGCTTATTACACAGGCAATTTCGGCAAGATGCAAAGAAGCTTATCTGTGGATATTATTACAATAGTTCTTGCACATTTTGATGTGTAATTTGGGAAGAAAATTATTGGATCAGATTTACAGAAACGTGACAAGACTTATTTGCTAAGACTTATTTCCAAATACTGAACCCAGCTCTTCCAATGATGTTTACAGTATAGTAGTATTGCCTGTATTAAGGCAGGTGTATTATCCACATACAGTATGTAATGTGCAGTTGCTAGAGAAAGAACAGCACAACACTGCCACTGTCAGGATAAGAACAGTCACTGCAATGTCTTTGATGGGAAACTGACATTTTCTTCCTGTTTTTCCTCAGAATGGACAGACAGCATTGTCAGTGGCAGAGGGAGCCTCCCACCAAGACATAGTTGACCTTCTGAAGGCCCACGCTGAGACCCGCGCCTCCGAGCCCTCGTCTACCACAGACCTCCTCTGAGCCAGGCCGACACCCTTTACTTCTACAAACCACTCCAGCTAGCCGACCCCCAAACCCTTCAATTTCCAAGACCCTCTGCCCACCAACAAAGAGGGAAAAGGTTGAATTAAAGACATGGTGACGATACTCTGTGTGACCAGTGGAAAAAGTGGATGTGCTCTGTTTACCGTGGAACTACATATAAATCTCTGAGACTGGAGTGTCCAGCAATGTACGCCCACATTTTTCTTCCACATCTCTGCCAACATGCCCCGTGGGTGTTTATGGATATGCTGCATCAACCACTCAGTGGACAGACAAAAAAAGGGGGCCGGTCTGATTGATGATAAGACGTTGCCATAGTGACAAGTGTGATTGACGGGATATTACTTAGGGGACAGGTTGAGAATATAAAGAGGGACCAGGGATGGACGGACTGTCAAGTGGATGAAGAGATACTCTGACAAACTGCTGCTTCTTATCATCAACTATCTCTTCAAGCAAAATACTAAGCACATGATCTACCTTTCAAATATACAATATTAAATATGACATTATTTCTATTTTTTCTTTTATGACATTGACATCATTGTTGTCATATTTGGACATAAGCCATTACTGAGAACATAGTATATGTAGAATGTTATTCTAACAGATTATAATCATATACAAACACAAAAACTGTATTTTCTACTGCACTTTTTTTATTGTGTTTGTGTACAGTAAATAGTCCTCTCTAATATCGATGTCCAGAAGAAACTATATATCTCCAAAAGTGTGAATTAGAAAATTGAATAAAAGAATAGAACCTTTGGTCAAAATTCCCATCATTCAATCTATATTTGACATCATTTAATGTATGTTTTTGCCATAGTAATGATGTTTTTCACATACGGGACATGGGTGATCATCATCTGTGAAATACTGAAAAACAAATGGTTTAGTTGGAGATAAAATGTTTCTGTTGGACACAAAAGAAATGATTTTTATAACCACAGTATAACCAGATTAAAGAAAGACAAAAGTCTTCTAATAAGAAGATTGTACTGTTCAGAAGGTGCTGCATGCCAATACACAGTTACTCCCCCTACTGGCTGTCTTATAGTACTAAACAACAGTATGTTGTAATACTGTCTGTTCTCATGATTAACATCGCTCTCTTTCTTCTTCCCTCAGTTCAAATATAACGTATGTCTTGTTCGCCTGCTCGTTTCAGATCAAATCATGTATGCAACTGCTACAAAATGCACAATGAATGTCAGGCTGGCTGTGATACATTCCAAGAAAAAAATGTAGCAAGTCCAACTATACTGGCATGAATCATGGGACTAACAGAGACATATGTGGATATGGCAGACATAGGAATGAGTCTTTATTTTTACCATATGCGACTAAAAGACATTTAATCACCGAGAAAATCTGGATTATAAAGATCTGATCTGCCTCTCTTCACCAGTTCACTTTGTTCCTGCCTCAAGGCATTCATATTTCAAAACCGAAAGTAATGGGTTGTTTTATGGCTTGCCGTCCTAAAAGAAGCAATATCAATGAAATACTACCTTTTCAATCAGAAACTAGGTAGGGAGAGTGGCTTTGGTCTAGCCTTAGTCAGATGACCATCCTACATTTTAAAGGTGACATGTGTTTCAGGGAGTGTGGTCTTTTTCTTCTGTTTTCCTCAAACCTACACCCACATTCCTAAAGTATCTTTAAACAGGAGTACTGGTCTGATAAAATGTTTACAACTTAGCAGCTCCCCTTCAGTGATCCCTGCAGAAATCCCATAAAATGTCCAGCAGGTCAGGAAGTTTACAGGAAACAAAGGGATCAATAATTATACTGTTAAACAGGCATCTGGAGGAGTGTTTTCACTCTTCTGGAGAGGGATCATGACTGATCATACTTCATCATTTTTGATTCATGAAATCGACATTTATTGCTGCACTTCCGTGAAGTTGGGGAACCAGAAAGAGACATTTTTAAAAAAGAAGCAGCAACATCCTCCAATTTCCATAATGCAACCAATGGCAGTCTCCAAGATAACCTTGATGACATCAGCTAGGTTATTTTCACTGACTTTAGGAAGCTCCTCCACAGAAGACATTATACAACTGCTTCCACAAGCTGAGTAGTACTCCTCATGGCGAGTAACTGTAAATTTGGTGTAGTGCCTCTTTAAATGATGACTGGGGTTTGCAGGGGTTACTGAAGGTAGAATTTAAAGGGGAATACCACTTATTTTAACAACTGCCATATGCTGTATGTGGTCTATGACGGTCAATTCCGCATTTTCAGTCAGAAAATGAATCACTTTCTACAGAGGCAAGATTGTGGTCCAAGACTTGGATCATAGTGAACTGCATTCAGCATTTTGTTTCTTACTGACAAATCAAATCTCAGCTCTTATTAGTACTTTTTAGAAAGCTGGATTTGAAATGCTTTAGTCATGATAAATTTATATTGCCATGCCTACAATAATGTAGAAGTGACTTCTAAGCTGAATTTAACAACTTTTTTTCTGAGATGCAGTGTGATCTGACCACTGATCCTGAACCAGTACTCGCTCATTCCCAGACACTTTATTAATGTGGGTGCTAATATGGGACTATATAGACTGACATGAAGATAAATAGACCTATTATACAAAGCATCATGATTATATAGTAGTATATACAGTGGCTGCATTTACTCAGCAATGATGGGAATTTTTCAACAGATCATCATCATTTGTTGAGTCACAAAATAGCACAGATTTCCTCAACAATGAGGCTGCATTTACACTCAGAAACTCGGAATTTTAACTCTGCAGCACATCTGTATATTATATATTAAGGGGGACGAAGATTAGAGTCTATGTAGCTTCCCGCATTTCAGAAAGCTAAAGGATGATCCGATCTGTGCTGTGTGAAATATCTGGTATATCTGGTCTTCCGTGCCTGTGTATTAAGTCTTGAAGTAAATCGCATCCAGATCCATATGTTTAATCCAGTGTGACCCAGATGTAATAAGGTTTCATAACTGGCTCAACAACCAAAGAACTGAAATCAAATCTGTTTCACATGGGGTTAAGTATATAGTTTTATCTGTCCCTGTAAATTCAGCCAAATACATGTACATACAGTATTGTGAAAAATATATAACAAGTATTGTCTGACAGTTTGCTCTAAAAATTATATTAAGTATTTATTCCAAATGATATATTTTTTACCATATATAGTATACTTATGTATGCATGGACAAATATTACGGTGATTCTGTAAGAGGGGAATTTGGATGATTGGAAATTATGCTGAGTGTTCCCTGATGATGTGATTATTCAGCTAATCTTTGATTGGTTGGGTGGTATATAGTACATGTGTGATTTGACAAGGTTGTGGACTGTATCTTGTGCCCTTTAATGCTACCTTTGACATTTGTGGGGAAAATATGAAGCAGATTTGACACTGGCAGGGTAACGTCTCCCTTGTTTGAGTACCCATCTGGAAATCAAAGTGTATGTACGTACATGACAGAGTCAAATGTAAAAATCTGTACCTCTCTAAAATATTCCTTGTACAACGGGCTTATATGTTACAAACCAGAGAACTACTTCTAAATAAATAAATATGAAGACTTAAAACTTATTAAATGCCAATTTCATGTTGTTCTCTATCATTTCCAACAGAAAAAAAGCAGCTACTGCAAAGATAAGACTATGTCTGTGCAGCAATGTCTGCAAAACAGGCCTTTATTTTCAGTTGGGAAATGCACAAAATGCTTTAATCTAAGTCAATGGTGTACAGTAGTGAGTATAAAGTTGTAATTTACAGTATATGGACAAAAGTTACTGATTTGTTCTTTAAGCTAAATTGTTATTTTAATACAAAAACTGCATGTCAGACTATGCTTCTTGATACACATAATTTCCTATCAGGCACCTTAATGGCAGCCTGGACAACATTTATAAGCAAATCAGGTAAGATTCGTTTTTTTAGCTTTAAGAGGGAAAAAGAGAACCAAAAGGTTGCTCTGTAACAACAATATATATACACCCGTAGTGCCGCTTTTACATCAAACAATATGTAGGCTATGTAAACACCTGATTTGAAATATACCAAACAAAATAAAGGAATTGAAAATGTTTTGATGAGGGCAATATTGTGCAGTTAGGGCAACCAAATGATTATGCTTAATATCTTAAGCAGTTTTCTGACACACAGTCTGCTGATATTCCCACCCAAAACAGGTGTTTTTCCTCTGGATGTGCATGTGCATGTGTGGGCCTCAGCTCTAATGCCATTGTATGGTGTAATGAAAAACTGTGACCAGCAGATGGTGGTATTACTGTGTGGCAAGAACACTAACAGAGAGAATAACAGTCTCTTTTTCCCCGAAACATTCTCCTAAATATCTAGACTGGCCTTGGTGAAGATTTTTTGGTGGGAGGGGGGTTTCCCAAGCATTTAAGCTCTGTATTCACACAGAGAATGTTAAGATTGCATGTGGGTCAGGTGAGAGTCGTTAGAATCATAGGAGTCAAGGTGGGAATGGGTTAGTCAGGCCAGAAGACCCAATTGTCTTTGACTTCTTATTATTTTATGACCTGGATGATTGACAATCTTTCTTAATGAGAAAATATAAGCTCTTATTCTGCGGTAGAAGAAGTGTTCATACATTCACACATTTACTAAAACGAAAGTAGCAATACCACTTACACTATAAAAATACTTCAAAGTCCTGCTTTCAAAATGTTACTTAATTAAAAGTCCTGGCAACAAAAAGTATCATGTATCAAAAGTATGACTACTCATTATGTAAAATGGCCTCTGCCAGTGTTATATTAATGGATCATCATTATTGATGCATTAACATGTAAGCACATAAGCATGTAAGTACTTTACTGTTGTCGCTGGTGGAGGTAGAGCAGATTGTAATTGTTTTATAATGACTTTTGAATAGTTTCACTTAAAACAATGCAAGTTTTACAACTTACTAGCAAATATACTACAGCTATAGTTGCTGTAATAAGTTATTAGCAACTATTGCCGTTAAATACATACAGTATAGTAACAAAGTACAGTATTTGTGTAAATGAATTAAGTTACATTCCACCACTGCCCTCATGTGAAGTTTGCTACCAGACACACCACCAGAGCCACTCACTAAGATCAGCTGATGATCTTTATGGCACAAATGACAAATGTTTCTGAATGAATATAAAGTATGAGCATGAACACTGCTCTTACACACATCAGTCCTCTCTAAAGCACTGAGTTCTCCACTTTCAGCCGTGGCAGCCAGCATGATGGACAATTAGGTGTGCCAATCCTTAGATAACCTTGATCATTATACAATGTTAACTGCTTGATTTCCTTGGGGACTACGTCTGCATGGCAACACCTGCTATCAATAGACTTTGTATCCTTCTTTCTCAAGTATTTCCTTTGTCCTAGTGGTTGCATGTGCATATTGAGGACTCAGTTTTACTAATTATGTATTTTAATTAGAGCTGTATATTTTCCCTGTGGTTTTCTCAGTGACTGTCACAGATTTGTCAGATTTTAAAGCAATATTACTAATGAAGACAATAGTTTTTTGCTCTTAAGTGGCAGTTTTGCAGCTAAGAAATGAAAGGAAATGAAGATCAAGACTTTGGAGAAAAATAGACAACCCAAATCAATCAAGGTACACTCACTAACATGGCTTAAACTGGCATAAAACATGCTCAGTATCATAGGTAATCCCAACATGATGAAATCTTTGTTTCTTTTACGTTCTTTAATCATTCATACCAAAGTGTGAACATGCCAGATGCAGCTGTAAGACACTTTGTTTAAAACACACATTGAGACAGTGAGCAAATAGAGCTGAACTGGACCAGCTACTGTATACCTGGGTAATCTAAAAAATAAAAGCACGTCTATGGGTTTTTATGGGTTACATCAAATTTATTGCTATTGCTATTTTTAATAAACACAATACCTACACATATAACATTTTACAATGATAAAAAAAAAACGTTACTGGAATGATTTGATTGATTAAAGCAGACTGGAAATTCATTTTTTACAGGAAACAGATGGCCGTTAATCACAAACTGAGAGGAGGAGAGTGATTTGCTCTTAACTGAAGTGGATGATGTGTTAGTGCTGTTTTTGAGTTGTTCCGGCTGCAGTAATTACACACACACACACACACACACACACACACACACACACTGTTGTGCTTGTACACGCATAAACATTGTGGACGCACAAACCCCCACATAGAGAGGTAATTCTGAATTTCCCTTCACTCTAAGTATTCCCATACACTGAGGATGGTAGAAGAGAGGATAATGAGTAGAACTGGTGTTGTTCTCTCCTCATCAGCTACTGTTTGGAAGCCAGGGGATTGTGAAGATGAAGGCTTAACAGGCAGGCTGCAAATCAGATTTGTGGCACTTCTGATTCTGAACACCCTCACCTGTCCCAGCAGGTAGAAAATTTAATTAAATTCATTTCTCATTTAAATGCAAAAAATAACATCTGCAGCACAAAAGGGTAAAATATTTGTTTTGATGTTTGTGTAACTGCATCTTAAACATGTTTATGTTCCTGTTGCTGCCTGCCTCTGTGTGCCACAGACACCATTTATGAAGGGAATAAGCCCATCACAGGGAGTGAGGAGCAAGCCCATTACAGGCACCCACTTTATTGTATGGATGCCCTCAAACTCAACTCACACTGGGCTCCTGTGCCAGCCAATTACACTGATATACAGTGTTCATATTTGTGTGTGTACAGTGCCCTCACACACGGAAACACACACTGAGAGGCTGGTCTCTTATTCAAAATGTGAATCTCTGTGCATAACAGTAATCCCCTTATCATACAAGTAACTAAACACACACACACACAGAGAGAGACAGAGAGAGAGACAGAGAGAGAGAGAGAGAGAGAGAGAGAGAGAGAGAGAGAGAGAGAGAGAGAGAGAGAGAACAGAGCAGGAGGAGAATATAGAAAACACACACACAAACACACACACACACACACAGTGCTCCTAATCTGCATTGCAGATGTTTTTTTGTGGCCTCTCTGTCTGCCAACACCAGGATGATGAGCCGTCCTCGTTAGCATGGAGACTTTTAGCTGTAATTATCTGGTAATGGCACTTAGCCCATCAACTCCTCCTCTAGTGTGTTCCAGTGCAGGCACAGTCTCACACACATATTCAGACACAAACACACATGCTGGCGTGCAACTATGCAGACAGACAGGCGCGCACACACACACACACACACACACACACACACACACACACGGACGTAAATCCATGAATACAGACAAAGAGATGCACACTCCCAGACAAACAGACACACAAATATAGACAGGCAAACATTAGGTACACACACAGCTAAACAGAAATCCATGAGTTTGAGCAGACACACACACACACACACACACACGCAGTGTGCCATATCCCTGCTCCTCTGTCTGCCCCCATGGCTAATCTGTGCAACTTATTATCCAGGAGATAATAGGAACTGTCATCCATGAGGCAGAGGAAGGAGAGAGACAGACAGACAGACAGACAGACAGGCAGAGGGTGGTCGTGTGTTCACTGCATTTTTAAACAGAAAGAGACTTTACTGCAATAATTTTATGAGGCCAGATGTGGAAAATTAACCGATCTGGCTCCTTTCACAAAGTTGAAACACCTTATTGCTGCAACAAAAAAGGTGCCACAGTGGGAAAGTGTTACAAAGGGAGGAGCAAAAGTGCTGATAGACTTAAAATGAAATGGACCAAGAGAGACAGAAGGAGAGAGGCAAAATGTAGGAAAAGAGCTGATGCAAATGGAAAGAACTGGAAAAAGGTGAAGGGAGACTGAACGTTAATTTGCTTTTAACAATCACATTTTATTGCAGTGGTTGTGAAACACTCCAGTTGTTCATTCTGTGAAATTGTTCACACACACACACACACACACACACACACAGGAGCGCCATAAACCTGCATCTCCTCAGCAAAGCTCTCAGAGGCAGCACAAAGGCAGAGGCGAAGGTAATGAGAGAGACGAAGAAATAATGAAAAGGGGAAAGAGGGGAGACAATAATGGAGAATGATTAAAAAGAATTACTACAGCAAACATAAGCACAGACTCTGCTTTATGCCACTATGGTTTACAGAAAGTGCTGTGCACTGAAAACAAAATGGCAGATTAATCTTTTTTGGTTGAAAGAGCCAAGCAGATTGGCAGCCTGTTTGGGTTTCAGGGTGTTGCTGCACTCACAGTTTTGATGGTAATAACATTAGTGTAGTGGGGGCCTCCAGCCAGCAGGGGCAGCAGAGCAGGAAGGAAAAAGAAAACAAAAGATTTCCTACCTAAGTTTCCTGAAATGACTGCTTGCCTTTATCTCAGCTAAAAGTTTAAAATAGCATATTTCTTCTCTTTAAATAGTCCAAAACCAACAGAAAATAGGCTCTATGGAAATGGACTCAGCATCCAGTAGTGAGAGTGAGGCTGCATGTACATCCCAAGGAGAATTTATGCAGAATTTGTACAGTTTTTTACGCTTCCTGGTGGGTTTTTGCCAGGAATCCGTGTCCTCTTGTGCTCACAGAGCAGCAGCTAACCCACTATGGACTTGTGATGTAGAAGGTAACAACAAATACTCTGGGCAGACTACAAGACTACAAGAACTTATTGTCATTACACAACAATTTACATCAGCAATCACTGGCAATGAAATTCTTAAATCCCAGGCTCCCCAAACAATAAAATAAATAAAACCTTAAAATATAAGTTATACAACAATATATAAACTAAGTATTATACAACTAACAGATATATACAATAAAATATATACGATAGAAAAATATATACCATAGAAGTGAAATGTATTATTTAAGAAGTGGTGGTACTGTGGACAGAGTTTAAGAGTCTTATGGTCCGCGGTATGAAGCTGTCCCTGAGCCTGGTGGTTCGGGCTCGAATGCTGCAGAACCGTCGGCCAGATGGCAGCAGACAGAACAGTCTGTGGCTGGGGTGACTGGGGTCCTTGATAATCTTGCTGGCCTTCTTCCTACACCGTTGGGTGTAGAGGTCCTCCATGGATTCCATGGATGGCAGCTCCGTCCTGGTGATGTGCTGAGCAGCTTTCACCACCCTCTGTAGAGCCTTACGGTTGAGGGCAGTGCAGCTGCTGTACCAGGCGGTGATGCAGCCAGTCAGGATGCTCTCTATGGTGCACCTGTAGAAGCTGCAGAGGATCTTGGAGTCCATGTTGAGCCTCCGCAACCTGCAGAGGAAGAAGAGCCGTTGTATGGCTGATTTTGTGATAAAGTCAGTGTGGTGAGTCCAGGCGAGGTCCTCGCTGATGTGAACTCCAAGGAACCTGAAGCTGCTGAATCTCTCCACCGTAGTCCCGTTGATGGAGAGGGGGGAGTGTTCCTCTCTCTGCCTCCTCCTGAAGTCCACGATCAGCTCCTTTGTTTTGCTGACGTTGAGATGGAGGTTGTTGTCCTGGCACCAAGATGTCAGGGCTCTCACTTCCTCTCTGTAGGCCGTCTCATCGTCGCCGGTGATCAGGCCGATGACGGTCGTGTCGTCAGCAAATTTGATGATAGTGTTGGAGCTGTGGGTAGCCACGCAGTCATGCGTGAACAGGGAGTACAGCAGAGGGCTGAGCACACAGCCCTGGGGAGCGCCGGTGTTGAGAGTCAGGGTGGAGGATGTGGTGCTGCCCATCCGCACAGCCTGGGGTCTGCCCGTCAGGAAGTTCAGGATCCAGTCACAGAGGGTGCTGTTGAGCCTGAGGTCTCTGAGCTTGGTGACAAGCTTGGAGGGCACGATGGTGTAGTCGATGTACAGCTTTCTCACATATGTGTCCCTCTGGTCCAGGTGGGAGAGGGCAGTGTGGAAGGTGAGGGCGATGGCATCTTCAGTTGACCTATTGGGCCTATAGGCAAACTGAAGTGGGTCCAGTGAGTCTGGGAGGGAGGAGGTGATGAAAGATTTGACTAACCGCTCAAAGCACTTCATGATGGTGGAGGTGAGTGCTACTGGGCGGTAGTCATTCAGGCAGAGGATTTTGGTTTCCTTGGGGACAGGGACAATGATGGTCTCCTTAAAGCATGTGGGGACTACAGAGGAAGTACTGGCAGGTGCTGATTCTGAGGACAGACAGGATGGACATCTACAGTACCTGTTGTTCATTCTAAACATTAATACGTGCATGCACTTACAGGATGCGATCATGTACATGCATGTATCAGGGCAGCCCCCACACATGAGTCATTTAATCTACTGTTAATATAAAAATACTGATTTAGTGCATTCTTTAATTGGCAGTGGCATTACAAGGCCGCAGTTCGAGTGACGTCCCACGGCACAAATCTTGTACCACACTGAAAAGTTCAATATATTGCATACAAACTGCTAAAAGAGTATACTAGGAACATTATTATACATACTGTTATGTGGTATGGAATTAGGACACAGTGAGGGTTTTGTTTGTGTGGGGGAAAGGGGTGATTTTGAAAGTTAAAGTAATAATCAGCAATGCTGTCATTTACATTTGATAAATTACTAGCATTATTACTATACATTAGATTTAAATAATTGTGTTTTAACCTAATGCAAAGTCATGAAACCTTTTATACTATAAAAACACTACAAGAACAAATTGGAATTGCACCTAAAATTGTGGCACAGTTTTCCACAGAACTGTTCTCTGGGGGGGAGGAGGAGGAGGAGACACTGAGGTCAGCTGTGCTACTCCGAAATCATTTTCATAAATAGAGTTGTCATTCCAGGCCCCACAAATATTTTATTCATTTTTAAGTGACAGGTGGAGAGAAGATTTTCTGCACTCAGCTGCCTGGATGCTCCACTAACTCCAAACATTAACTAATGGAGTTCGACATTAGCTCCATTTAGCAGAGGAGAGGAAAATATTGAGAGCGTGAGTGAGTAAGTGAGAGGTTTACTAACACACACACACACACACATATATATTATGATTGGTTGAGTTTAGGAAAATTGATTTAATAGTGACCTCTGTAACATCAGGTGCAATTGTAGAAAACACCAACAGAGAACCTCTTGTTTAACGCTGTGACAGTTCTTTGCTGCTTTACCTCCCTGCAAACAGACTTGCTGAATCAGTTTTGCAAGATCAATTTATATATTCTTTTAGGGACATTTTTATTTTATTTAAAGGAAGAACTAAGGGAAACTGGCTCACAGGCTGACATTAAGGAAAAGAGGGGAAAGCTGCCACATCATGACAACCTATGACCATGACACTACTGCAATCTTTTTTTTTTTGAGTTCAAATACTAGAAATCTGTGTTTTTAGCACACTGCCTTCTTCAGGATAACCATGATTTAACTGACATATATAGTGTCAAAGACAGGTGTTTCAAATCAGAGTTCTCAAGGCAACCAATCAACCTGAACATAGAAACAGAGTCCATAGAGAGGCCATTAACAGTCTCTAGTGATTGCTGGTTTATTGGACATGTGGCCATGTTAATGTTGGAGGACTTTACCCTTTATTATTTATTTATTTATTCATTGGTTTATTTGTAAGGAACAAGTACAGAGAAACATTGACAGTTGCAAAAGCAGTGTCTGATGTACTGTACACGTGTATATAGCCGAAGCTAATTTCCAACACTAGTCCCTTGGCTATGAATGGCCTCTCTATGGACTCTGTTTCTATGTTCAGGTTGATTGCCCTGAGACCTCTGATTTGAAACACCTGTCTGTGACATGCAGAAATAAATGTTAGAAATAAATCAGATAAAATGCTTATAAGATTTTGGTGTCAGTTTTTCATGGTCAACGACGTATTTTCAAAGCCGTAAAAGGCTTCTTTTTACATTCATTTAGCTCTGATCATAAATGGAGTAACTAGCTTTGATAAAAACTATCAATTCCTCCACTGACTGTAGTTCAGACAAAGTAGAGCGCAAGAACTTTTTCTTAGTCAGAAAGCATCTCACTCTTCTTCAGGTTCAACAGAATAACATAACACCTGTACGAAATAATGCAATCTAGTATAATGTAATACAATTTAATATAGTACTACAATATGATGCAATACAATAGGTGTTTTGTGGAGATCAGACTGTTGAGCTGAGATGTGTTGACTTTATGCTAATGAGCTGAGGCCATGGGTTGTGGTGTTGTACTGTATTATATTATATCTACTGTATATGTTGTTTTCCCCCCGGAACATAATGACACAAACACTTTTCAATACAGCAATGCATTATGATATGCTATCATAGGGTGTTTCTAAAAAATAGTAGATATGCAAAAATAACAACACAGACTAGCCTAAAAGGTTTTGCATACATTACATCTTTTAATGTACAGTAGGTCTTTAAATGTGCTCTAACAGAACTTGGCAGTGGCTATGTCTACCTGAAAAGTCTATAATTCAATCTGATGGATTGATTTACGTTCACTAGAAATGATCAAACCAGTGTAAACAATCTTATAGGAAAATGTAAAGCTTTACATTCCAGATACTGACCCATCAACTTAAAGTCTCAACACAAATGTAGGATGAATGTCATGTCCAAAGACAATTAAACTAACTTTTCAACATGCACTTGCGGCATAACAGCGTTTTCACAACTGCCATTATCATGTGTTTAGCCTATATTGCCTGACCACATTTTAAACGGCTGAATAATCATAATTATTTCAGAGAATGACATTAATATCTGTTTTGAATGTACACAGTGGGGAGTGACAGGCAAGATGGGATAGCCTAAAATATGTTGCTGTCTGCTCAGACACTGACTACAGAGTATATCTCACAACATCATAACCCTTTGATCCACCACTAGTCCTTCCCTTATCATGAATCTTCAATGAAACCATTGAGCTGCCTTGGCCTCTGTGATGCTCGGAGAGATGACAGCGCAGGGCACTGGCAGGGTTGAATCTTCAATGAAGAGCAACAGCAACCCTGGAACAATGGGCAGGCCAAAGAGCGCCCATATCCTCAGCCAACTCTCCCCGCCGGCTCATCCATCAAACCCCCAGTGAACTGTCTCTCCTCTCAACTCTCCAGGGACTGCACACATCCCCTGTCTGCTGTTACCTTTCTTTCCCTTGCTTACACTGTCAGCCCATTTTACCCTCACACATCAGTTGTTTCTCTTTCCCTGGCCTTTACTGTAACTTGTCTTCTTTCTCTGGAGAGCTGAGTTTAGTGGCCAAAGAGGAAACAAACCAGGAAGGTGCTGGTGACATTTTCATCCATCATCAAAGAGACACACCAAAAGATTTGTTTGGGACACACAGATGTCAAAATCACCCACCAATGCTTCAACATATGCTATAATAACTCAAATCTTCAAAGCTAGCTTTAAAGCTATCGACGTAACCTTTGATTATATCAAATGCAAGACAGGTGTGCTTCCTCTGAGTGAATCGGTTGCTTTGCTGAAGAGACAACAATTATGAGCTTGGAAAGCAGCGTTCAAAACCAAAACAAAAATAACAAATCTCAATACTATTTACAATTGACGTAAAATGTGTTCAGCAACTCATTTCTCAAATCTCAAATGACTTATTTAACTCCAAAACTAAATCCCTGTAGTCTTAGATGAAGCGCACCTGTCTTGTATTTGATATAATCAGAGTAAATTGGCTGCTCTGCTGAAGTGACCACAATATGACCCCAGTTTACCACTTTATTTCTTATGCTGACATGTTTTGGCAAACAAGCCTTGAAGGATTGTTCATAATCTTTAAAGTATTTTCTGTGTTGGACAATAAAAGTAATAGAAGATATAAAACTACATTTTGAGGTTACTCGCCTAAAACAGTTCCAAAAATGAACCTGGCTACATCAGCTAACGATTATGCTTAACTTTGTACCCTGTATGGTATACCACGTTGTATGATGAAGTTTTTACTTTTCAAGGGTCTAAGGATAGAGGGTGTTGTATAACCCTATGAGAAAAACATGACTTGATTTGACTGAACTAAACAAGCTGGCCACAGCCACCAACACATTTTGGGTGGGCGGGTTGGGGAGCTTTGCCATGTCACAAAGCTGCAACCTATTTACTTTAGTATCCAACTAGATGAAGTCATGTCAACACATTATATTAAAATGGAAGAAAGTTAATCTATACATTTTGCCTTACCTAAAAAAATAACTACACCTCTTTGTCTTGTTATTCTTGGGGTTCAGCGTCTTAACCGGGACACTTCAACATGTGGACTGGAGGAGCCAGGGATCAAACCACCAACCCTGGACTATATCCATAACTTCGGGGTCACCACAATGTCCATATGCTCTACAGCAATGTTCTTATGTTGCTTGTATTTTGCTTGGTAATGATAATTTTTTGACATATCTTTGATCAAACTATGTCCTACTTAAAACTAGAGTGCGGGACTTTTACATATAAATGAACGTCCGTTACATTAGAGTTGCCAGACGAGTTCATACAATGCTGATCAAGCCCATCACCGCCAGGTAAACCTCTCTGTATTTCGCAGAGTTTTTAAATCTGCTGTGTGTGGCGACATTCCCGCGCTGGTGCACCGGTAGTAAAACCAGAGGCATGTAGAGAGAGAATCGCGTCAACGGAAGTTCAAAATGCTTGATCGTCATGATTCACGTAGACTTCAGATAGTTCTCTCTACATGGCTCTGGTTTGCCAGAGGAGCTGAGGAGAGCAACTGTAGCGACAGAGTAGGCTACACCTAAGAAGCGTCAAAGAAAATTTTCAGATGCTCCTGATAAAAAAAGAAACGCGGCGTTCAGAGGAAGGATTACATTCAAAAAAAGAAAGCGACCGACGGTGATGACAAACCTAATAACCATTGGTGTAGTTTTTCCTTGTTGGAGAGCGCTGAAAGAAGAGAAGGGACTGAGGACAGACAGGATGTCATGTTACTGCTCTTGGACAGGTTGGTCTTTGTAAAATATTTGGAGTATGTTATGTAGCCATTACATTTACTCTACCTAAATAATGAATTATAATCTTCGAACTGTGGAAATTTGAGCGAGCTTCCCTGTAGGCTTAAGTCATGAGCATGCATCGACAGTGTTTGTGTAATTACTCTCACTGCCAGAAGGAGGAGACAAAAGTTCTGCACTCCAGCTTTAAGGCAGTTAGCACCTCGGCTTACAGTCTTACAAGAAAGATAACTTACCAGACCTTTAAGTCAATCAAAAGCTTTTAAATTTGTAGGCAAGTGATGTAGATAAATGACAGCAAATCAAAACACTTTCTTGGAATTTGAAGGTACTGGAATTCAGAAACTGAAGTGTAAATTTAATACTTTTTACATATTTGTTAAATGGATGATGAGCTACTTTAAGGTCCGTGTTTCCTTGGTAAAAAACAACAAGAAGGCAACTTCCAGATGTAACACAGAGGGACACAACATAAAGAAACACTAAACACTAAAGGTTGGACAGTTTTTATAAATTTAATATATCAATATATAGAGATATTTATCAACAGCTTGATTTCATAGAAACGTGAGTGAGACCATTTTGGCATACAGTACAGATATTCCATGTAAGTACAGAAGTTGCTAAGTTTGAACCCC